>VZSE01012491.1:907593-1096853 GCA_013398275.1 Promerops cafer | reverse complement strand
TTCCCACTGTTCTGTGCAAACAAAGTAGCCCCAGTGTTTGAGGAACATGAAGTTTTCCAACTTGCTTGTTCAGTGTGCCAGCTCTGGTGTAGACAAGTTCCTTGTGAGGNCCAGTGTTTGAGGAACATGAAGTTTTCCAACTTGCTTGTTCAGTGTGCCAGCTCTGGTGTAGACAAGTTCCCTGTGAGGCATTTGTTTCACAGGGCATCTAGCTGAACTCTAATATGTCATTACCGTGCATTTTTCAGACAAATCTCCATTTATCTTAACAATCTAATTGTAGTGTGCCAGTTTTTTAAATAGAATCATAGAATAGTTTGGGTTGGAAGGGGCCTTAAAGATCACAGAGTTCTCAAGGTTCCTGTCATGTGCAGGGACACCTTTCACTGCTCAGTGCTCCATCCAACCTGGCCTGACATACTTCCAGGGATGGGGCATTTGCAACTTCTCTGGGCAACATGTTCTACTCCCTCACCACCCTCACAGTAAAGAATTTTTCCTTCATATGCAATACAAACATACTTTCTTTCAGTTTAGAGATATTTTCCCTTTGTTCTGTCATTATGTGCTCTTGTACAAAGTCCCTCTCTGACTTTCTTGTAGGCTTCCTTCAGGTACTGGAAGGTTGCTATAGGGTGTCCCCAAAACCTCTTTTCCAGGTTTAATTTCCAGCTTGGCTTAAACCATGGCAGTATTCCGAGCAGAACAGGAGAGCTAATCAGGTCTGCATTTTCAAGATGAAGCCAGTAACACCAAAAGAGATTTCTTAACTATTTACTTAATATCCCAATGCTGTTTGAGACACTGTCAAATTAAACTCTCAAAGTAGTTGAGAGCTACTCTGGGGATAAACAGCCAAAGCAGCACTGGCACCCTAAGGATATGGGAAAAGTATATCTGTGATACATGGATCCATTCTGGCTCTCTGTGAGGCTGCCTCCTCTCTGCCACTAGCACAGCCACCTTCCTGCCAAACCCAGCTGTCTGTTAGCATCAGAAACAATTAATGAACTAAGCTGAATTTTGTCTGAAAAAAGCAAGCTGCTCAGTAAGGCCAGGGTGATCTGCTGTCCTCATCCCTGTTGCCCAAGAAAGCTGCCCGTTTGCCTTATGTCTCTAGCTGGGCTTGGAACTGCTGCCTCTGCAAATGATTGCTGTAAGAAAAAAATTATAAAGTTTGAGAGCACAGTGTTATTTTTTTTTCCTCCTCTCCATCTATACATGTATGAAATTAGCCAATTAGGTATTCTGAACACTTTAATTAACAAATTTGTTATGAACTGGAAAAAAGGTCATGCTTTCTGTATTCATCAGGCTATGGTAAATTAACATAAGCTAATGATGCTTTTTTTAATGCAATTACTTGAGCTTCAGTGTCTACAGACTTTGTTTCTTGGACTGTGTTTTGAATGAAAAGGGTGATGTCTTTCCTTTCTAACTTATTTTTTCAATGCATGAGTCTGTCCTGGATATACACTGGCACTTTTCTTTCCTCTTCGTGATGCCTCTTTTTCCTGTACCTTCACAAAATTCACTATCCTTTTGCAATGAATGTTTGACTGTTTTTTCAGAGGAATGAGCTAGTGCAAATATGTTAATTTGTCATTTTAAGAACTCCTTCTACACCTAATAGGTATTTATGAAAAATATTTCACTAAGCCAGATCATTAAAGCACAGAAAACAACTTCTGAGGTCAACCAAGTGGCAACCACATTTGCCTTCTAAAGTGGGGTATAAGTGTTTAAGGAGCTGAGGTGGGTTGTGGGTTACATTTCAAATCAAATTGGAGTACATAACTATTTATTTTGAAGGTGAAGAATAAAAAAAAACTGATTATATGGTAGGATATGAAGCCGATAAAGACAGAGAAAATATTACATATTAAATATTTTTTGATGAAAACAATAAGCTGAACCTAAACTCTTTATGGATTTTAAAAGAAAAACAAAAACAAACCCAGAGATGGAAGTTAGCGTTTCACAAAAAATTTATTATAAGTAATACCAAAAGGACATGTTGCTAATAAAATGTAAAGGTTTTCATTTACTCTCACAGGTAACAGAGCTCCTAAAGGAGCCATGTCTTGAAATGAACAATAAAAAAAAAAAAAACACAAACAAAAAAAACCCAGAAAACAAACAACACAGAGAACTCCCCAATACAAAACATCAGTTGCTTGTATTCTC
Organism: Promerops cafer; assembly: GCA_013398275.1. Classification (NCBI taxonomy): domain Eukaryota; kingdom Metazoa; phylum Chordata; class Aves; order Passeriformes; family Nectariniidae; genus Promerops; species Promerops cafer. The sequence continues at coordinate 1,094,666 of VZSE01012491.1, read as the reverse complement.
TCTAAAGCATTCCAGAAATACTGTTTGTACTGTGTGCAACACAAATAATGCTATGTCACACATAAACATGTTTTTTGGGGTCTATTAATAAGTGGACCACTAGAGGCTTATCTTTTTCCACCATAAGTAACTTTCCATAATTTTTAATTGATAAGTAATCATTTAATAAATAAGGGTTATCAATTTGTCCTGATTTCTGAAAACCTAGTTTGATCTACACTGTTCATGAGATGGTTTTAGCAAGCATACTGAAGTGGACTGTAAAACTTGTGTTTATCTAAAGCACATATTTACAGAATGAGAACTGCTGTTTATTTACTTTTTACAAGGCAACCGTATTTTGGTGATTTAGCTCAGCAAGAGCTCTCTTACAGACATTCAAAAGCTAAGTGCTTGATACTAGTCTCTCATGATTTTAACAGTTCTCTTATGCTACCCTGTTCATTACTTTCAGGATCTTGTCAACTTACAAAAGACAATATGTACCTTAACCAGGATAGTGAACTTCCAAACTACTGGGAACTCCATAACTTTTTTCCCTAAGAGGATTTTAATCAAAATACAATGAGTTGTGTTGTGTACAGGTATTCTTAGTCAGCTCAAAGGTGTCCTTGTCAACATGAGGAGATTGCAGTATTTAAGGTGATGATCTATAATGTGCATGCTAGCTCCAAACTGTTCATTTGGACAAATGTAAATTCAGAAGGAGCACCTCCTTACTTAAGATTCATACCCAAACTAAATTCCTGGAAAGTCCTGTGAAGGTACAAGCCCAGACTGCTCACACACTCCAGGCTGATGCTAACTGCCTCTTCCACATTCACTTTGCTGAAAGGAAAACTATATAAAATCCTTCTCATATTCCATTACGCAGTAGTAATAAACAACTGGAGAAGGAGTGATATTCATATAGTATTGGCAATTTTAAAAGTAAAGGTAAAAAGAGGCTAGGCTAGGCTAGGTGTCCCTAGAATCCTTCAAAGGCAAGGATCTAACAAGAATTTTTACTTTTTTTTTTTTTTTTTAGTAGAACCATTGCCATAGATCTGATTGACTTACTGGAAACAATCTGGGGAATAAAAGAATCATATCCCATTATAGATAAATTCTTGCATCTTCCACACAGAAGGCAGAATTTAAAACTCCACTGAGAAAAAAAAAAGCCCTGTCACAATTACACCTATGCCAACACTTAACATTTCTGATGCTTGTTTTATAGTCACATTAATAACTCTGATAGCAGGCCAAGGTCAGCACACTGATTAAAAGGTAACCTGAAAGCTTAGATACAAGTTACACAGTGGTGCTAGAAAGACTGTTTTTTGGACATCAACTGCTCTACAGAAACTTCCTTTCATATTATGTTATCAATTACATTGGTAGCATCAGATTCCCTGCTAATACTGGACTTAAAACAGAACCCCTGGGTGCTAAATTTCCTCTTTTTTATTCCACTGTGCAAAAGATAATTTCCACTTATCCAAAAATTCATTATGACCTTCATACTTTCACTGTCTGCTGGGATTATTTCTGAAGTTCTGACACTCTATTCAGTTTCAAGCAGCTTCCAATTATATTATATAACATTACATTATGTTGAAATAATGTAGAATTTCTTCCCTGAATTAAAGTGGCATGAGATGGATGATAGGCAGCATTAATTCTTGTACTAGGGAGAAGTATAGGGTCCAATGGTTTGGGAACCATTAAAAAAGAAGATTGATAATGCATTATATCAAAAGTGTGCTAAGAATCCTTCTCATGATGTGATGTCCATTGATCCTATTGATGGCAGGTCAAAAGATGTAAGACCTTATCACCTTGACATCACATATGAAAAAATTACTGAGGATAGGTTTTAAAAAGCTGTAGAATGAACTTACTGAAAGTTCTCCTTTTCTCTGATGCCACTTTAGCTACTAAGGTGGCAGCAATACAGACTTTTGTGGGAGAAGAGGTATGACACAAATGGAAGAAGCTGCAATCTTTTTAGATAGTCTATTAACTAGATTCCAGTTAAAATCTGATCTGTCAATGACTTTACAGCATATACTTATATTCCAATTGGGTTGACTCCAGTATCAGTCATTCTGGAAAGCAAAATTAATTTTTTTCAAAGATAATGCATCCCCATATTCTCCAAATAGTACATTGAATCATTTAATATACTTGGAAGTGTTTGGTTTACACAGGAGGAGAACCTGAACTAATAATTGACAGAAAAATCAGAATTATTTTTCTTAAGAAGTCCATCCAAAGCAAAAATGTCAGTATTTTATAGCATTGAAAGATTTCACAGTGTTTGCATATATATAGATAAAAGTGATAGTGACAGACACAAAAAAAGAAAAGCCATGAACATTTCTCCTCTTCTGTGGTGCTTTTTTCCCTCACATAATTTACAGACATTTCAAAAATAATCTGTACTTTTGTTATACTAGCACTAAACAGCACACAAATAACTTTAAAATTAAAATGAAAAATATGCTAAACACTACGATAGAGCATTAAGACTTAGTTGTTTAAAATGAAATATTATCTTACTACCAAAAGTATAATTTGATAGAAGCTGACTACATCCAGCTCTGTCTGAACAGTTGCTAATTCAGTACTGTTTAAGTTTTTAAGTACAAGTTTTGTTTATAAGCCTTTAACATAATGCAGGAGCCACCACACCACCTTTGCCAAACCTATGAAAACTGTGAAACTCATTGCATCCTTCTCTCTCCACAGAAGTTTTGTCACAGTTGAATTTCAAAGGATCTTCACCCCCTTTTCTTTTCAGGCCTAATGGGGATAGCAGCACTTGCTTAATCCAGCATTAACCCTAGTTAATTCTGTTGATAAGTAGTAGTATATCTAGTAGTAGTATAGTTGCTCACAAAAAACCCCAAATTTGTCTACATTTTCTGGGGCCTTCTTGTTCCCTACTTCTTTCCATGATAATAAAATGAAAGTATTTTGGTTGCTTTTCTCAGCTGCTATGATTAAAAGTGCCCAAGAAGGCAGAAGAAGGAGAGGACTCCATGAGACAGGCTTTGGGGGACCATGAATGAGAGAGCTGGTATAAAATGCAGACTTACACTGTACCCCCAGGTTTTTGGCTCTTTATGATAAAGGAAATACAGATTCACAGTTGTAATGATTATATAAATCAAAGATCCTTACGCACTGACATGGAAATTGTGGAAACCTGTCAACTTTAGTATGTATTGGTACAAATTTGCAAGACACTGACAGACTTGTAGGTAACCACTAAATATTTGTTTCTACAATCAGCAATTTTTCCTATAATGAAAAATACCATTTCCACCCCTCCATCCTGCCCCCCAAAAAACCCTGGGATACTTCTCCTCGTTTAATAAAAAAATGCTTCAGAACAGGAACAAGCGGCAATGCAGAAGAACCACCAAGTAAATTGATTTGGAGAGGTTAACATTTCTAATCAAATGTCTGTCCATCAAACCTGCATTTCCTTTGAAACAAGTATACTAACCCATAAGTCATTGAAGGCTTACAGGGGTCTAAGTAGACAGATGTAGAAAATGCAAAATATTTTCACAAACTGACACAGAAACCTGCCCTACATATAAACCCTGATGGTTTCCAGATCAATGCCATTCCACAAAAATTTAATTCAATTTGCCTAAATCACTAGTTATAGGATTTGCAAATGAAGTGTTATCAAACATTAGAGTAAGTTCATGGATGTTTCTGCTTTTGAAGACTCCTAAAAACTGCTGAAAATATTAAATTCTTTTTGGTATGCATCCTTCCAATTGCAACATTTACAGCAGGAAGCTGAACCACAACTATAGTGACAACTCCAGCCTTCTCAATGACATGTGAATCAGCAAATCAGTGTCTTAATCAATGGAATAAAATGTATTATCTATTCAAATAAAGAGTTTTGCCAGTCTAGAGTGAAGTGCCATGAAAACAGGAAAGAAAAATAATTGGGTTGGAGAGTAGAATTTTCAAATGTGCATTTCTTTAATTTAAAGGGTCTGGGGCTAGAGGAGGGGGAGTTCTTTCCATTTAATGACTTGAGCACAGTGTGGTTTAAATAGCACATTTGATTTGGGAATCTATTAGCTGATAATGACTCCTTGGAGAGAAAAAAAAAATTGGATTCACTTATTACTGGTTTGATTAGCAATATCTGTAATTCCAAGAAGTTATAAAATAGCTCAGTATTAAAACTGAGCTATTTTCCATCACATGCAGAAGCAGAAGCTTAAACACAGACAGAGAAGTTCCTGTGTTAAACACACTCCTGAATTCTGCAGTACTTTTACTGGCACTAGGATTAGGAGAATGATATTTGTTCATGTACATAGAGCTTCAGTTTTGAAAAGTATTTGTGCTATGCTTCATAGGCACTAAGAGATGGTTAACAACAATCTAGCAAAGTTGCTATTTAAACAAAGAGATGAAACTGCTGTTTAACAAAGAGGTGTAACTAAATATCCAATGAGGAAATAAAGCCAGTGTTTGATTAATGACAACACTGATCCATATTGGTTAGGAAACATCATTAAAAGAAACTGCACTGTAGTGATTATAAGGGTAAGAAAGGGAAGGGTAAATATAATTAAAAGAAAAAATTAAATTCCAAGTGTCAATCTGCCTTTCACTTAGAACAGAATAAGAAGTCTTGTAAACTAAAAGGAGAAATACTCATCTAAAACCAAAGGAAGATTCTCCCAGCCAAGCTGATTCTAAGTTGTATTTTATTAAAGTGGTTCTAGTGACCTTTTTTTAAAACTTAGAACAGAGAATAGAACGGAATTTGACATAAATAGATATAAAACAGAATTCAACCTAAACAATGAGCATGGTTTTAGAATTAAAGCGCCACACCTTTAATCTGATGAACATTTTAAAGACACAACTGAAGGGGCCTGACAGCCTACCAAAACACACATCTGAACAGACTGCAGCAGAAAGTCTGAGAACTGCAAAATGCATGTAACAAAATACATGGAGCACTGAAATAAAAGCCCGTGACTGGCATAAAACAACATCTATTCTCATTCAGAAGCAACAAACCGTGTTATCTACTGGTCTGCAGGTCTAAAACCAAAGAAATTGCCAATGCTCCTGTCTGGCCACAGGCTTTGCATCAGATCTGCAGGCCTGTAGCACTAAAGCTCATCAGTCATATTTTCTCTAAGCTAGTTTTTGGCTTCTGTTTAGCTCACTTAGTTGCAATAGCAATTCTTTAACAACCAGTAACATAACCTAATCTGTTTTACATTTAACTTAGCTGTGTGATTGCATGGGCTAGGGTCTGTACCTATCATACCTATTCTGCAGAGAATAAACTAGTATTTTATAAAAATGTAGGGCAGAGGATCACATGGGATCATGGGATGATAGCAGAGGTATTAAATGTACAGGCGCAGGTTGACATCAGAAGAAGCAGGACTACAAGTAACTCACTACATCAATTACTAGTCATTAAAAGAAAGTAACTCCAGGGCCTGGCTAAAGCAGATATTAGAGAACGAAGACAAAAAAACCAAAACCAAAACCAAAACCAAAAAGCCCCACCAAAAACCCACAAACAAACAAAAAACCACAACAACACCCCTCCCCCCCCCAAAAAAAAAACCAAAAACCAAAACCAAAAACCCAACCCAACAAAGAAGGAAATAAAGAGATCAAAGAACAAGAATCCTACACCTGTAAAACACAAATATACAGAGAAGTTGCAGACCAGTAAACCAAGATCAGTGTCAGGGCTCTGGGAGTACCAACAGGCCATAATGGCATTACCCAGTGGAGAAGCCACTCACCCTGCCAGTAAGCCTGGGGGTCCCATTTTAGCTTCCAGGTACTACCTGAGCCACATCATAGGAATATCCATGCCTGGATCCACCCCATATTCTTCCCCACTTACAGATTAAGCTTCCTGGCTTTAATTAGACCCAGTTCATCCCTTCCTACATGATGACCTCCAGACAAATGGCTGTGCCACCAGCACTACTCACCCTGTTTGTGGACAGGGGATGGTGCCTCAGTATCATTTAACCAGGTAGGCCATCAAATTTATACACCTGTTCTTCCAGCTACTGTCTGAGGCAGCTTTGTTACATCTGAACAAAAAAATATTACAGATACTCATTGCATTACAGGTATATATGCAAAAGCCAAAGTCCCTGAGGTGGTAGAAAAAAACCTGAATGAGAGCAGTCATTGCAGAGGTGAGTTACATCAACAAATCATTAAAGCTGTTTATTTTTGCTCCAACCATGGCCTTGCAAACTCTCATTTACCCAATGAAGACAGGTATAGCCTTTTCTGTGAAGTCAATTGTGCAGCTGTACTGTATGAGTCCATCAACAACAGGCACGTGGCCCATGCTGCTGCACATTAATGGTAGTGCCCTTCCCCCTGCAGAGAAATTACTGTCCCATACAGTGAAAGAGAAATTAATGCAGTTCATAAAAACTGTCTGTTCAAACAAGTGTAAGCAATAGTATCCCACACAGAACACATTTTCGCATTAAAAATATAATTCATCACTTTTTGAAATATCCAGGCATGAAGGCTGAGAATGTGCCTTACCTCCTCGCTTGTTTAACTTGGCGTACCCTGGCACATAGCTGCTTGTCATGGATGATGAACTGCTGAAGGAGGAATGGGGTAATGCTGAGACCAGAGGTTCATCACACTTTTCTGAAACACAAGAAAACAGATTCACTCTATGCTCTTAATTATTCATATGTATTAAGTGACAATGTACCCTTTATTTTCCCTCTGGGTGATAACTTATCCTTGTTATTTTTATTCATGTCGAATGCATGTAGCTACATCACAGCTTTTCAACAAAAAAAAACCCCTACAACCACAAAGCAACAAAACAAACAAAAACTCACCTCAAAAACTACAAGAAAACCCACAAAAAACCACACACACACACTGACATGAGAAAATAAAGACTTCAACCACTGACAAAATAAGGTAATGGTAATATCTAACCATGAGCCATCACCCTCCTTAGGGATACAGTGGTTGAACGAAAAAGCCTACCCTGATATTTCTGGGATATTTTTGGTGACACAAAAAGCTAGTGCTAAAGAAAAGTATTATCACGACAGCTTTCTAGGAAGTAGATAAGATACGCATTTACATTTCTGGAATAGAAGAGCTGATAAATCTAATATTTAAAAAAAGAAAATAAATTAGGGAACATTAATGAATGCCTATGAATTATCAGATAAAACAGATTCACAGAAAAAAAAAACTATACTAACTAATATTTATAATTAATTTGAGTACTTCACTTCCATTTTACCTCTTATAAAGAAGATTAACTTGGTATTAGCATCTAAAATGGAAAAAAAAAAACCCAAATCAGTATCTTAGCCTTCCTAATGAAGAAAAAAACGTAAAACAAATCTCCTTGTTTTGTATGATATAAATGAGTATGAAGACAACTGGCTTAGGATTTTTCAAATAAATAATGTACTGCCTTTTGTGAGTTTTTTGTAGGTATTTCAACAGATGGGAGAAATATGTAGCTTAAATTACTCATTTACATCACAGGTAAAACTAATAAAAGCCTTAGCCTTACACCAGTAAGCCTAACTAATCTTTTTAAACACATGCACTGCAGCACAGTCTCTGCTGTAAGTGGAAATACCCTCAATTTATGTATCTGGAAAGCATTAGGTCACCATAGGTGGTCCTGTGACCAATAGGTCTAAATAGGTCTAAATATGCATAAGCAGCATATTTAATGCTCAGCCACAACACCTAGTTTTGGTACAATTAAAAAACCAGTAGTTTGATCAGACTGAATCACACATGGAGACCAAATTAATCCTACCTTCTAAAGAACTTTAAGAGGAAAAAAAGAAAGGATTCGGAGTGAATCAAGTAATAATACAATGCAATTCTCCTAAAATGTGCAGTCTGATGTAGTGAAAAAAAAAAATTACTTTCACAGGAATAGAAACTGAAGTTCAGAAATACAAAAGAACATTCATTCAGGAATCAGTATGTTGACATTTAACAAAGAAAATAAGTGTCCCTTACAAATCTCCAAGTTAACAAAAATTAAGGGAAAAAAATCCACACAAGCACAAGCAAGAGTAAAGGGCGGCTGCTTTGCACTGAATTAAAGGATAATTCCAATGACTTTTAAGTTCACTACCACAGTATTTAATGATGGGATTTTGACAAGGGAAGATAAATGGTTTGAAACATTGTTTACACCACAAACCAGAAAGATGGATTTCCTCCTGCCCCTGCTTTGGCTGCAGCAGAAGAGCACGTTTGGTCAGAAGCCTGCAGCCAGGTGCTCCTCACACTGCACCTGTCCAGCAGCACACCAGGGCTGCACACACCTCTGCCTGGCAGTGCTCAGATCCTGGCTGCCAGGTTGCTTTTATTTCAGTCTAAGAGGTACAAGGTTGAAGCTAAGAACAGAAGTGAGAAGCAGACTGCCATAATTGCCAGTTTTTGTCCTAAGTGCCGTAATCATGTAAATGCAGTACAACTTGACAAAGTTTTTCTGAAGCATTGCTTTATCTATTAGTTTCTTTTCTGTAGATCATAATAACTTTACCACTTGCAAACTGCTTGTGCTGCCACTTCTTTTTTAGTGTTATTTAGCTAGAGACTTGAAGCCATTTGCCATTAATCCTGTTGTCTAGGTAAAAACTGTACGAAACATTTAAAAGCAGAACAACACACAATCAGAAGTTTTTAAAAATACATAACAAAATCTCTTTATATCATTTTCATATGCTTTCATTACATGATATTTACCCTGAAGGAAAAAAAATTGTTCTCATCAGTAATGGAAGCTAAGATTGAACATGCACCTTTGTTCTGTTTCCTGAGGGTTTTAAAATACATTTTGTAAAGTAAATTGTTAGGTTTATACAATTTTCTGCCACCCATACCTTCAAACTGGGGTGGGAGGAAAAACCTGCCTCTTCCTGGAAAAATATTAGAATTATAAAACTTAGTTACAAAAAGTGTGTTCAGCTTATGCGATTTGATTTATTACTAATATAGTGGGAGGCTGTTGCTTACTATAGCAAAAAAAAATTGTGAAATAAAAGATCTGTCTTAAAACATAAATAAACTTTTTAAAAGTTATTTTAAAAATGTGAGCAAACTCTTCATTTCTGCAACAGAAATAAATAGAGATTTTTGACATTGGGCTCAGAAAAAACAGATGAAAAAAGCCTCTCCCAACAATAGAAGCTCATCAGAACTTCAGATCTTTTACTGGTTCCAGTAGCTTTTGAGAAAATCCCGTCCTTTTAATTTGACAGCTGTTAAATTTGTGCTACTACTGAAGATGTACTAAAGGAAATATGGAAAATTTATTTTGAATGAAAACTAGTTTCTAAATCATTAATGGTCTGCCTTATCTCTGTTCCATTAACCCATACTCTTGGATTCAAAAGAATAAGACAAAAGAGAAGCTTGACTTAGTAAAAAAATGAAAAAATAAAATCCCACAGGAAGCATCCCTCTATTTGCCACTGTGTTCACAATTTTTACAGACAGTCATGAATATGCTTCATGTGATGTACGTGTGCTTCTGAACTATTTAATCTGAGCCCTATGATTTCTCAGTTTGGTTGTAATCATCAATTGTGTGGTGGGGGCTAGGAAAAAAACCCAAGTTGATACCATTTGCCTTCATTGTTGTTTAGAACTGTAATCCTGTCCTATGTCTATTTTGACATACCAACTAATAAGAAAAATAATCTCACTTTCTCACTTTTTAAAAAACCAAACCTCCCAATCTGCCTGTTCATTTAGGATTTAAAATATGGGAAATTCACCATAAGTATGTATGAATTATAGGGAAGGACTATATTTCAGAATAATAGACTTAAGAAAGTTATTACATCTCATCATTAACTCATGACTTTAGGTCCAACAGAATAAAAGTTAAAAGACTGCTTACATAAACTAATATTTCTAGCCCTGTATGAAAGTTTCACTAAATATATTGCACTATTTAAACTTCTGCCAGAATATGAAATACTGTTATACCACAGATTTAAGAGAAAAAAAAAAATCCTTGGGAACCTTTTGTTCTTCCAGCAGTTTTAGTTCGTTCCTGCGGAATCCAATTTTTTACTTACTGTAACCAGAATCACATATACCTTCCTTTTACTGAGATATAATAGCCTTCCCCATATAAGTCAATGCACTGTGCCCTGTTAATCAATTACAGAGCACACTCTCCTGCCAGCATCACAGCAGCAAAGGAATAAACTCTCCTCCATACCATTTATCTCTGTGATATATTAACGGCCAAGGCAACTTAGGTCCATTTAAATGTTAACTTTTTGAAGCAAAAAGACACTTCCACTCCACACTATTCTGTTTAGATCAAGAGAACTGATAACTTTATCACAGGTGTGATGACATTTGCTACTCTGACTTCACTATTCAGAGGGAAAAAACAAGTATATGTCCATCAAAAACAAGTCTTCTTAAGATTCTAATAATTAGATTAATGGAATGAAGGCCACCTAATGTCATTAAACACAAATACAAAACATCTTCAATCCCCAATCTTCAAATTCCTCAAGACCTAAAGATCATTGAAACAAAAGTGTGCTGTGCATTTGCCCTGTTCTTACGTGTTTTCTCAGGCACCTGGTTGCTGGAAACCAAATAGCAGAAAAGATGGATCTCTTGTCCTATCAACTGCAGGCTCTCATATTTCTGGTGTTCACACTCAACAAAACAAAGAAAATATATCTGCCCATTCTTTCCGGTTTTACAGTCTATTTATAGCTTATTTTGATATCCTACCCATCATACTGGATAAATCAAAAAAGGCCCGTCTCCTATTTTGCCTGCACTTGCTTTAATTCCCACTTATTAGTCTGTGAACTATTTAGAGAATAGGGGCCACATTATTTGAAGGGACAGCTGTTGCTTGCAGCACAAAGCAGACCATATACACACAAACTCTGTTATCAACCCCATAGATTATTGAAGTACATCCTCACTATACCAGTCACTTCAATGATTTTTGATGGGCCAAGCAATACCTTGATGTTTCACTTCATAGAAGCCTGTTCAAATGGTTCCTGATGAATAAACAGGTCACCTGTAAAGTTGCTGACATATCTTATCAAAGTAGTCTGAGTAGATGAAAAGGTTAGAATGCATACAAACTATCTAAAAATACTAAGAAATGGGAACAATATACATTTATAGTCACAGGTAGTTTTTATGAATAATTTGGAGCTGCATCAGAGGGTCTCTCAGAAGCTCTTCTAAAGAATCTGTCAGTAAAGTAAAAAGACAGCTATGCTGTATACAGTGGTTCTAAAAATGAAAAATATTTGGACACTGATAACCGTAACTCATCAGAAATAAGTGATGGTGACTTACTAAGTATGCTTTTGAATAAGAAATGATTTTAAATCATATGGTCCAGTGTGCACTGAGGAACATACCTTTAAATAAATACCAAATCCCAAATTCATCCCTTCTGCTCTAAGATCTTCAGTCAAGATTTCCTATCAATTTATAATCTAGGACAACAATTTTGCTGAAGGATAGATCTAAGACATAAACATGCCACCAATAAAAGTTTTACTAAAAAAAGCTCCATATGTGTATGTCAGAAATGAAGAACTCAAAAGCTGAACAACTTAGATTCAAAAAGGCAAATGACTGCAATGTCAATATTGTGTTCTGTATTAAAAATAGCCATAATAAATGGCTAGCAGAAGATGAAAGAGATGACTCAATCTGTATCAGCACTGAAAAAAATATCATAGCCAAGAAATATCCAAAGCCCTGACTCTCTAACCAAAAAATTCCTAATCAGTTATCTTTTACCCTAGACAAACAGAACATTTACAATACAAACCACAAAATCTGAACTATTAACAATATATCCAACTCATTAATTATACAAGAATGCCTGTGAAGTGTAGGGGAAAAAATGGTTATAAGCAATTTCCATCTTTACTCGTAGCACAAAACACTCCTGCTTTAAATATGAATTCCAAGATAAATGTTAGGGAGCAAGGGACAGAATCATATCATCTGGGTTTAATTTGTACTGTGTGCTAAATGCTAGTTATCCTAACCACATTTTTCTCCTCCAATTTGAATATGTAATTTCACTGTAGTGTACTGAGGAGGAAGAATAAGCCACCAAGCACTTCTGTAAAGCAGTCATGAGATTGCAAGGGCACTCTGAAACGTGGGTAAGTACATATGGGAACTGGCACATCTCCAGTGACAACCAACAGGAATATTAATGTGGCTGGATTGCAGTGTATTATTATGCTGAGACAGCCCCACTTTCCATATAGCACAGGCAGGTTTTGTAATCCAAAATGAATGCTAGAATACACCAAGTTTAATTCACAAGCCTGTGTCTCCCCAAAGAGTAGGAATAAATACGCACAAGCTGCTAGAATATTTTATGCACTGTTTCAAATGAACTTTTAACATGATGCAAGCCAAAAAGCAGGAGATACTTCAAAGCAGCTCATCATCAATGACAACCCCTTTAAAAATCAAACTTAGAAGCAGGTGTTATCGAGCACAGGCTGTCACAAGTTTAATTTCAACCTTCACCCTGTGTCACAACCCTGCTGCTGTCACAACCTGGTATGATCTGCCTCTATCCAAACTTCAGATCATGTGTGACAGGAACGCAGGTAATGGCTGAAAAAAGCTGGGTAGAGTATACCTCATACTCTCAAGTACTTAAGTCATAAAGAAATCAGTGAAGAGTTTATCAAAGACAACCCTCTCTTATGGGAAAGCAAATACTTGTCTGTCAGGTGTGTTTGCCAAAGGTACCAGCCTTTGATATATTTGGGGTGGTTCGAACAACCAACCTTCTGCCTTTTGCATGTTTTATTGTGCTATCCTTGGCTTGGAATACAGTTTAAAGAAAACCCACCACATACTGCTACTTTCTTTTTGTCTTTCTTAGGATAACAAGATAACTCCTCTCCAAGTTTCTTGGGCCTCTTTATCTAGATACTAAATAGGGATAATGGTTGCTGGAGTAGAAGGTTAATTTTTCACTCTCTTCTTTCCCACCTATTTTCCATATTGCATATGCTGGCAGATTCTCTATGTGACTGACATTTCACACAACACTCTTCATGGGCTGTTAGGGAGTCAAATTCACATTCAACTTCATGAGCAAATGAGCCCAAGTGTCACTGAAGCTTTTCTACAAGTATTGCTAGAGCTCAGCTGTAATCTAAAAGATTAGAGCAGCTCATATTGATTGCCTGGGATGTTTCATATTCCACTTCAAGTTGCATACCATCAATAGAGATAATACAGCTCAAAAGGTTGGCTGCTGCTGGAAAGGAAGAAAATGTAGCAGCTCTTTTTACCCCTCCAAGGTGAAGCCATAAATTACATTAATTTGGTGGTCTTCACACAAACTTTAAGCTTTAAGGTTACTTGTTTTGAGGTTTATATCAATCCTTTCTTTAGAGCTCTGTAAGGAGAGGAACAAGTCTCAGGTAATTTTTTTTTTAATGGTGGTTACTTTGCTCAGACCAGTGAACAGGCAGTGAGATCTGATTCTTTGTTCTGGTTCTGAATCAGGAATTTGTCTTTGGGCAATACTGGATACATCACCAGAGCCATTTCTAAAGGTGCATGTGGATGTCCAAGACAGACAGTACTTTACAAGATCTTCCAAAGCATCTCTTTACCTGAACTTCATTTCTGATACCTATTGACCGGTTTTTAGAGTAGCCAATGACTTATTTATCTGAAAGGTCATGGTATGGCTACAAATTTTGTTTCCTACAAATTACTATCCTATTCCATCACAAGGCCCAGGCTATTAATAAGTAAGAAAACTTTCTTGATTTGAGGAATTTTTAATAAACTATTTTAAACATCTCTGGGAAACATTGGAAATGAAAATATCATAAGAATTAAATCAACATGCAATGTACTATATGACTACTATGAGACATTTCTGGATGCATTGCTATCATCAAGTGGTATACAACATAATCCACAATAGTCTCCAAGCTTCTATCTTTAACCACTGAAAATGAGAAAAGGATTAAAGCTAACATCATTAATTACTGTGATTTTCAACTTACCCAGGATACTAGGATTTATTTTTTAATTAAATTATTCAGTATGAAATTATTGAAAGTATAAATGTATACAAAACAGCCTTCTGAAATTAGAATTTATAAAAATTTCTACTTCTCACAAAGGAAAAACAGAAAACTGTATAAAAAATTTGCCAAATTAAATTTTTCAAAAAAGTATAATTTTAAATTCTTCATTTACCAAAATGCATATTTAATTTAGTATTTTACATTCAGAAAGAACAAGGCACATCAAAATTAAATGTATGCATTATTTTATCATTTAGTAAAATTCAGTTTTAAATTGTTTAAAAAAATTTGCTCTTTTTATAGTGTCTAAGCTTACGTACAATAGGACTACTTAGGCAGCTGGTGTTAGCTGGAGGTTGTGGTTTGATTTGGGGGGGTTTTTTTTGGAAGGGAGTGGCCAGCAGAAGTTTTCACATCACTCTAAAGCAACAGCACATCTGGATTGCCTTTGGTCTACATTAGAGTCTACAGTCCATTGAGAATTCATCAAATGTTCCCACCATTGTGTCTTTTATGAACATATTTGTAAACTGTTTTGCAGCCTGTGAAGCTCAGAGTTTTATGAGAAACCTGCATCTTTTTTGCTCATTTAAAAAAATCTCAACTACTCAGGTCAATGGCACTTGGAATAATTGAAAGTCAGTCAGTCTAGTTGTATGCTTGGGCTTTCATTAAATTGTCTTTAGTGCATAAGCAATAGCAGACTATCAACTCTATGCAAAGTAAAACTCATGAATATTTCCATATTTTTACATATCCAGCCATCAGATGCCTCTTCAGTTATTAACCTTCTGGCATGCAAATGTAGTTCTTCACCTTTTCACTACTGAAAATACCTGTGCATTTTGAAGGATTTTTACAGCAAACAAAGCTCCAGCTTAGGTGTCTTTACAGGTACAAGTGATTTTTCACAGGCTGATACCTGAATTAACTATGAAGAAACTTGGAGCTAGGTCACGTGAAGTTTTAGAGTAGCAGGCAGAAGGACCCACAATGGTGGAGAAAAAGAATAAAATATCCACAATTTATTTTGTTAAGTCTCATTTAAATTAGAATAATTTCATTAATTACCTAGCCTATGTTCCTCCTCAGTCAACTTTATATCAACTAGTATGTTCTGTTTGTGGTTGGGGGAAAGCTGGGGGAGTTGTTTGGGATTTTTTGGGGGAGTTGTTTCTTTTTGTAGGTGGTTCTTTTTTTCTTGTTGTTGTTGTTCTTTTTCTATTTGTTTGTTTTTCAGAACCTAGAGATAAGACACTAATAGGTAACAACTAATTTTCTAAACATTTTTTTCAAAAAGCTTTACTTTCATCATTGCTTTAGCAGGTTTACATCTCTAAAATTCAGCTTTTATCTCTAGCAAAAACAAAATATGTTTTTTTTTCCCTCAAAGTCTTACTTATTATGATGGCCTTTTACTTTTAGCAGCTCTTCTTCAACATAATTGTTCTGAATTTAGAGATGCTTTTCTAGGCTTTATATAATTTAAGCAAGATCAAAGCAAACAGTGACTTTAAAATTGCTGGACCCTTCAACAATAAAAGCACTCCCACAGAAAGTCAAACATTAACTCTTAAACCAATGTACCATAGGAACAGAAAAATAGATGTTTTAGTGTATAGAAGGAATATAAAATATTTTTTTAAAAAATTATGTTCAAAATATTTTATTGACTGTAATGAGGCTATCTACCTACCCACATATTGGTTAAGATGCTTAACAAAAGTCTTGTGAAAAAGTTAACTCAGAGCAAAAGCTGCAGATTCCTATCTGGAGGCCTTACCAGAAAATGACACTTCCCCTATAATGGGTAGGGAGTAAATAGTGTTCCTACCAGGTAGACAAAATATTTAATACTATTAAGCATGCAAAGCACATTCCACCTTTGGTTAGATGAGGAACAAAATAGAAATTAGCAGGTTATGCAAAACGCAGCAGAGAATTGTCTCTCAATGTGCACAGCAGAAAGCAAACATCACTTAAGCTTAAAATCAGGGTTTTATTCAAAAGGATTATTAATTCCTTGTTTGTCCATTGATGTTTACCTTCATATCCCCTTTACAGAAAACAGATCTGTCATATTTATAGCAGAAGCTATTAGTCCACTGTTTATCAGTTGTCTCATGTTAGAAGTGATGAGAGAAGCAAAAGCCAGAAGGTGTGTGATATATGAATGTAACCATATTATACTCACAGATTGTTCTTTTCCTCTGTGCAAAAGACAAATAAGGTCGAACTTCTGTTTCCTGCCTCTTCTTTGAAGATTTTCACCTCCAGCTAAGACTAAAGTATGTGCTTTCTCAACTCCTGTCACTGGTGCATGGGAGGATTAACTTTGTATTTTGCGAACTCTTTTGTTAAAAAGCACTCTTTCCCATATTTCTGAAGAAGTATCAAGTGACCAAAGAAATTAAACTGTCATAATACATTGATTTCACCAAAGCATCAACAAAGTATTCTGAAAAGGTATTTCTGCAGGTGAAAGAAGAAATATTTTTGATCTTTTTCCTTACTCTTGGATTAATGTAGGGTATATATGGCGCATGTTTAAATCATGTTGGTCTTGATTTGAGTTCACAAAACCAGAAGATAAGCTTCCAAACCATGCTGATATCTTTTGTGGGTTTTTTTTAGGCCCCAAATCCTGGCTAAAACTATGGCTAGGAAAGTAAGAACAACCACAAAAGAAATTGAGGGCCATTTGATAATAGGAAAATGTGAACATAGTTTAGATTTCTGAACTGTCTGTATGGTAGACTGGAAAGAGCAGGTTGCATTACAGCCAGCCTGTGAGACACAGCATTCTCTGAGGCTTCTTATACATACTGGGAAACTCAAACCAATTATAGAACATGGCGGTGAATTTTGACACTAGAGGCCCACATTTCTTACACTAATACCTTGAAGAAAAGTAAAGATACATAAATCAGAGCAGGCTAACAAATGTTTTCATATGCTGGTAAAAAAATCTGCAAGTTGATTCCAATGTGTCCAGCATCCTTAAGCACACAAGCAACAGCACAAGGTACAAATCAGTTCAGGACAGTAGCTTCACAGCACACATTTCGTGGATGGGTTTTCCCTATGGTTTGAAAGCACCTAGCATTTAATAATTAAAGGTAGAATGATTATTTTTTTTCCCTAGAGACTAAAAAAATATTCCACCATTATGACATGAAGATAAGATTTGCATAAATTTGTATATCTGAAGCTGAATAGAACATTTTTCTTTCTGATAGACTTACAGTTGGATAGAAGAGAATGTTCAATTCACAAGTGTAAAGTATTTATAGGATTCCTGTTTCTGACACAGGTCAGGGCAGCTAGCATTGCAAGCAAACTCTTTGTCAGTCTGCTTGGATTCTTGGTTTTCTAGAAGGAGTAAAACTTAGGATTAAAGTCAACGTTTAAACTAAGTGACTTAATGCCAACAGGAGAAAATTACAAACATTTTAAAAAATATGTATGAATCATAGATCAATTGTTTTCTAATATAGGATAGCTAAAGTGAGAAATATCAGTCAAAAGTGCAATCTTCAGTTTTGAGATGACACCCAGAAAATGTGTCATTGAATTCCAGAAAATGTGGTGTGCCCAAACTCTAGCTGTTAGTTCTATATTCATGGGAGACAATAAAATCTTGGAGAGGATAGTAAGGGTCTGTGATGGTTTTATCATTAGTGGGAGGAGATACAGATTTGGAGTATTTCATGTCCTTCTATGCTCTTTTTAAAAAGGAATTAAATTCCAATGCAAAGAAAGCCAGGGTCAGCTGTTATAAATCTTTAACAGGAGTATAGGAAATGATATCAAAAAAATGCACAATTAGATGCAGAATTCAAACAACTTTAAGCTACATTCAAGAGCATAAACCATGGCACTTATCAGGAAAATACATATCCAAATTTTAGAGTAGCTCAGATTTTTTTAAAAGAAGGAATATTAGTAAATGACATGTGAGATCCAGCTGCAGGTACAGTTTTATAAAAGAAGTTACCATGTGATCCATTTCTTATTTTGTACTTTTCCTTTCATTTTTAGGGAATCAAAACTAGTCATAAGTCTAACATTGATGAACAATTTTATCATTTGGCCTGAAAGGGGCAGAAAAGAGGAATAGATAAGCAATCATTGTATAGTGGTTTCTGCATTTTGTTTTGGTAATAGGGTGATATTCAATCAAAAAGACACAACAACATCTACTGATATTTCCCAGAATACGTGAGCAAGTCATGGTGTTAAATAAAACAGTGAGATGCAAACACAAGAGATACAGAAGACCTCAATATTTTGAGATCCACACTCAGTTTAAATTTTCTGGCTCCTTTCTTGAAGCACTGCTACTGAAAGAAAAGGCTTCTGTCTTAAGCTTCTCTGCCCTAATAGCACCACAGGAAATGTACAACATAAGATTCCTAAATTATACAAAGAAACTTGTGGTTAAATGAATTTTGCTTCTTTGCAGCCTCCTCCCCCAAAAAACCAAAAATGCATATATATTGTCCTGTACAAAATAAACAGACAGTATGAGCATTTCCAAAGAATTACTTAACTGAAAAAAAAAAATTTCCACCTAGACTATAAAGTTCAAGTCAAAGGACATGGGCTGCCTGTGTTGATCAGTGTTGATAATTCAGATCTTAATGGTTCTGTCATACTAGCAAAGAGAAAGAGACAAAAAGAGAAAAGGTGGAAGGATGGTGCTACACTTCTCCTGCATCCAGTCTTTCCATTGCCCCAGGCAAAATTCACCTGCCTGTGGGTACTAAGCATCCTCAAAATATATCAATTTTTCTATCCATAGCAAGAGAGCTTATGCCTTACTCATGCTTGTCTGGTACGTTACTGGGGCAAGAGGAAGAAAGCTTTGGTTAGAAAAAGAAAAGAAAATGCAGAGTAGGAAAATGAGTTCTGAACTTACTGCGCATCCAAAACAATTTTAAAAGGGCTTTATCAAGAACAGGGTTAGTATACCAAAGTTCCCTTTCACTGTGAAAGTATTACAATTCCACATAGCTTCATCTGCTCCCAAATTTTATGGTTTTTTTTAAAGCCCTCAAGTTTTCCCCATGTACTTTTTGTCTCATCAGAAACTCTTGAATTAAGAAACACTCATTAAAGGGAATTTTAATGTAATTCATCTTAAAAGCTGGCTATATGTATGGGCTTTATAAGACAGATTTTTAGGTATGGTGTGTCACTGCATTCCTCTTCCTGATTTAAATAACTACACCTACCTTTTTTTAATGCTTTGTGGAAATTCAAGCCAAAATGTTTTACAATGGCCTTAGCTATCCAGCTTATCCTGCTGTTCACGTAACATTCTTTCCATCTAAGTTGTTAGTTTTTTCTGATTATCAAATGCAAACAGTATTGACAGCAGCAGCATCTATTATTGTATCTTCATTATCACGCTCAGCTACAACTGTGGCATTTTTAAGGCCAAGAGAATGTGATAATTATGCTTGGTACAACCTTATAATTACTACATGTTTAACGTGTCAACAAAGGAACACAGCACAGTTAAATTAGCATACGTGAAAAATGAAGGTGTCTAATAATTATAGCCCGTTCCCTCTGATTTTAATCAGATATCTGAATATTAAATTCCTAACATTCCAGTTTACTACCTTTGTCTGGATCATGAACTCCCATCATGTTCAAAGTGAAGGATGCCTCCTGTAAATACACTGGAAAGTCTGTATACATACACAAATACTGCAATGCAGGATCACCTGTAGGACTTTCCGGTCATACCAGCTGGAGTTGCCCAGGTCTGGGCAGGAGTCTGCTGGCTCTGTGGCCATCAAAACATTGGCCAGAAGCGAGGGATGAGGCAAAAAAGGGTGAGAAATGGCCTTGTGAGCCAAGGGGAGATCAGGAAGAGGGACAGGAAGATTCTGGCTGCCAGATTCCTCTGGAGGGTTCCAGCCCCATGGAGAGGAGCCCACACTAGGAGCAGGGAAACAGAGACTGGGTGCAGCAGAGAAGACAATGATCCCACCCTTCCCCATCCCCCTCTGCCACTCAGTCAAGAGGTAAAAGATCCAAGAGAGAGAGAGTGAAGTTAAGACTGGAAAAGAAAGAGGGACTGAGGTAAAGGGGAAGGTGTTTTATGTTGTTTCTTTTCTTTGCAACATCTGCCTCTATTTTAACTTGTTAATAATTTTTTTTTTTTTTTCCCAAGTCATGTTTTGCCCATGAGGCAGTTGGCAAGTGATCTCTCTGTGTTTATTTTGACCCACAACCATCTTCATCTTATTTTCTCCCCAGAAGGGTGGGGATGCCTGGCAGCTGGCCAGGATCAACCACCAAGCTGCTAATCAGATATCAGAGAGCTGACTGCAGTGCTTGTCAGAGACACCACACACATTCACACCAATCGTATTGACTAAATGCAGTGTAAAAGCATTAAACGTTGGGGTTTTTACAGATCTATTTGAGGGGAACTAAAGAAGACCAAATTAATTTGTAAGACAAATTCTACAAAGTTAAATTTGAAGCTTTCTACTTCAAGTTCTAACAGCCTGTCCTCGGTACAGTATTCACACTCAGAAAAAATCTGTGAAGGTCTGGATTTCATCTCTCCTTGACATGGCCTCTTGGGATCCCACTGAAAGGAAACATGGAATTCCCTGCCTGTGGAAGGGAGGTAGGGACTAGGGGATCGTTAACGAAGTCACTTTCAACTAAAACCTTTCTCTGATCCAGACAGCATTCCTCCTCTATGAAAGAAATAGGGAAGTGCTACCAAAGGAATCCAATTATGCTGTCCTTTTAGTAAACAAAAAACACGGACAAGGCCTGAGCTTAGCTCAGTTTGCCCTCTAATGAGCACAGAAGAGCTGCCTAAATAGTGGTGTATCAGCAGAGGAAAGACCTCACAGGGAAGCCAGGAACATTTCTTACTTGCCTGTTCTAGGCAGAAGTTCTTCAAATTTGAGCTTGGGCTGCAAATCCAATATCCGGCACCAATGCCTGAAACCAATGGCAGAATTGGAGGATTTGCTACTCATTTCTATGGCAAGCAGCTTGGGATGTGAACTTCTCATAGTAAGTATGGTAACTACCCTGAATTCACATGCTATTCTACATCTCTTAAATTGCCATTCTTGGCATATATGCATTAGCAGCAACAATATAAATCATACCGCTTAAATGAAAGTCTCTTCACATCTGCATTTTCAAAAGTGTGCAGGAAAGTTTAAACATACTGTGTTGTCAATCACCATAAACACAGTGATAATGCAGCGTTGCAATCAGTCAGTCTTCACACGTTGGCCTCTAAAAGGATTTGAAAGTTTTCATCAAACCTCAAATGGCTTACTCAATGCACTGAAGACACTACGCCTTGTCCTTTTACAGATGACACAGAGTAATTCTGGATAAGAAGTAGTAAAGTAAAATCAGCAAAAAGCTTGAAGCAAAAAGTAAAATGTTTTAATCCTTTCATTCAACTATAAATGAAGAAGTCAGGATAAGGAAAATCTCCTGTAATAAAATTTGTAAGATCATATGCCAAGTAAAATGGTGCATTTCAAGCTTGTTTTTTTCTCTCCCACTTCTGAATTTATAAATGGTATGTAAAAATCACATATGTATAATTAAAATCTTTAGTTCACAGAAAAATGAATTCAAAAGGTATTGAAAACAAATAGGAAATAATCAATATAAGTGAAATTCAAGCGAAAAAGACAAGGAAAAAAATTAAAATAATTTATGCAATGAACCTCTATCTTTCCCAAATAAATTCTCCTCAAATTAAAAAGAAACAGAATTCACAACAATTAATAGCTTCCTGAATTGAAAAAAAAAAAAAAAAAAAAAATCCTCCAAAAAAAAATATATACTTCTTTACTTTTGTTCACTTTACTTTCCGGATTAATTTCATTAAGCCACCCTTAATTTAATTTACAAAGTTAACTTTTATGCTCAATGCAGTTTTCCAGGATAGTAGGCTGAGTTTGTGAAGAATTAATTTTCTCTCAGAAATGAATGAACAAGATTGGAGGAAGACATAATGAATGATTAAGTGATTGCAGTTAACCAAAAAGTTTCATTTTGTTCCCTTATGGAGAATGATGGAATATCATTTTATTAAAATCCATTATCCTAATGAGAAGATATTCTATGCTTGATCTTAGCCAAAAGGCGGGTGAGGATATTTTAATGACTTACTGCTTCTGCTTAATAGGGAGATTTCATAATTACTGAAACTACATCTGTTTGATTAATGAGCCTTTTCCAGCATCCATGCATCTTCTTTTAGTTTGGCTGATAAAATACACTTGGAAGCACATGCACATAGGTGTTTTTCTTCCTGTATATATGTATCAGTAAAATATTATTGAGAAAAAAAGAGGAACTATCTCAAATAGGGCAGTATAATTCTGATTTTCATTATTGTAAATAAAAGTTTGCAATTTTCCCCTCCATTTCTGTTATACAGAAAAATGAAGTTTGCATTAAGCATTTAAGTAAAACTTGCTGTGAATTTTATGGCCCATCTCATGGATATCTTAGGATGGCTTGCAATCAAGTAGGAAAATAAAAATCAAACCAGGAAATATATAAACAAAGGCCCACTGATGCTGTGAAATTATAAATGCAGTACCCACACATATTATCCAGTAATGAAAATGACTGCAATTATTTTCAAGTTTGTTTTCACAGGTTGCTCAAAGACTATGAAATTGTGGTATGACTTATGACAAAATTTCCCCAAATAATTTCAACTTCGAGGACTGTTATATGATTTGAAGCTTAGAAATCATAAATGAAGACCTATTAATGAATCCTCATGCTTAGAATTTTCACATGTGGCATTAGGAAGAATAGATTTTTAAAAGAGTATCAGTAAAATAGTACAAGAAAAGACTGATAGAACTTTCCACAGGCAAGAATTTAGAGAAAAATGATCATTAAATAAGGTATCAACTATGTTCCTTAGTTATTTCAAAGAAGAAAAGATAGTATAGTCATATCTGAATAGTCGATATAAAGGTATTTTGTATTATTTACAGAATGAAAAGGTATTGCCCAACTATTGCATTATCCTGACCTCAAATCTGTCTTCATTAACAGAGTTCTCTGCCAAAATGTCAAATAATTTCTTCATATCTCTCCTTTACTGCCCCAGTTGCTAATTCTTTATTAAGGGTATTTAAAAGAAAAAAAGCCTCTTGTTCTCAAATAAAAAGACAAAATACATTGATATATTTTATTTTACATTATTTGCAATTCATATGCACTGAATTACCTTTTGTATCATGTTGGTGTAAAACTTTGTCATGTGTTATCTCTTCTGCTGTGTCTATTATGATATTGAAATCCAATTGTCAATCTGTTTGCTTGATACTCTGTGAGCCAGATATTTCTGAGACACATTTCTTGAATTCTTGTTACTTTTCAGCTAATATCTCATCATCAACATGAATAGTCCCTTTTTTTAGTGTTGATAATGTTAATGATAAATGTGTTCAAAACATTTAGGGAAGAAACATACTGTACTTCAGTACAGGCAACAATAAGGCACAGAAAAATCAAACCTAGATACCACTTACAAAAATTGTTCCACTCACCTGAAAATCCATTTAGAGTTCCTTTAATGTTTAGGAAAGAAAATGCTTACCGTGGAGCAATATGCAGGGTATTGCCTACAAAAAATAATTTCTAGGTCACAGATTTCAACTCATGAAGCCTATGCTCCCATTTTTTACCCCAGAAACAGTGTCAATAGTTTTGTGGTGCTTTGGAAACTTATTGCACCCTTAGCAGGAATGCCAAGAACACAACACACACCTCTTCCAGAATTACAAGATGGCAGAAGAACACACTAGTTGCACTGTGCTCAGGTCACCTCTGTTCCAAATTTGTTCAAAACTTGAAATGGTTATAGAAATATTTTCTGAAGAGTCCTAGGGGCTGTTGGGTAAACATAAGACAAAACCCTCAGTAAAAACTTTTGCCATTAAAATGTCTAATTTTTTGCTGTCCCCATATAAAAGAAGATTTCTTTTTTTTTTTCTTTTTTAAGTGTAATGGGAAGACTTCACCATTCCTTGTAGGAGTCTGTGTGCATTTGTGTTTAGGGATAATGGTCAGCTACTGGCCATAAAATAATTTAAGGTTATGGAAACTTATAAAGAGACTTATTATTTTCTGTAGTCTTTTGATAGTCCTGGCTGCAGACTGTTTTACCTGAAAACATTAGATCTTGGGATTGCAATTTTAACCGAGGTAAGTCAGTCTCCACCAATCAATTTCTTTCTGTGACCAAATGTGATAGTGTATTGACTGAGACACAAATTTTGTGCAGCATTTCACATAGAAATTTCAAGTTAAAATAAAACAAAATGGGAGACAACCCAACTTTCATGCTTTTATTTTATCAAGAGAAAATGCTCAGCCTCAACAGGTGCCTGCCAAAACACACCACCTCTTCAACGATTGCATAAGGGAAATACTTGGAGATATTTCCCTGTTGCAGAAAGGACAGATTGATTGCTGGCAGCTTCTTGGCTGAATTTATGAATGGGAATGCTGCATGTCTGGGATAGTCTCTCTGCAGCCATACTGGAAGATGGACATGAAGAGCCCTGAATTCCAGCTGCAAAACCAAAGGATGGTGATTGGCTTCAAGGGAAGACAGCAGTTTATCTGAAGTGTAACGAGAGCAGATTTGAGCCTAGTGCCAATATTGCAGTTTTCAGGCACGATTACATAGCAATTAGTTCATGATCCTTCTCCTTTTCAGTTCTGATCAGTCTTTATGAGAATTTGCTGTATCGCCTGTGGATAAAAGAAAATTGCTTCTGTGTAATGGAAAATGGAAGGCAGAACAGGTGTAAGCAGGAAGCAGACCAACAATAATTGAACTAATAAGCTCAGAATATTACTGTTAATACAGTTATACCCTTTAAGTTTAGAGTCACTAAATAATAATTCATATTTATAAAGTCTTGTGAAATCACTCTGCTGTTTCAACAGCATGAAGATGTGATTTTGTCACAGATTGACAAGCAGAGCAAAAGAAAATCACTGAAAAACCAAGGACAAGTTGTCAACAGAAAAATATTTATGCATAGGAGTTGGATAACCCCAAAAAAATTAAAACTTCCAAGATATTAACTAACTATCCAAGACAGTTCAGTACATTACTTCCAGGGATTCTGGTATGATAAAATATCTGCTGATAAAATTTGTGTTTGAAAAACACAATAAAAACCCCAAACCAACTAGGCATTAAGATTCACATTCTCTGTGGAGTGGACACAGAAGAGACCAACAGGGCATACTTGCAAGTGAGTTACAACTGCAACAGGATTCCCAGCTGGAATTTTCTTATAATTATGACAGAATTAAGCCACAAGATTGTTCCATTGGCCAAAGAGGACCTGAAGGGTTTGGGACTCACAAGACAGATTGTTGAGCTTCACAACAATTGTTTTCTAAAAAAAGATCACAAGAATCAAAGATCACAAGAAGATTAAAATCTTTGTCCCTTGCAAGATATGGAGAAAGGCTGATATGGATAAAGTATTATTAACTAGAAATCTGCCAAAGAGAATAAGAAAAGCTACAAAAATGGGTAAAAAGAAAAACGATAAGACAGCAAAAGAGTACGAGAAAAAACAGCCCTATTAAGAACTATTAAACACAAGAACTTAGTGTACTGTTTAAAAGCCAGAGGCAGGCTTTCTCCCCAGCTCATTAGCTTTCATAAATCAAAAAAAAAAATTCTAAAAGACATAATTCACTGATACTTTTTCCATGTTATGCCCTCATGATTCATTACAGTCAGCTGAAAAAAACAGTTTTCATCCTTTTTGCCCTTGACAGCACATAAGTATATAATCAGTAAAAGCTCCCTCTAGTGGCACTAATTGTTGAAGCCAAGGAATTATAAAGCATTTTAATGGAAACATTAGCCGACCTCAGTTTTCATAGAAGTTAGACAATTCAATATTTAGTAGCAAGTAATTTACCTGGCTAAAAAAAAAAAAAAAAAAAAAAAAAAACAAAAAAAACCTAGAAATNAAAAAAAAAAAATCCAACAAAACACTGTAAATTAAATTTTTTATATTTGTAATTTTTTCTGAAAATATACATAATTCTACATTCTTTTTGCCCACATGATACTGTAGTATCATTGCATCATGTGGTCTTTCTCTTATTAGGCACTGCATTTTACATAATGGTGAAAACTGACAGCTAGTATTACAGAAGTAATGCAGAAAGAAGAATTTAAAAAAATGTTAGAGGAAGCATGAGCAAGATGAGTATGGAATTTTTTGTTTTGTTCCATGGTCGCTGTACCAATACCAAGTTAATAAACCCAGCAGTGTTCACAGTCCACAAACATAACATGGAGAAAGTGATTCTTCTTAGGATACTGTTGGGAAGAAAAAGAAAATACACCATGAAACACTGCACTGGTGATTAAGTATTGGTCAGAAGACCAATGCAAACATAGTTGCATATGAAAGTCAAAGTGAAAACAATATTTGTTTTAAAATCGGTTCTGGAAAGCTGGACTGAAAAGCTTAGAAATCAAATCAGAAGTTGTTATTAGTAAAATAATCCCCAGAAATTGATGAAACGGGAGTAGAAGTGTTCAGGAAAAGGGGGTGGGGAGAACTATAATGATAAAATAGCCAATGAGATATGTGCTCAAACTAGAATAGAAAGCAAAGACACAAAACTGATTAAAGAGCAAAGGGAAACAGAGACATTTTAGTGAAAGAAACTTGCACGTGATATGAATCAACAAAACAGAGAACCTCAGTGGAAATAAGTTACAGTCATAAGAGAAAATGACTTAATAAATGTACTTTGATAGGTCCATAAATCTCTGCACTCCATAAGAGTCAACAGTTTTACTTATTTATTTAAGGAAAACAAATGTTTGTTTGGATTTGATGGAATCAGTCTGGGGGTTTTAGAATATGAAAGGCCATTGGGACTATTAAGAGTAAGAGCTAAAAATTATCCAAAGAATATCACAAGCTCAAGAGTGCCAACCTACCAATATTTGTGTGGTTAATAATACTTTAAGAAGCAAAAGAAATATAGAAACTTGGACTGTGCAGCTCTTCTAATCAAAGGCAGATTTCCCCCTTAGTGGGAGCCCAAACCCAGTCAGAATTAAAATGATGGCTGCAAATGGAAATACAGAAAGGAAGAAGAAATCCCCAAAAACTGAGCAGACCTATTTCAAAACACTTTGAAGACAGCATATTCTAGTTTGCCTTTACACTTTCCGCAAAAACTATTGTCTTTATCAAGCAGAGAAATTCTTCGTATTTAAAGCTCTATCACTTTCAGGAGGTAATGAATGCTAGAGAATAGAAAAGCCCACAACACCCCTTAAATGACCTTTTTTTTTTTTTTTTTTTGTAAATAATCTTAGAATATATTGTTGGAGTTTTTTCTGACATGTCTTTGGTTTTCAAAGGGCAATGAAAAAGATTTTGTTCTTTCTGGATCTTACCATTCTAATGCATTTACTAATCATCTGTTTTGCTACAATCCACCTGCTAATTCATCTGGGTTAATTTATTTTGACAATGAAAGAAAATCATAGTCAGCAAAAATCCAAATCCTTAAGATTTTTAGAAGTCTTTAATTAGCTGCTTATTGAAAGAGCTGTTTGCAACTTTTTATCTGTAATTTAACAGAAAAAAAGAAAAAAAAAAAAAAAAACCGGGTATTTTTTAAGAAAGTGTTTTAACAACCCTGTCNTTTTGAAGAAAGTGTTTAAACAACCCTGTCACTATTTCTCTAATTTACCTACAATCCACAAAAAGACATTTTAAGTGCCAGATGCCAGAAATTTTGTATGACAGAGTACAACACTCTTTTTACCTACACACCAAGCAACAAGAGACCCTCTCCAGAGCATTTATGATTTATGGTACTATGAGACAGACTGCTCCAAAGTAGAGCCCTTCAACCATCAAGGCTAAAGAGTGACATTTGTCTGCATACTGCATCTGCACATTTGCTCAAATCATAATTGTCCCTAACCACAGGACATCTACAAATGGCCTGTCCTTTGGTAGACTATCAATTCTCAACACCAGTAGTCATCAATAACCAGCTTTGGCAGAACAAGCAAAGCTCCACTTACTTTCCAAATTACAGAAAGACACCCATCCTTTTCTGGCAATGAAATTTCATGTTACTGACATAAGCTATTTCTCGATAGAATTCACAACTCATAATGGCAAAAGTGGACAAATTACATGGTGACTTATCTGAGGAAGATAAATACCATATGCTTCAATTTGCCTAAATATGACTGAAAAGGGAAGAAATAAAAAAGATGAAATTTGGACAGAGGATACTCTGTCTCTTCAATAGCAGAGTTTGTATCAGCAAAACGAGGTATTTTCTTGAGGCCTGAAGAGATTTTATGCATAAATGGTTGCAAAGGCAAGCATGGAAAAGACCTTTGGGATAAAAAGCCCTCAGTGCTCTTATGAAAAATACTAATGTCCCAGCCCAGTACCTACATTTAGTGTGGGCCAAGACGTGCAGCCTACCGTTTGCAACAAACAGAACTCAAACACTTCAATTAAAAATTAGAAATTTGCCATGCAAAACAGCAAATTCCATTTCACCTTGAATTATCCATGAGAGCAGTAATACAGAGTATTTTAATCACTGCAGGAGAATGAGCTACTTCCACCTTTTTGCTGCCAACAAGTCTTCAAATAAGGGGAGGAAACAAGGCTGAATTGGAACAACCTACAAACAAAGCAGCTTGAAAAGTAAATGAGATTAAAGATTAGCCTGATTTAAGTGTAATTATAGTCCAAAACCAGTAAAAAGTGTACCTTCTTAATAAGGTTCAGTATGCTTTCTTTGTAGTTTTCATTTCTAGTAGCGTTGCAACCAAGAGCAAAAAAACACGACCAGGATCAACGTTTAATTTATGCAGCATGTTGTAGAAACACTAACTAGAGCCCAGATTTAATAAGATTCTTATGAACTAAGTTTAAGCAAGTTTAAGCACTTTTTTCCCCTAAAAAATTCAGAAAAAAGAGGCAGTGGGATAGCAAACACATTAATTCTGATTTCAGAATTTTCTATTCTTAGCAGGATATTTGAGCCAAAAAGCCATCCAGCTGATGACTGATCCAACTTAAAGGTCTGGCAAGCAAAAAACACCTTCTCCAGTTTCACAAAATGATATAAAATTCAGCATAGGGAAAACAAAAAACAAAACAATGACAAAAACCACCCAGAGTTTACTTTAATCCCATTATATCATTTCTGCAACATTTATTGGAGGTGTACAGGAAATAAAGCACATGGCCTAATTTCAGTTGTAGTCCAAAGTAAGATATTTTCTAGAAACACTAAATTTGCTTGTTAAAAAAGCTACTAAAGCACCAGAGCTCCATTTCAACTATGAATTAACATGTCAGAACTCTTTAGTAAGGTTTATTTAAATTAAAACTATGTTCTGATTTGGCACACCACTACCTTTTAAAATGTGTTGCCTGTTGATAACAAACCTGCATTTATAAGTCTGCTTTTATCCAAAATCCCAGTCTCTGCGAAATGATCATGCATGTTATTTATACATAAGCAACCTCACTGTCCCCAGCAAAGCAGAGCCATGGGAGGAGTAAAAGGCAGCAGCTGCTCAGGAGAGCAGAGCACCACTACAGGTTAGGAGAGCAAGGGAGGAGGAATTTTAAGTTTATTTGCTTTGCCTTATAAATAATTAAGGAGGGGAAGGAAAGATTATCAGACACATTCAGTTTTTGAAGAAATTTACACAGATTATTTTGTTAGCACCACGCAGCACACGGGGAAAAAAGCAACAAAGTATTTTTCCTTATTCCCAAAGGTCAAGGAAATAACTAAACATACACAACTTCCTAAAGGTAGCTAAATAATCAAAGGATGTCATAAAAATTGTACTAGCAGGCATTTCTCTCTCCTATTCAGAGGAGGAATCACTTCAGTGCCTCTGTCACTTAGCAACTTCTGTTCAATGGGTTGGAGAACAGCTCTCATGTACAGGATCTGTGGTCACATCCATGCCTTATAAATGGGGATCTTACACAACAGAAATTGTCAGCAAATGCAACACAAGACACCTTGGTGTCATGTCCTTTAGAAAGCAACACATGCCACATATCTTGCTTTCTGAATGACTATAAGGAATCTGACTTCATGAATACAATCTCAATTTCAGTTTTCAGTCAGAACTGTTATCTGCATTTCTCACACAAAAGCAGTTTCCCAGTTGAAAGGGATTTCTAATGCAATGTTTTGAAGAAGGAAATAAGGAATTTTTTGTAAGTGCACAGTACTAAAAAGTATAATTTTTCTTCTTTACCCTTCCTGATCATATCAGAGAAAGTAATTCTATTTTATTCGACATTTTATACCATCTTATGACTGTCATTTCAAGCAACACTATTATAACAATCATCACTTGCAATTTTTTTTCATTCTTCCCCTAAGAAAAAAAAATAAATAACCCTCCAACCAGAAAAAAACACCCAACCAAAAAATAAACTCCAACCGCCACCAAAAAAAAGCCAGACAAATCCCCAAAAGAAACAAAACCTAATAAAACAGGATGAGCCTAAGATTGTGTTTTCTCTTGGTAAAATTTTGATTTCAGTCAAGAAATAAGCCTAAAAAAATCCTGGCAAATAAGCAGCTGACAGCAGAAGGGAGACCTTTGATTTCAATGCCACGGTTCACTGATTAGCAGTGCATAATCGATGACAGAGTAGATGCCACGGTGGGATACTCTCTGTCATGCTATGCCACCTCTAATGAGAGGACTGCTTCTTTCAGTAACACTATATTATTGACTTGGACTATAGTTTAAGAAAGATCAAACGAGCTCAATTAGGATGCTCATTTGTATTCAGGCTGCACCATCCGGGGTTCAGTTACGAGCACTTTGTTCCTGAGGATAACAAAATATTTGCGCATAATGTATCTTTTCATCCTTTAAATTGTAAAGGTCATTGGATGGGAAAGTACTGCTTTTCTGACTGCTATTCTTCCAGAGCAGTTTCACTTTAATCTCCATGCATCTATCATAAGCTATTGACATAGGAAAGCAAGGTGAGTTGTTGTTTTTAAATCCCCCTCCCACTACTTGTATCCAAAGCCATAGTAATAAACACATCATTCCCTATTGGAAATAAATATGGACTCATTCACAAACTTGGTAGAAATTTTTTACCTATAAAGTAATTACCTCTGGGAGAAGTGAATTAATAGATGCTTAAATTCACCAGGAGTAATATTCTTGGCTCTGTTTTGCCTGATTTTAAAGGTCAATGAACACCTGTTCTGATTAGAAACATATTCCTTCACATCCACATAGTACTTGGTAGGACCAAAATAAAATCCCCATTAAAAAAAAAAATACATTTTTACACAAGACTACTTATTTACTGTTCAGTTGAGCTGTGCAAATATTTGGGAGAGCATTGTTTCATAGACTGAGCTAAGATTATCATCTAAAGCGTATTTTGAAACATTTATCTGAGTTACCCTTGTATGAAAAATAATGTTCTACTCACTATAAAACAAGCTGTTGCATATTTTGAGGTGGCAGACCTGACATAAGAACACACTATTTACTCAGCTGTGCAGGTTGAGGGCACCTTTAATTTTCCATCAAGGGGCTGAGGGCATGAGTTCAAATAGCCTTGCTGCCTATTTCAGAGGCAGGACTCCAACTTCAGTGAAATATATTAAACCATCCCATCAGGACGAGACACAAAGCCTCTCATGGCGCTTCTTGTGAGCTAAACTCATATTCCCTCTGCTTTCCCAGGGTGGGACTGCTCATGTAATTTCAGTTCCATGACTAGTCTCATCCCTGTTGGTTGTGCCATGGATACACAGAAAAAGGTGAACCAGCCAAAAATCTCCTACTTAAAAAAGGCTTTCTAGCCCAGGTAACCCTGGAAGCAGCTCAGAGTGGGCCAAGTGAAGCCTGCTGGCTTTTTTCTGGCCTTGGTAGCACAAGTTTACTCAGCCATCTGCACACATCACTAGTTATAGTAGCAAAGCCACAGGGAAGTATAGTTCCCAATAAAAAGTTTTGCAAGTGGTATTGCTACATGCTTATCAGTGGGATATTTCCAGAGCGAATAAAAAACAAAGGGAGAATTTTCCTTCCAGTATGCAATTCTTTTTGGTACTTGCTATTCAAGCATCTTCTTGAAGCAAAAAGTTTCTAGGCATATCATCCTGGTGTTTATTGACAAGTGTTTTGTCTCCGCCTAAAACATCCTCAAAAAGGAATCTCTGTGTTTTTGCACCAGCACCTCAACACCACAGTCTGTAGCACCCTACTTATTGAAAAGTCAGCCTGGAAGTCTGATCCTAAGAAATTTCTTGCACAAGAATCCCATATGGTTGGATGTTACAGTGAAATTGGAAATAAGCAGAGTAAGCATTTACTTACTGGGACCACTGCTTGAAAGGACACAGGCACAGGTGAATCTGTGGGAAAGAGTCATCTCCTTAAACAGGTTATTAAACAGATTTTTGCTGACACTTGGAATTTACATCTATGATTATTCTCAGTAATCAGATGAGAAAATCCCTGTAATGAAATAACACCTGCATCATGTAAACATGTTATATAGCATAAAGCATGATGAGACTAACTATGGAGTTCAGTAATTTCTGTAATAAAGCAAGAAATAATGCCCATTCTTCTATTTTAAGTGAATTGAGAAAGTAGAATATGGTTCACAGCATGTATAACAAAGATAACACATACTAGATAAGACATGAATATTGAAAAGATGGAAGTGAAAGCAGCTAAAAATTCTAGAAATAACACTTCCTATTTCCTGGGACTGATTAATTATCCTGTCTCCTTTGAGACCAGAGGTAGCTGGGGTCTGAAGACAATTTAAATAAATGAGACTTTCAATTTAAGATTCTCTCTATTCTCCTTGGATGTTATTAGCAATAAAATATACTTTTATTTACAATATATTTATTTCACTAATTAATCTATCTTATTATGTTTATGTACCTATATTTTATTATTATAAAATTGAAATTATGAGTAAATATAATCCCTTACAAAAATGTCATCTACCATTACCATTTAGGGAAACATAGAATGGCCAGACTGCCACTTTTCATATAATGAAATTGAATTTCAGTGTAGCCATTTATACTTCCCTGTAGTTCTCAGGAGAAAAGTACATTTTCATATTATATTTATATAAAATACAGGCAAATTTCCAGGATATATAAAAATTATATTAATATATCTTTCTAGCCATTTTAATGGGTTTTTTGTTCCTAATCACCAGATATTTTATTATGGTCATACCTAACCTATTTTAATTGTTTTATTGCTTCTTATTAAATATTCAATTAGCTTACTGAAATTAATAAAATCTAGGGTCTAACAAGTGATTTGATATGGTAGGTGACATTTTTTGTAAGTTATTATATTTACTCATCATTTCAATTTTTATCTACAATAGGGATATGCAACACCATCACCAATAATAAGGATAATAAAAGGAAAAAGATTGCTATTAAATTCAGAGGTGTTATAACGCCAGCTTTAGCAAATCAGTTGGAGGGAAAGACTATTTGTATCTAACTGGAGTAATTATCTACGAAATAAGACACGTAAAAGAGTTATATACATATATAAAAGAGTAAAAGAGTTATATACACATATATATATGTATATAAGTCTGGTTAAAGCCAGTTGGCGAGAAAGGAAAAGTATCACAGGCCAGGTAGGAATTATTAGAATTTTCATCCTATCAGGTATAAAACCAAATCCAACTGGCATACATGAACAGGAGGATTATAGCCATTTCTCTGCCCCCTCAACTGGCAACGTCTGAACAGTACTGCTGCATCTCACTGTGGGACCATGCCTCAAGGGAGGTGAGAAACATGAGAATGACAGCTCAGGACAGAACACTGAGTACAAAGGGGATGCAGAAAATATGGTCTGTGTGGGGTGACTGAGCAAAAGAGGCTTGATTAGCTCTGAAAAGGAGTGAAAGGCAGTTATATCTTCCTTAAATCTTAAGTGACTGATGGAAGAGTTATTTCATGTCCATGGTACCTACTGTCAGTAGTTACTTGCTTCAGATGGAGAATAACATCTGAGAAAAAAGGTTTGAATGTAAGCAGTGATCTATTCCACCAAGGCAGACAATCTGGGAAACTCTGAAGAATCCACCACACAGTATTACTTAAACCACTTCAAATTTCATAAATCATAAATTAAATGGATGAAGAATTGATGGAGTGTATAACACTTCCTTTTTTTCATAGACATAGGAGAACAGGATACAATCTGCAAAAAACACGGCCAACACTGACATAAGGACCTTGATCTTCACAGTGTAATGAAGTAACTTGCTGGCTTCAGTCACATTTCAAGGGGTGTCTTGTCACACTTACCACTAATTTTGCCTTCTGCTGACAGTTTCAGCAGAAACATGCAGGTCTGAGCAAGCTAAGTTTTTTTCCTTACCATGCTGGAGATCAGGGACATGACACTGTGAAGGAATTCACATCAGCAAGTTTAGAGCAGCAACCGTGTCCCTGTCTAGTTCACTAACATTTTAAAACAAAATTATTTTAATCCTTAAGCCCTAAAATAACACATGTGTGGAATCCCAAATAATTTTTTAGGGGGGGGGTGTAATAAACTCATCAGGCAGAAGCTGAGCAGAACTGTTCTTGAACTCACTTCTGATATTCAAAATTAGCTAATGAGAACTGAACTGTGCATTAAAACAATTAGAACAGGAGGTCTAAATGCACAAAAGCAAGCTAACACAATGACTGCTCTCCCACAACCTCACCTTCCAAATTCCCCTTAAAAAACCTGTGTCCACAGCTCGACATAATTTATGACCAGGTAAAGCTGTTTTTTCTACGTTCAGCATTCACAAGATGTAGTGAAAAAATATAGCTCAGCTCTTTGCTTTTATGTTAAATTGTTGGGAAAAAAAAACAAGAATAGGGTTGGTTATAGCTCTTCCTTGAATCAGCAACTTTAATCCTAACTGAAGCAGAGTACAAAGGCAAATACTGAAAAACAACATGATAAAAGAAAAAAAAAGGCCCCAAAAAAGCAGAAAATTTTTCATAAACTTTGTACCACAAACAAAACTCACCTGAAAGATGAGCTTTGTCATGTATCTACAAAATGATAATTTCTGAAGGGAAAAGAAATAAAAATAAATACTAGAAAGCAAGGCATTCCTGTCTGCAACTTTGAGAACAGGCTGTCACTAAGAGATCAATGAATAAGGTTTCTGTTTGCCACACAAGAGGGTGATTCTTATTTGAATATCATTATACTATGGGGAAAAGCAAATGAAGAAAAAAAGATTCCCTTCTTATTAAGTGGTAAGACAAAGAGACACATCTGAATAGGAAATAAACACAACTCTTCCACAGTACAGACACTGCTACAGGAAGCCTTCAAAGCAAGTTCAGGAGGAGGAGAACAAAAGGAAAAGACATTCCAATGCAGAAAGCTTTATTCACTTTTATTCATATTGTAAGGTCCCTGTGGGGACAAATGTTAGCAGGTAATTAACTATCAAAAAATAAATTAAACATGGAAAGAAGGAATATTTATGGGGACATTTATTCCCAGCAAAGTAAGAACAATTAGGCATTTGATCAATAACTAAATGTTTTAGTTTCTCTCCCAATTGTATCAAAATCTCCCTTGGATTCCACTTCATTGTAACAAGAATCAGACAAAGGTGTAAAAAAACTCGAGTATTTTCATCTAGAGCTTTTCACACAGCATCTGAAATTATAAAAGCTGCTAAATTTCAAGACTTTTGTCAGTGGATTTTACAATCAGATACATATTGAGAAAAAAAAAAAAAATTAAAAGTCTTGAAATAATTTTTACTCCAAAAATTTTGCCAAAAATAAGCCCTGAGATGCATATCAGTTTTAGTTCAGGAAACAGCAACTAGAGCTTTCATTACACAATTACAGTTCTGTTAAAATAATCAAAGTATTGCAAGATTATGAATTTTCAAGGGTGCCCACAGTGACAAAGTAGACACACACGTGTACACGTACACATGTGCTAACTATGACAAGGATCTACAAAGTGCTGATGGTTTTTGACACAATGATGTGTATTACAAAAACTAAGTCAAAGAATAATGGGGCAGGGGGAACAGGAGTAAGATAGCTTTTCCTATGAACTTCTATATTCATCCTGATTTGTTGCAGTATTTTTAGGAAAATTCAGGTAAGACATCCCTTTGCCTCTAAGTTTAAATATCCAAAACCATTTTCTGAAGAAAAAATGCTGTAAGCTCCTCAGAATGACAAGGGGGTGAACAAGGTGTGCTATAGCTCTTCTAATTGGGTCTACAGAGCAAGAAATGAAAGAAAATAAAGGGCAGGGAGAACAAGAAATGCATTTTGCAAGCTGAAAGTCAGTGCTGAGCAGCAGCAAGGTGGTCTGAACCACCATATTGCCTATTCCTACACCTATTACTTCAGTTTTCCTACCTATGATTGTGGGCCAGGAAACCAGTCCCAAATGAATATTAGATCCAATTGCAGCAACACTGCCAAATAAATTGGTCTCATTTACTTCATCTGACTAAAGTTAGAGAAAGTTTCCTGTAATGGACTGATATGTAAGGCATTTCTTAGTGCACAGGTAGTTTATTTGTCTTTCAACTGTTTGGACATATTAAAAATAAACACTATATGGAATTTCAAAGGAACAGCTAAATATTCTCTAAATAGCAGAAAAAAAGAGCAATCTATTCCAATTCATTAAACTCTTGATCCTGCCTTTCAAAATCCTACGCTGTACCCTATTAGAATACATTTTACATAAAATGAAAATTTGTTTTCAATTCTCTCAGTAAATTTTAGAGAAAACACACTTGGAAGAAAATCAAGCAGTGGGTGTTGGGGGAAAAGAAGGAAGTCATCTTTAATCTGTGCTATTCTGAGGGGATTGCCACTGCATTGGGAAGCTCAGCATTCAGTTCATAGAACCAAGGACTCACAAAATAGGCAGAGGTGGAAAGAACCCATTAGGATCACCAAGTCCAAGTCCTGGATCTTACTGACCTACTTTTTCCAAGCAGTAATTGGGAAGAAACCACCATTTTCCCCATTCTGTTGTAAAGGAATCACAACTATCGGTGTGTGTGATATTACACTTAAATTGTATACAATGCAAGGCTAAAGCTTCTTTCTCTGTACACATCTTAAAATTAATTCCCATGGTAGTAGAATGATGCCATGACAATACTAAAGCATAGCAAACACTG
This sequence comes from Promerops cafer, assembly GCA_013398275.1. Lineage (NCBI taxonomy): Eukaryota > Metazoa > Chordata > Aves > Passeriformes > Nectariniidae > Promerops > Promerops cafer. The sequence continues at coordinate 1,057,222 of VZSE01012491.1, read as the reverse complement.
CCCTAGATCCCAGTGCAAGTCCTCAGAATTCACTTTGGATGAGACTACTCTGCTGAGCTTATGTTTGTCACAGAGTTTACACTGAAGTGGTTTAGATAACTGTGTAACACAGAAAAATATTAGTGCCTTGATACAATCATAGTAGCCAAGAAAGCAACTCTGCCCTGGTACCGTGTGGGTACTAAACTCGATTTTGCTTCCACGACTGCTGCTCAGTATTTAATATTCTATACATATATTGCTATTGTTGGCACCATGTGAATCACTAAATGAAAGTGAAGATTTCTGCCAAATTTATCCTGTTAAACACTAGAGTGGCAGCCCACCCTGCAGTCTACACTTCTTGGGTAGCCTGACACACAAAAGGGCATCACAAGCCTGATGAATCACATCATTTTAATAACTAAGTAAATGAAATGTCAGAGAGGTGAGGCTATTGATTGAAATTTAGTGCAAATGATAGACTATTAATTAATAAATACAGCTGCCTGTGAAGAGGCAGTACTGCCTTTCCATGTAGATTTATTCTTTTTGTTTTCATTTGCTTTAGTTTTGTGCTATGTTTGATACAATCTAAATTTTCTTCCACTTGCCCCTAGGCCAGGGAAGCCTGCCTTATTGCATTAGGGAATGCCAGGCCTTAATCAACCTCCACAGTCTTTGTGGCCTTCAACCCTTTTCAGTGTCTGGAACAAGTACTGGGCTTGTTAATAGTGTTAATAATTAAAAATTAATAGTACCATCATCCAGTTCAAGTCTTCATTCTACTTTTAAAGGTTTCTTCATAACTAAATGTGTACTCGCGGGGAATAGAAAAAAGGGAAAAATCAAACCAAACTCCATATTACTAAGAGTACACAAACAAAATTTTTAAAAAATATTCACGCTATTAAAAAAAACCCCTAAACCTCAAAATAATAATTGTTTTGTTTCATTTAACTCTAAGGACATACAGATTTGTTCTCCATAAAATAACATCTACTACAATATTACAATCTGTGTTTCCAAGATCTTTTTAGTAAATTCCAAATTCACCAATCCGTTAAACAAGACCTTTCTGTTCAGCATTGTTGTCTTAATCTGGTGTGGCAGGCAGGTAAGTACAGTTTTACCAGTTTTTAAAAAAGAAGCTGTAGAGACACTTATTTTCCACAGGTCTGAAAAAGAGGAAAACCAGGCAGAGCTGGTAAAAATGCACTCACAAATCAGCCCTGAAATGGTCGGAGAGCACACTCAGCATGGGCCCTTCAGGGCAGACAGCAGAAAGCAGACACTCCACTGTGTGTAGGGCAGGCACACAGCTATCCTGTCAGGAGTTACAATATATAGGCCAACACATGAACAGTGACATGGCAAGAAAGCAGCAAGCTTTTGCCTCTTGTAAATATAAGCAGAACTGTGTCGCTGAATTAGATAACATTACACATTTTTCTTAGCACTGCTGGCATTGCTTTGATGTCATCACTGGCCATAAATGTTAAATCACGAAACTTCTTAAGAGCCAAAGATGTAGTTTACATTTTTCTTCCCCCCACCACTTGAGAAAGTTTCTTTCTAGGGCAAAGAAAATGAGACTCAAAGCAAATCAGGAGCAGTGCTGACCTGGCAGACCAGCAGCAGCAAGTACCCACCCCAGAACTCTGCTACTCTGAAGGGAAATGGATTTGCAAATACTCAATGCTCATGAGGAAGAGAGAAAGAAATCCCCTCCTCTTGAGCACTTCTCACATGCACTTACTGTACCTCAGTACCATGATATTGACGTTTGGGGTTGTATCTTTGAAAGAAAAAAAAATTTGGAAAAATTGAGAGACAAACCAAATACCACTAACTACTAAATTCTTATCACTTTGTATTTTATAGGTTGTTAGAAACAGCTAATTATTTTTTAAATCTCCTTTTTAATTAGGTAATTATGGATATTTTTCTCTCAATGGATGCTGGGAGTCTCTGTTCTTCTGTAAATGCATCACTACAGGGGATAATGTAAAGATAGGCATCAGGTATGAGAGCCACAACTTTGTTTTTTTCTCAGAAACCCATCAGGTTTCTGCAAGGTAAACAAGTGCCATAAATCAAAGCTACTGATGCACATATAATCCAAATAGCCTCTTTGTATCACCAGCTGTCAGCATGGGCCACTGGGCAACTGCTGTAACTGCATTCACACATCTCTTTAATTTAATAAGGCTTTGTTTAACCTGATAGATTGCATTACTTTTTCTAAGGGTTAATTTCAAAATCATTCTTCCCTCATTAGCATCTTTCCCAAGTTATTAAGCTATTAAGCTCAATGTTATAAACATATTCCTTTCTCACTATAAAAGGAATTAACAAAGCTAAAAAATTCTATATAATGGACAACAATATGTAATTCCAGTAACACTTGAGAAGTTTTTTTTAACCCCAGAGCAAGTAGTTTTGATTAATACAGTCTTTTCAAAAAGTTTTTGAAGTAGTCTTCCCAAGTTCTTTTTTGAAATAAATAATTGAACTGCATTGTTGAGGCATCAACAGCTGCATGGAAAAAGCAGTGACTTGAGTGAGTGAACACCAATATATTGCAGCTCTGTGTTTAAAATGAAACAGCTCACTAAAGAGTTCTCATCCAGTATGTCAGCTGCATCTTCTTTTCCAATCCAGTCCTAGCTAAGGTACCTTCAGAAACCTCAATGCAAAAGAAGAGACTGTTTACATACAGAAAAAAGAAAGTATATTGGTATATTATTGAAAAAATATCTCGATTCCTATGCCCAGATTTAATTAAAAACAACAACAAAAATAGACAAACAAAACCACCAAAAAACCAACAAACAAACAAACAAGCCTTCTGAGTACTTCCTGTCAGGAAAGGTATTTCATAAGAAACATAGTCAAATGACCTTTAGTATGTATACTACTTGCCAAAGAAATAATAATAATAATAAAGCACATCAGTGGTTTCATTGCAGTGTTACAGGCATTTTACAGGCAGCTCCAACTAACAGTTATGGTCAATTTCTGTGCTCTCTTAATTAACACTTCATAAAGGTTCATTTCCCAAACTTTTCATCAGCTTTTGGTTATATGCACATGTTAGAATTTAGGCTTTTTAGATGTTATAATGCCACTGACATATTTCTAGGTTAATTCTTACTTATAGAGCTTAACTCAAAAGTGCACTTATTTAGGAATAAAGCTGGCAAAGGCTAGATCTGACATCTAACATTTAAGTAGCTAGAAACTAAGAGAATCATGCTTATCTGCAGTGATTTTCATTAAGATACCATGGCCTTCCACAATAATGGGTTATTTTTTTTAGCTAGTAACTAAGCCCTTCACATAGGAGTAAAGAAGTCCAGACGAAATTATCACCTTTGCTTCTTTCCCTTTGTCCTTTCAGTCAGTTGATTCAGTGTACCTGCAACACTTCTAAATTTTGGGGGAAAGAAATGAAAGGTGTAAAATATAAAGCCAATACAAGAAAGGGAGCAGGGAGGTATAATAACACTAGCAAACCAAAGAGATTTGCTAATGCAGTTAGCAGAGTCCCCTGAAGCTGTGACCTGGCCCCATGCCACTCTGTCCTGGGAAAGACAAAAGGAGCTGACCTGAGCAAAAATGCTCTTTCTGGAGACCAGCACAAAAATCTCTCAAGTACCTGCCAGCACTAAAAGGGCCGCCACCAGCTGGGTGTTACAATGTACCTGCACACAGTGTTTGAGCTCACAAGCTGCAGCAAGAAGCTTCATTTCACAGCTGACAGATTGCCTGCCTGAGAAATTAAGACACTCAGCTTCATTGTGGCTGACAGATTTCTTAGGCTCCAAAGGACATTTAAAAGTTATGCAGGTATGTATATTGTTCACAGGGAGCTCTGTATAGCAGTCTTAGATGAGCACCAGTGGTCCATTAGAAAGTGATATTCACAAAACCAAAAGTGCAGAGCAATAATGTGCAAAGCAAAGTGACTTAAAGTGATCAAGGTCTGTGATCTGATTCTATCAGATCATAGAATATAATTTAATTCTTATAATTGCATGACAAGGGCAGAGTTTGTTCCCTGTCACATGTGTGACCAGTAAAGATAATAGTGATCCAGTTACAGGGACAAATTATTACTGTCTAACTGAAAGCTCAGTTATAAGTGCTAATACTACACAGAATCTCGAAATTATTGGTAAAAAATACAGATCTTAATAGAACTGTTACGAAATGCTGGTATGCGTGAAAGGAAACAGCATTTCACAAAAGTTACCCTATGTAATATTTTAAGTGCTGAATAGCTTGAATTATCCAGTATATTAAATAATTTATAATACAGTTAAAATACTTTTAAATCTTTACTTCTTCCTCCAGTGTAAGCTCACCCTACCAGTGCCCACCTGGGTCCTCTGACTACCAGCACCAATTTTCTCTCAAGAAGGACTGGCTAGGGCAGGGTTATATCACACTGGGGTCATCACACTGGGGTCCTTGCCCAGAGTTGGATATCAGTGGTGTGGTATTACGTTTAATATCCACATGTTCTGTGGGGTCGGTGGTTGGAAACAGGGACCACACACACACACTAAAGCTCCATGTGACAAACAGCATGTTTTATTGTTGAGAGCCTTCTTATATAGGGAGTTCATAACTCCTGGGTCTAGACAGCTCATTGGTCTGATCCTCACACAGCCCAAACACTGACCAGTGAGATGTCTGCAGCCCAGGGTGGAACGTGATAGGGCAAGGTCCCTGTCCATCATCCCAGGGCCCAATTTATGAAACGGGGCTGGGTTTCTTATTTATCAGTACAAGCCAGCTTGTACAGTAACAGTGGGGCTTTCTCCCTTCTCAGCATTGGTTCACCTTAGGGAGATATATACCTGTTATTAATTTTCATTTTTTATTGCTTTAAAAAATGCATTTTTCCATCACAGTCTGGTTACTTCTCCTTGCTTTTCAAGTAGATGTTGAGAGTTGCCCAACCTCCCCTGTCAACACAAAGGTCTTTAATTTTTCATGCCATGACTACCAGGAGTCTTCAGACCTTCACTCTCTTTGAGATTCACAAGTTTTATAGGTCAGCTAATTTGGAAAAAGGAGCTGGATGTTTTTGAGGGTTTCAACAAAGACTATGCTGTTAATTTACCTATTATACTAACCAAGCTGCATGGATTCCCACAGCTTAAGGCAATGACCTGGCCCAAAACCCCAGCTGAAAATGTATAGTTATGTTCTCCACAAAAATTAGGCTTTGACAAAGGGTTCTGTCATTTCTAATTAAAAGCAATAATTGCACTAGAACAGTGATGGGACTGCCAGAGGCCCTAAGATGATGTGAGCCTCAAGTCTGTGCCAGATTCAGAAGATGTTACCTAGAGTTGTTCAATGACTCTTCAGGTTCTTGACTACAGATTAAGGAGTGATCAATTTCCTCAGTAAATGCTAAGAACAAGCATCTTCCAATACACAGCTGTCTAAAGCCTTTCATGTCTCCAACAACAGCAGTGTCATGAGACCTGGTAGGATCACAGCACAAGGCAGAGATCTAGGTGGGTTGTAGCTTTTTTATGTTCTCCTGCTGCTATGAAGGATTTTCCTCACCAGTGGTCACAATATCCAAACAAACATTACTAGCAAGACTGTCCTGTTTCCTCCATTGGTCAGGTTTCTTGAAACATATTCAATCTAGTTAGGCTCTATTTTACCAAAGAGTCAAAATTGGAGAATTCTACATGTTCCCTTGTTATTTCAACAAATCAGAAAACAAAACCAAAACAACAAAGAGTAAAGCTTTTATGTAATTTTAATCACCTGAGTTGTGACCTTCATGTGGAGAAGAAACATGCAGAACAGCTTCAACATGAAATACTGACACTACTAATCCAAGCTTTGCCACCTCAACTTAACTTCCCAGAGGCTTGAACTGACCATGTCTTGTCCCATTTTTCCCATTTTCAGTTTGGGTTGTTATTTAATTTCATCTTTCCTAGAGGTGAATTAGGTGTTTCAATAAGCAAATCATAAATCAAAGACTAAAAGATATGAATTACAAAATGTCTGTTGGCCCCATTCCAAAGTCTGTCATGACTCTCCTCCCAGTACACTGGCACCAAATAAAAGCTTACCCTGCGACTGTGCATTCCCATCCTCCTTTCCATGCAAGAACTTGTACTGCTCCATTTTGGTAAGCCACTCTGTGATGTTTTAGGCCTTGATCTGCACCAACTTCCCCTCCCCCCCATCTTTTCTTTTGTTATTAAACTGCAGGCTGAAGTTTAAACAGACATCCCTCCAAGAACCACTCTCAACATTAATGCAAGTATCTTGCTCAACATTTTGCATTAAAGTAAATCTGGCATCATCTTACCTATCCCTGACTCTTTTCTGATTATATTGTGCTACTTAGCTTAAAAATTTGGTTGAAGAGAGACACTGGTTGATGCACATGCCCTGCAAATTATTTTCCAATAGCCTTAATCCCAGTAATCCCACTTCTTCGTCTTCTTGGATAGTCTGAATGATGAGGAGATAGAATATTCCCTTTTATTGCATTTGCTTTATTTAAGGATATGATTATCATTATCATCACTTTGTCATCTTGACAATTTAGAGAGTTTTTTTTGCAGACCTCCATTTCCCATGCCAGATCTGCGATTAGAACACCAGAACATTCTTAAGGCACATACCTGAAGATGTGTCATAAGACTTTTAAAAATCATTAAAGAAAATATGTCTTTCCTCTGTGTTAAAAATATAATTTTGATCACGAAAAATAAAAGTCTTTCAAAGTTCTCTAAGGAAAGCAGTTAAACACTTCCTTTAGTGTATCCCTTAGGGCAGCATCAGTTTTACAAACTCAAGTGTCCAACATTATCAATTCCCAGCTCATTTTCAGAAGAGAAATTGCTTGTAGTCGTTACAGACTTTGTTTCAGGGAAACTAATGTTTGGTCTTCTTTTTTAGTAGGAACTAACCTTATTCCACTACTTTAGTTTAAAAGATGAAGCAAAATTATTAGAATAAGTAAACACTTATTTTAATCTGGTATATTCTTCCCGAAATGAAAACAAATTCCCTGTCCCCCTACCATTAAGTCACACATCAACTCTCATTCCTTGCAGAGCATTGGCATTTGTTTTTTCCACACAAAATGAACAATCACCAAAAAAAGTTAGACATTAATTGCCTTTTTCTAACCTTCTACAGCAGTACCATGTAGGACTTTGTAACTCAGAGGAATTATTAAAAGGCATGAAAATTTTAAAATGAATATTGAAATAGTCTTCCAATGGGCACACCTGCAAATACCCATTAAAAGGGTACTCTAATTATTTCATTTACAATGATAATAAATTAATTAATCGCCAATACTATTTATAATTTAAGAGAAATTGCACACACAATAATCAGTAATATCACATCTGTAAGTAAGTGTAGTCTGACTGAGATAAATTCCTTCTCCCAGGCTATATTTTAAGCCTGCATTATGAATTCAATAATGTATGGTTGCATCTGCTAGCCAGAACTGTGCTATTTTTAATATTTCCCTGGATAACATATGAGGAAGTGCTTTGACATAAAAGGCTAATGCAAGCAAACAAAAAAGCTACTGAGAATTCAGAGTGAAAACCTATTGAAAAAAATACTCAAGTAGAATAAAATGTGCATTACTGTCAGATGAATTCATCCCACTAAATAGCAAGAGCTTTGAGAATGCTAGCACTGCTCTCCATCAGCAGTCTTCATCAACACTGCTGGTGTAACCTTGTCTGAAAGCATTCATGTTTCACCTTGTGTTCTGTCCTCCTGCTGTCTAGAGAGGAGGAGTAATAAGGGTATTCAGGCATACAAATTCCTGTTGTCTTGCAAAACTGTAATTTCATGGTTATGAGAAGAAGCATTTAATTGGGCCTTAGCAAGAGGAAGGAACTGGCTCCCAGCAATGCCTGCCAGGACTCGGCTATGCTGGCTAAGCCCATGAAGCCTCCCAGGGTAACATGAAACTTGAGCATCAGGCAGGTTTCTTGTCTGATTTCTGGAGCATCTCAAGTACACAAAATGGTTCTGAAATGCCACATCCTTCACAGATTGGCTTAATCCTCACAGAAGTTCAGCTGCAGGAGGCAGGTTTGGAGTTTGCATCACTGCTCCTCTGAGCTGAGAAAGAGTTTCCCAGTTTTCAAGAGATCAGGTTAGTTTTAATGGCAAGCATTCATATATAATAAATAAAGGTTTATTTCATCCCACCCACAGAGAAATAACATATGGCAAATAGCACTTCTTGAGAGTCCCACCAAAGATCTATTGCACATATTTTAAGTGACAAGCAAGTGATACAGGAACCTTATGACAGTACTCGACAAACGTAACCTTTAATGTTAATGATTCCAGCTTATATTCACACATAGTTTCATTTCCAAGAATAATTAGGCAATTGATATCTCCATCTGGCTCAAAATGCTTGCTGACACTTTTTAGATCAAACATTCTCGTCAGTCTTCAAACTGGATATTTTAAAATGAAAAATATTTCACATTCAGCCATCAGTTAAGTCAACTGATGGGTGGTTTAAGTTCAAGATGAAACTTTGGCAAGTAAAAGAGGCTGTGACTGCTGATAACTTGCTGTCAGTCACCCTGCAAAAAGAAACTCAGCTAAGCTTGGAAAAACTGAAGTTCAAGTAATTCCACAGAAAGAGCTATACTTTATTGCGGTTTCTTCAGATTTCTTTGAATAAGGAACTTGGAACCCTGAGGTCACATATTGCAACTCTAACAGCCAGGCTATTGACTATGCTGCTGTATGCCTAGCTCATGACTTGGTTTTGTCAGAGACTTCTTGAAAAATCCTTGACTAATCTCTTAACAGAATAAAGAGAATAAGAAGAGTATATGATCATACCGAAAATCATATGGAGCATAGTTTGGGTGATAACTTAACCAAGTAGTTTGTCTTTAGTTTGATCCAACACTGATGCTGCACTTTACAACAGAAATCTAGGCATGAGCATAAAAACATGTTTCCTTTGACAGCAGACCTTCACAGATGCAAGTCAGAGGAAGAGAGATGTTTTGCCACTTACAGAGACCTTCCTCCTTAGAAAGCCACCGCTTATGGGAGTGTATGGTCCCAATTTGAGGGAAGGGCTCAGTTACAACCTAAGCTTATCACTTCCTACCTGTTCTAAGAAACGTCTTTCCTCTAAATTAGAAGACTGAATTCTGACTTTTTACTAGACACCATGCACCATCACCTCTACAACTCCAGGCATCACCTTGATTTTAGTGACATTATTCAGATTTTTTCCAACAGCTCTATTGGAACCTGGCCAAAACTGTACTTCTATCCCTCACACAAAGCAGGTGTCTAAGATGCAGAATGAAAAAAACATTATAAACCCATTTCAAAACACTGTCATCCTTCCTTCCATAAATGAAAGCTTCCGATTAGTCCTGTAGATACTCAGCAAAGACATGGAAAGGCAAAGGTGTGTATGAAAACTCAGCAGCTATCAATGTCAGACTGATCTCTCCATCACCTTGTGCACTAAACAGGTACTCATCATAATGTCTTCCTTCCTTGTCTCCCCACTTTCATAAATATATATGTACCAATTAAAAAAAAAAACAAAACAAAAGCAAAGCATATCAGAATTTGTACAAAAATATATTGCGTAATTTACTATCGTCTGCAGTAGCAAAGAAAAAGAAGCAATATTAATTTATGAGACAAAGTGAACACAGAAGAAACATTAACAGAAATATCCCTGGTACAACATTTCTTTTCCAGCAGAGGGTATCTTTATAGCTCTTACATACACTAAACCACAGTTCTGGTTGCATGAGAGATTTTTTATTGCACCTGAAATGATCTTTATTACTTGGGATTCATGACAGAATAAAATAATGAAAACCCCATACTGCTACAGTGTGGCAGAGTCTGTACAGCATTTTCTTTTAGCACATCAGTTTTAAACTTCTCCCCTCCCAATATTTCCAATTAAAACTGTTCATTTTTGATTTTATGTAGCTAGAGGTGAAAAAATATTAAAAATAACACTAATATAGAGATGTTATTTTTGCAGAAATATATAAATAACAAAGTTAAAGATGGAAAGTGGAGGCATAAAGGCTGGAATGAAAAGTATCAAGAGACAGTTGTGGCAGTACAACAATAAGAACAGAAAAGCCTTATTGCTTTTGGTCATGAAAAAAAATAAATGTAGTACTTACTGTTCATCACACTTAAATCCCGAGTTAGCAACTTCTTTAAAGTTATAATAAATATTTATGCAGGAGAGATATTCTGTGATGGAAATAAATCATTAATCCTAATGTCAATAACAGAATTTTAATCCCATTAAATAAAGCTTTTTTGTTTCTCAGATATGATTAAAAATTCTTAGTGAAGATTAATCTATTTCATTTGACAGTAGAGATTTCCTCAGATTTAGCTAAATCTATTCTGGAAAATGACAGACTAAAACAGATCCTTCAGGATACAGATTTGTTTCAGTGTCATTTTAGTAACCACAAAGACTAACTTTGTCTTGCGCTTTTAACACTCTTAAGAGATCCCATACAAAAATCAAATCCCCACTCCCAAACAATTCTGTGTAAGCCATAGCTAAGTATATTACTTACTGGTCAGCCAAGACCACACACAGGCTGCTTTTATCCAAAGATAACAAATACAGGAAAGACATGATTACATTTTTTTCACATAGTTTTATCTTGTAAGTCTCCCATTGCAAATGAGCCTTTCCTATTTTTCCTCTTTAAAACAAAGAATTTAAACTTGAAATTCGTTCAGTAGTTAATCCAATTAAAATTTTCTTTTGTAAGTGTCTAAGACTCCTTGCATTCTGAAGCCTTTTAATGAATATCGAGCAAGGGCTTTGTTTACCTTCCTGGATTAGAGCCTCTATAATATCTCTGCACTGCTTTGGTACTGGAAATGAAGAGAAAGTTGATGCCCTTTTTGGCATTATGCCTTTCCTTTTCTCAGGAATTAAGGCCCTTTATAGTCAACTTGCATTCATTTTGAGAGGCATTACAAGTAAACACTAGGTGGGAATGTTTCATAGATAAGCAAGTTCATTACCATTTATCCCTGGGAAATTCAAGTTGTTAAATGTTGTTCTTCCTTTTTTCATGACATGGAGAGTGAAAGACATTCTCCTCCCTCCCTCTAATCCCCTTCTTTCTCTAATCTTTTCCTATTTAAAACTGAGAGGGATTGAAAGGTGTCTAGTTTTGATTAGATCCAAATTTGCTGACTTTCTGGTTCTTGTGTTCATAGCCTTGATAAACTGAAGTGGTATCTACAGACCATAAAAACAATTAATGGGTGATAACATGACAATTTATATGAGATTTATTAGTTAATAAGTATTGAAAGAGTGCCAACAGTGTCTGCAAAACTTATTAAAAACAAATTCAATTGCTGAAAGTTGGGGGTTTTTTAAAACCACAAAAAATAGAGGCTTCTCTTTAATTATATTTTTCCTTTTTTAGGAGAATTTTATGTACCCAATAGAGATGACATTGCACTCACAGAAAAGCCTTCTTCCTAACTTGTGTTATAAGTTCTTGCACTACTTATTCCAATGCTGTACATTTGTAAATGCTTATAGGAAAGAAACTTTTACCATGAGAATAAGCAAAAGTAACTGGTTGAATGATTAGTTTCAGGTTTATGAATGGTATCTGCTGCACTGCTTTTAAGAGGCTCATATCAGCATGAAATACGTGTATATAAAACATACATCAGCGTTTTCAAGGGAGCAATAAGGTGCCTACAAAGTAAAGGTTGGTACAAGACAGGTACAGAGTCTGATGCAACAACCTGAAGGTCTCCTCATCACCTGTCCAAGGCTCAATGGCTTTTAGCACTGGTTTCACCAGCCTGGGGAGAACAGCAATCAAGCTACAAAGATTATGCCAAGATAACTTTTATCACTCAACCAAGTCATATCTGGCCAATAAAACCCACAAATTATAACACAGTAAGTATGAGATGCTGACTTTGACCCACAGAGCAGAACACAAGGAAGATAAAAGCACTATCTGCAGTGATACCGGATGAGAGTCATGGAGATACTAGACAAAGTAAAAATGTACTCTGAATATGAACCACATTGAAAATGTTTTGTTACTATGCTAAAGTTTAATTAACTCTTCTATGATAACCTTGGAAAAAACATCTAAAATTAGATATATTTTAGAAAAGAGCAGTCATGTTTGCAGAAAGACTTGAATCCTCCATGAATCCAGCCCTTTCTGAAGTCTCAAATGAGCTGGTAGGTGCCAGCCAAGAGGCTAGAATCTAAAATGGTCCACCAACATCTTCTCATAGCTGCAGCTACTGTGAGCATTTAATTCAAATGCCAGAGGTAGACACACAAGTCAGTGATGAAGATGGTCATCTTAAAACAAGGACAAAACCCACAAATTGGGGCACCAAGCTCTCAGAGCATGCTCCAGTTGTATCACCAGGTGGGGAGAAAATTATGTGCAGATTTCAGCAACAAGCTGGTTCCCCTCGTACAGACATTTGTTTCATGGACTTGACAGGAAATAGCATTTACACATCTGGAGGAACCAAATATGAGGGCTTACAATCTTTTGGTTGAGACTGGCATACTGGTGGATTAAAAAATAACACATTGGTCAGAGCTAGCAATTCCTTTAAGCAAACAAGAAATATCAAATCTTTGCAAAGTCATACGACTATATCAACAGCTAATGAACAGGGTTAGTGTGAAACTATAGATAGCTGTATAAAAACTACAGAAGTGCTGAAAAATTTAGTGTGGAAGGTATGAGGTAATTCTGCAATGTCAGATTTGATTAATCCCAACAGATGAGGGGAAAAGATTGTATACTGCTTCTACCTACAGTGAAAAATTGCAGAATAATAAAAGGTCACAATTGCATTTTCTTATGGCAATCATCTTTTAGAGCAGCCACTTGACTTCATAAGAAAAATTCTATGAATTCCTAGCCCTCATATTCTAACCTGTTTTCTACAATCAGGTAAGCAAAATCTCATGCATATTGCAGATACATACACACACAAACTGCTAGTAAAGTAGTCCAAGTAAATCAGAAATGACCTTGCTGTCATTTTAAAAATAGTGGCAAGTACAGTGCACATTTACATTCCTGGCCTTGGCTATCAAGATTATCCTTGTAATTCATTCCTCCTCTGTCAGGAATGATCTCCTGATATCTTTTCTTAAATGCGGGCTTTCTTATGCTAGTCCTTCTGTAAAGTCAAAGTGATAGCTATGCATTCAAACCTTAATTGTTTAGAATACTCCTAAATTCATGCATATGTTTTATGTTAGCAGCAGACTTCTACTAATTAATAGCACCAAGCCGACTGTGTCTAGAGCTGAAGGGTAAAGACAATCAGCACAAACAAGAAAACAAAAGGAGAAACAGTTAAATCAGAACAGACACATTAATATTTATGAGAAAAAACAATCTGCCAAAAGGCGATCATTTCCTTTGATTTAATTAAAGGGTGGGGAGAAAAACAGCAATGCAGTGGACATACGAGGTTTAGAAGATTTGAAAAAGCTCCAAGTATGGTTTCTCATGAGTGCTTACTAAAGTCACAGTGGTTTTATTTGGGAAGGATACTATCAGACAAGTACAAAACAGATTCACAACAGAAAGAAAAAATATTAATCTATAACTAGAAGAATGAGAAGTGACATTTCCAGATAAGGAAATCACTGGAAGCAAATGGCCTAAGGTCTAAAGAAGCCGAGAAGCACAATGAAGACATTCACATTTAATAAATAAATGTTAATTTTGGAGAATGCATAATTATTACAAGAAGCAGACCAACCTTTCAGGTGGTGAACTTAGGGAGACTAACATTTTGGGCAAGTTTTTTCTGAGGGTGAAGTCTATTGTGCAGAAATGACACATCATGCTTAGAAAATAATACCATAAATTGAAATTTAATATTAGTGCCATTTAATGCTTGCCAGGAATAGAGGAAAAAGAGGAGCAAATACATCTCATAGCATAATTCTCTAATCAAGTCATGGACAGAATTGTCTTAAGCCTATGAAAAGAGCTGTACTTGCAGACCGGAAAAGAAGTTTTAGTCTCCAATTTTACATTTTGGGCTACTGGAGTTGACACATACATGGCAAGAAAGACCTTTTAAAGACCCTATTACGTCCAAAGCAACACCAGCTTGAGCCATTCTTGTCTCTACTTGAAAATAGTAATGTGGTAAAATTAGAAATTGGTCATTTCTCCTTTTCCTTGGAGAATGGAAAACCTACACCAAAAAACTATCAGAATAAGCCTGCAAATATGCTTTCCCCCTCTAAAAAGTGAGGTAAGCACCCATCCTCCTCTCTCTTTCTCTCTCCCCTTTTTCTTTGTCCATTTCACTCTTTTTTTCCAGGACTTAAAATGTGTGTTGCATTCTGGGGAAGACAATGTTTAAATTTTTCTTAGTGAAAGAAAACCAGAAAATACTATAAATCTTTTAAGAATGCCTTTTTTTGGCATTTTTTACACTCAACTGTCAAAAAAGCTGGAGCAGACACTTAAACATTTCACTGCTTCTCCCAACATAGCTTCTGAACTTGAACTACCCATTCCGTGAAGGGAAATATTATCTGAGAGATTTCAGAACAAGCTACTATGAATTGAGACTTTGCTGAACCTGTAATCCAGCAAGTGACCGGGCAGCGGCTGGGGAGCCATAGCCATTATCACCAGTCAGAGATTTATCCACTGAACTCAAGAAACCTTGGAAAGGGTTCAGACCTGGAGCTGGGACTTAATGTATGAACCAGAAGAGAGAATCCAGGTCCCTTGCCCATGCCTTTGTTTATGCTTGAGCTCTAAGACAAATACAAAGCAGCAGAAGCTGATCTGACAGAAGAAAGCAAGTGATTTTGCCCTTAAACAAAAATGAAAAGAAGACAAGTTTAATAGGGAAGTGACATTTTTTGCAGCCCCTTTTTTTCAACCTCAAAAGGATGCATTCAGATATAGCCTCTTGTGTTCTTTAAATATAATTAATCTATTGCACTTTAAGAAGGATATAAATTTATATTAATGATATATTAATATAACTCTCAACTGAGGTTACTATGCAATAATTTTCTGAATAAGCACTATTATGTGAAAAGATGTGCAATACTCAAGAGATTTACATTTAAAAAAAAAAAACTACTCCTAAACTTTGGTGTGAGGAAGTAAATTAAATTCAACAATTGTTTCTAACTATTTGTTACTATGGAAGTTATTTTCAACGTACCTTGAACTGCATCCAGCAGGGAAGGGAAAAGGCATTTATATTTGTGTGTTCATGTGTATGTAAAATTTGATTATATGTTAACTACAGAGTGAAGTTTCTTTAGATATATTAAACTAAATGAGTAAAAACAACACCCAAAAGTATAAAATTATGCAAAATAAAAAAATAAAAAGTCATCTGCAGAATATACCTCAATAGCAGAGGGTACTTATACAGATCACTTTAAAACCTAGAGTAGGCACCTAAAAAAAAAAAGCCCAAATCATACTAAACCAAGCAAGCAACCAAAAAACTCAAAAGAACTTATATGAAGGACTAATGTGGAAAAAGAGGAACAGTCACTGGAACAACTCAAGCAGAGCAGTTGACCCAAATTTAATCCATTTTATTCCAGTGGCCTCCTAGGAAAAAGAAACCCCAAACCAAATCCAACCAAGAAACAAGCAAAACAAAACAAACCCCAAAACAAAACAAACAAACAAACAAAACCACAGGAAGATTGGGCAAGTGAAGGCGAGTAGGGAAAAGCTTTTGTGAATGGTTATTCAAAGTCTGTTTGGCAGAATAATTTTAGGGCAAAACATTAAAACTTCCTTTCCTTAATAGCTTTTCAGACCCTATCATAGTTTGGAATATTTGCAAGGAAGAGTTACTGAACTGCTATTTTCTTTTTCTGGTAGTCCAGGAATTATACCAATTCTGTCCTGGAGGTTCTATATTTGACACAAGACAGAAAAAACTGATTTTTGCAAACCCATGTTAAGGTTCCAGAGAACAGTGTTCATAAGAGTAAAGTATATTACTGTTAGTACCACTCCTAAAATCCTTTATCAAATGAAAAAGCCTCTGCCAGTTGCCATCCCCTGCTACCAGTCCTACAAGAGCAGCAGGATCCAGCTCAGTGCAGCATTTCCTTGAATGATGTTTTTCTTCACAAATGTGCAAAGCCACCAAACACTACATCAACTAGAATGATTTTCTCAAAGCATCTCAACTAGAGGACCTTCTAGAGATAATTATAAAATAGCAAAAGTGACACTGTCTTGTTAAAAACAACAAAAAAAAAGGGCAACACAAAAATATGTAATTAAGCATTTTAATATTTTCATGTCTTGTCCTAAAAAGTCATCAGTTCACCATACAGGAATAAAGTTTAAAAAATTATTGCCTATATTACTTCTGATCTAAATTTAATGAAGATCAGTTTTATGATCTATGCCTAAGAAAATGAGATGCTTGAAGAGGAATTATAGAGAATCAAAGAATTATTAAGCTTGGAAAAAGTCTCCAAGATCATGTAGTNCCTAAAAAGTCATCAGTTCACCATACAGGAATAAAGTTTAAAAAATTATTGCCTATATTACTTCTGATCTAAATTTAATGAAGATCAGTTTTATGATCTATGCCTAAGAAAATGAGATGCTTGAAGAGGAATTTTAGAGAATCAAAGAATTATTAAGCTTGGAGAAAGTCTCCAAGATCATGTAGTCCAACCTTTGACTGATCTCCACTGTTTCAGCTAGACCTGAGCACTAAGTTCCATGTCCAGTCATTTCTTGGACATGTCCAGGGTTGGTGACTCCACCCCCTCCCTGGGTATCCCATTTCATTTACCTAAATGTTTATCCTCATACTGCAGAATTAATTTTAGGGGTTAAAATAGTAATATTTGCTGTTGGTTTTTTTTTTAAAAAAAAAGCAAGTAAAAATCCCCCACCGCATTAACAAACATAAAGTCTTTGAGTATGTTAAGTTGACCAATGACAGCTGGTAGGTTTTTGTTGGGATTTTTTGTTTGATTGTTTCCTTAAACTCCATATAGCACTTTTTCAAGATTACATTTTATTAGGAAAGTCAATTTAACATGCACTTATCTCATTCTCACTGCATAGGAGGGAGATGAACATTCATTTAAAAAGACTCACAAAACTGCAGGAACCTCTTTTTTGTTATAGCCAGAAAAAGAATACGTGACAAATCCTGAAGTAAGTCACGCTACATTTAATTTAGCAGATTCTGTTAAAAAAAAAAGAAGAAAAACCCAAAAAGCCAAAAAACCAAAACCAAACCAAAACAACAACAAACCTCAAAAAATAAATTTTTAAAAATCCAGAAAAACCCTCAAAACCCCTCTTGATTTTACTTCTATTACCCCTCTGAGTCAAGTAAAGAGATGTTTCCTCAGTTAAGTAAATTTATGTTTAAAGCTCATAATGAATATTTTAACTCATGAACAAATTATCCTTTTGCTCATGAAAAAATGGCCCTTACTTAAAAAAAAAATTAATGTTTTGAAAATTCCTCAACATTAACTTAGCAAGAAAAATGCTGGAAAAAATCTCCCTCAATTAAGCTAACAGCACTAACAAAGCTAAAAGACTAAGTTTCTTATTTCAAAATACAGTAGCTCATGCTTTTTCTTCTGTAGATCTGCATGTTGAAGTTGTCAAGTCTCATTCACTGTCTTGCAAGTTCACATATTCAGTCAAATGAATTTTCCATTTGTTTCACTCTAAGGAAAGTACTGCAGAGTTCTTTCCCTTTTCTGATGTCCTTCTCCAGCTGTGAAGCTATTACCAACTCAGAAGGGATAGATTTCCATTACAGTGATTTGAAGTTTTGTTCCAGAAGCCCCATTATGTCTAAGTTCTAAATAAAAGTAATTGCTATTTATATGATATTTTAAGTGGTATCTTTGCTTTCCATTTATAGGGAATCTAAATTCTATATAACAACATGAAAAAAAATTCTTGTTATCACACACACACATCCAAAACCCCCCAAACAAACAACAACAAATTCAAACCCTCAAATCAAGACCTTTATTATATAATACTCCTGATTCCTGTTCATTTACCTGCCACTCAGATTAGCAAACTGGTACTAAATTTCTCACCTTGAATTACTAGGAAGGCTCTCCAAGTCTCGAGATTACACTTACGCACAACCACTGATTTGATTTAGCTCTCATCTCCTCCTGAAGCCATCTCCAATTCAAGCACAAAGCACAGTCACACCTTCATAATCATCACCAATCAACTTCACTCCCAATTGAGCTTCTAAAATAGGAAGATGGTTTCCTAATGACAGTATAACACAAAAAAGCTCTTTATTCCCTCTGATCCACTCATTTCAGGCACAACCATACAGTTACAATTCCTGTTTTGTCCCTCTATTTGACTGGAAATCTCTCTAATCTGATAATTATCCCAGGACACTACTTAAATTCCCATGTCAGTACAACAGAAAACTCTGCTTTAAGGCTTATGTTATGGTATATTTTAATTTTAGGTGTTTATTTTCTAATTGAAGGGGAAATAAAAACAAAAAGCCTTTCAAGCCTTAAGAGACACTGAACCACACCCACATCAGGATGGGTACTAGAAAAATGGATTAATAGAAAAGCATTACCTGGATGAAACACTAATACCAAGAAAAATATTTCACATGATCCTAGTGAAACACTGGTTTGTTTTTCCTACTTCCAGGGTGGTTTATTCTTCTCAGATTAATAATCTCGTTATACATTTTCAATCAGTTTAGGCACAATAGCGAAGTGAACACAGACTCAGTAAAGTCAATGATGCAGATGTTGAATTTGATACAATTGCCACAAATTGTATCAATTCTTGGCCTACATCTTTTCTCTTTATACCCATTCTCCCAGATACAAGAGCTTGTAAGTGCTACACATTGGTTGTAACTAGGTTTGTTTCCTTTTTTACTATTGTTAGAATAAAACATATTTGAGTAACCAAAAACATTTTCTTCCATTGCAATTCTCCCATGAAGTAACTTCATGGTTTTTTGACTTACAGAACTGTGTATCAGAAGAGATTGGGAGAAATAAAAAAAAAAATTCTTTACTGAAGTGGTTTATAGCCTGATTGCATTTTATGTGATATTGCTGATATTTCCTAATCATCTTCTGCATTTTGAAAGGAAATCAACCAAGAGAACTTGACTAGAACAACCTAGACCTTACTAGATCAGCTTCTCAAGTCCAAGATAGAAAACCTTCTGTCCCCATCCTACCCTCTCCCCATTTATTTTGCTTTTCTCTCACAGCTTAGAGCAATGTTTTTCCAACTGGGCACAAAGGAGGCAGAAGGTAGAAGCTGTGTGCTTGAATATCACAAGGCTGATAAAAATACCAAGTCTTGTGTCTCTAGTTTTAACACAAATATTTCTTGCCATTTGAGACATGAGCAGCACACCTCTCATTAAGGATGACCAATTTAAGAAGTTTAAAATTACACTTCTGGGCAAAAAATATAAAAAATGTGTGGTGTGTTTCTTCCCAAATTAAGCACACATCAAAACCATTCTCTTCATCAACTCCTAGCTATAGCAAAGGTGTGAAGTCGAGGCAGAAGAAACCTATTGCTATATTTTTCTTTCCCACCCTAATTCAAAACACCCCCTGTTCTACTTCCTGCTCCCTTTCCTTTCCCATCTTTCAGTCAAGAGTCACTGAACATTCAATGCTACCAAGAAGCCTTCAAATTCACAATTTTATTGCAGCTCACACAGAGTGGGGAAAAAAACTTCACACTCCTAAATATACAGTATGAAGACACTAACAAAGTCAAGGAGTTAATAAGTCCACCTCAGTTTCTCATTTGGGCTGTTATCTTTGCAACTGCTGGGCTAGAAGGATCAATTTTCCTCAGCAAAACTGAAACTCTGTAGACACAAATTTGTCATGCACTTTTGTAGGTCATAGGTTCCTCTTAGAAGATAAAGGCACCATGGCCTTTCACACCCGCTACGAAAACATATTTTCAACTCTTTCTTGGCAAACCTCACAGGCTGTTAAATCAACACATGCAGCAGACCATATTTATTTATAGTTTTTTGCATGATGGGAGCTACTCACTGCCGGAAGCATCTGTGTCTAGAGTTTAGTAAAGTGTGAGTTTGCAACCACCCACCGCAAATCCTTGCTCAGCAACCAAAATGCTTCTTTGTGCCACTCATTTCCTTTATTTCTCCTACCCTCCTTCTAAAAAGTCTTTTACAGCTGCATTTGGCTGCTGCCTACCAAGCTGCAGAGCCAACAGTATGGGCGACACACCTCTGCCTCTCTCCTGCAGAGGAAAGAGCAGAGCAAGCTTCCTGTCCCACATCCTGACCACCTCAGCCCCTCACCCAGGTAGCCTCTCCTAGCATAGGAGAGGCAGAAAGAACACGCAACCAAAGGATTTTATGTTCTTAAATATTTGTATAACCATGAGATTCAAGTTTGAAATATTTGAAGACTTACATGACTTGGGTCCAAATTCCCTCTACCAGAGTGGGATGAAACAAAAGTTCCACCTTCAAAGTTAAAAGAATTCCTTCAAAAATAAAAATATCATGGTTTTACTTTTCATTCTCTTCCAGACTGAGGATCCTGAGTTCCTCATTAGGAATCAGAGCACGATGCACAGCAACACAAACAACCCAGACCACAAAAAACAATCAGAAACCTGAAGCCATCCTGGCCTCAAGCTCCAAATATCTGGGTTCCTCTTACTCTCCAGTCTTCTGGCTGTGGCATAGCACAGCACTGTCAGATCAAGGACACATTCACTCCCTTTCTAAGCTTTCCCTCTACTTTTAAGCCCCTACTTAAGTGAGCGCCGTGTCTCTCTAGGTGCCTGCTGGCAATTGCTGTGATAGCAGGAACAGTGGTGAAGGACACCTGAGCACAGTGGCTCTGGGAACTCCTCTGCTTCCACAGGGGCTACACTTCTTTCTGCCTTGCACATTGTTAGTCTAAAATTGTCTGGAAGACAAATAAATTAAAAGAAAAAAAGTCATGTTGAGCACTTAATGAAATGGGAGAAACATGAAAATCCAGAAACTAAGAATTAGTGTGTGTGGCCATAAAATAGAAAGGCAAAAACGTGCTTCACATTTATTTCTCCACACCTTCTGAGTGGCTATTCAGCTAAGAGCATTATCTGTTTTCTCAGAGATTAAGCTCTCCCTGGCTCCGGCTGCTATTGCAATCATAGCAATGTTCAGAAAGAAAACAAGAAATTGCAGTCTCATTTCCTGGTTTTCCAAGTCTTTTGCAAACAAATTTTAAGATTAAGCTATGACTTTTTTTTTTTTTTCCTGTATCTCCTACTCAGAAAGGAACAAAATATCCCTTCTTGTCTCCTGCTCATTTTGGAATACAGGCATTAATTATCTTACAACTAGCAGGTAAAAAAAGAAAGAAGGATGTCTCCTCTTGTCTGCTCTAAATTAACTCCTTTATTTCCACTTTGAATCAGTTCTCATAATTTTAAATGCAACTACACTGTGTTGCACTGTATTCAACTGAATTATTTACTGCTGCTATTGAGTATTTGTGTCTTTGTGGCAAGGCTGAAGCAAAGAGGGTTTCTCTTGCGTCACAGCTGAATGCAGACAGCATTTCAACTTGTTTAATGACCTCAATTAAAAAAGAACACAAACATCTAGCTGGCACTGCAAAAGTTTTCCACATACCTCAAGACTGATCCAGTGCTATTAACTCTCCAGTCATAGTTGAACTTACAATGACTATGAAATACTTCATTTTTTCCAAAAAGCTTGTATGAAAAAGGGGCCAAGGGAATCACTCTCTATTTCAGAAGAAAACTCCTTCAAATTCAAACTCTAGATCTTGTCACATTTTAGTGCAGAAGAGTGACATGACACTCTATTTCCAGAAAATTTCCTGCATGTGCCATATCTAGACTGTATCTGGCATGTGGCATGCTGCCTAGACAACAGTGTGAATTAATGATTGAAGTGCATGATGGTCAAGAAAAGTTGTGTGCTTCACTTCATGCTGTCAGAAAGCCCTATTGTATCCTTGCTACTTACTGAAAAGCAAGTTCCTCTCACTTGTTCATTCACTAACAATATCAGAACAACATTTTTAAAAGTATATTTAAATGTTCTGAGATAAAACAAATCTTGAAAGTCTTTCATAAACCCTACAGCAATCCAGTTTTTCAAGGACAGGTCAAGACCTGGGTTTCATTGTGTTGTAAAGTACCAAAGACAGAGAAGGAGCAGAAACACATAGACTCTGAAGTATAACCTGATTTTGACCCTGAAACATCATTATTCATGTTTTCCTGTTTGAACTCTTCCAGTTTGAAAGAAATCTAGGTTTGGAGACAGGGTTAGCAAAATGCACATATGATTAAAATGTGAAAATCAAGTAATTCTGGATACTGGATTTTCTTTACATGCACCTTTTGCTTAGGAGCAACCACTGACATGGAATTTATTATTAAAATAGTGACAGATGTAGGTCAGAAATGCAGAGGGGGCATAGCTATCTTAGAGGACATAGGGACTCACATAACCATATATCAATTAGAAGGAATTATTAAAACTGTCCCTTGGTGCACCACACTGCTTTAAGGCTTTCAGAAAAACTTGCTGGTGCTTGGGGCAGATTGGAGGCACTTTGAAACTCAGGACACTAAGATAACTGACCAGAAGATGCCTTGTAAAATGGCTGTTCTGTAAATGGCATTAAAATGGCATTAAAAATAGTGCAGTGTCTAGCAGAATAGAATGAACATAAAAATTTATTAGCATTTCTTTATATACTTTTTTGAGCAAAGTAAGAATTAGCCCCCCAATGCTCTAAATAACAAAACAGCAACTAGCATAAAGGCATATTTTCAATTAATGAAAAAGTTTGCATCTACACCATCAAATTCTAAGAATTGTTTTTTATGGATAAAATGCAAAGCCCCAACACTTTTATTAAATGGTCCTGGTTTGCCAATTAAGTCTGTTAAGTGTAAGAAGAAAGATCCAGGCAGCTACAGGAAAGTCAGCCATGCCTCACTCCCTGGAAACGTGGTGGGTCAACTAATCCTTCTAGAAAGCATTTCCAAACACAGGTAGTAGAAGAAGGTGATTGGAAGTAGTCAGTGTGGATTTATAAGAAAATGTAATAACTTAGGGGTGTGGCAGAGGAAGTCTTCCATGTTTCTGTAGTGACTCTGGATTTCAAAAAATAAGATACACATAAAAGTTCTTTCTGTGAAAGAAATTAGTATTTGCACACTGCCCTTTTACTCCACTCTTATGAGACTCCACCTGGAATGCTGAATATAAGAAGGACATGGACCTGCTGGAATCCAGAGGAGGCCACAAAGATGATCAGAGGGCTGGAGCACCTCTGCTGTTAAAACAGGCTGGGTGAGTCAGTGTTGTTCGGCCTGGAGAAGAGAAGGCACTGGGGAAACATAGCAACCTTCCAGCACAGGAAGGAGCCTACAGAGGAGCCTACAAAAGATCTACACAGACTTTTTACCAGGGTATGTAGTGATTGGACAAGTGTGAATGTCTTCAAACTGAAAGAGGCACTACCATGAAAAGAGGGTAGATTTATGCTAGATACAAGGAAGAGATTTTTCACTATGAGAGTGATAAAATGCTGGAACAGGTTGCCCAGAGAGATGGTCGGTGCCCTGTCCCTGGAAACATTCAAGGTTAGAGTGAATGAGGCTCTGAGCAACCTGATCTATTTTAAGATGCCCCTGCCCATAGCAGGGGTGTTGGACTACATGGCCCTCTAATCCAAAATATTCTATGATTCTGTGATTACTAACTTGCAGCCTGTGTTAGTGCACTTTAAAATAGGCAAATTTTTAATACCAGACAATCCATGAAAGATATATTTTCTCCCAGTACTTTTAAAAGTTGTTCAAAAGCATTACACAAGAAAAGCAATGTAATTTTCCTCTGTAGAAAAATAAATTAATAATTGAACAATCCCAAAATGAATGACATAAATTTTAATTAATAAAAATAAATACAAGATCACAATAACCATGGGGCAACCATTCTATTAAATCAATTTTATCTACTGCAAACAGCATGATCAGAACTTTTTCAATTTAATGCAGGGCACTGGGCTAGAAACCTGAGGAAAAAAGAAAATAATAGTGCTGATGCCTCCTGTGTCTAATTATTTAGCTGTTATTTTCTCTGTTAATGGTGGAAAACATTTTTTCTGGGTTTATCAGTTACTACAGCCTCCCCTCAATTCAGTGTAATAATCCAGACCAAGGATACTACACACATTCATCAAAGTAAACACGGGTGACCTAAGTGTGTACAGCCATCCTCCTGCTGCAAGTTTGCACCCTGCTGTGGTCAAGACAGCCACCTGACAGTAAATCTTTAGCACATTACTTATTGCCAGTATTGACAAGACACTTCCTGCTGAGAGCAGCTGAATGTTTCCGCATTAGGACACTCTGTCCCTTATCATGGCTACCGGATTTCCAAGCCCCTTGCATGGGTAAAGGTGAACGTTTTGGGGTGAGCCAACAGGGAGATGAACTCTTTTTCTGGCAGAGAGCTCCAGGGATGAGCACACTCACAGCAAAGGCAGAAATGTTTTTGTTCTCGAAGAAATAACAGGATGATGTCAAGATGTTTTCTACCAGACTGTGAATGTAAGCCAAGAAAGCAACATATTTCACCAGATCTGGGCTACATTTCTCTTTGACTCATGATATTTCTCCAGAAGACCATCACATACTGACAGCACTTTCACTTCCTCTGCCTACACTGAGGAAAGCTGATGTCTCTTACAAGCCTTGAAGGCTGTCTCAGATTTCTATTGTAGCTTGCAGTTAAGGTTTTGGACCTTATCATGATTACTCTCACAGGACATTATGAACTGAAAGTAGAAACTAGGATAATTTTTCTTTTCCCACACTGGACATTTCTATACATATCATCCTCTGAGTGACTTCAGATAGTTCACACAAATGTTTACTGAAGTCCCAGCTGAAACCCCAGTGGACAAAAAAGACAACATCTGGGAAAGGACGTGAATTAACAAAAAGTTCCATGGAAGAGCAGGAGTAAAATTTTAATATAGGACATTGTGCAGTTAGAAGATAACAGTTCAAAAGAGAGGAGGCATGAAATACATTTAAATAGTGGCAATTTGGTTCCTTCCTTCCTTTATGATTTATATTTTTGTTTGCAGTCCTTTGTATGCAGTCCATATCAAATTTAGTTTACCTGTACCTGAAATTCCATTGGCAATTGTCCCAACCTTTCTTTTTCATCAATGCCTCATCAGCATAGCAAAACTCAAAGAACTCTTTCTTCTCATTCAGAAAAGCATGTAGAGCTTCAGTGAAGTTCCTATCTACTCTCCAAACTGTCAGCTCATCATAGGAATCAGATCCTTGACAACCTGGAGGCCTGACAGAATGAACAAACCAAACCCCAAATCTTTTACAAATGAACAGAAGAGGGAAGGTGGTCACCTTCACCATCTTATATCAATGGTAGTCTCTCAATTATATGGAAAAGATCCAGTTTCTAACTTAAGCTTTCATGCTGAAAAGATGACTCCTCTGTGCTATGCTTTGCTGCAGAAAATGTAAATATTTGGCCATTGTTGCACCACAATCTGTCTCCCTCCTTCTGCTCTGTTTATTCTGTAGTGACATACTGTACTAGTAATGCTGTTATTCACTCTCCTGTCTATCTTCCAAAGCCACCAGCAAGGAGTAATTAGCAAGGATGAATTGCACTGAAATTTAAAGGTGCATAAGTTATATCATTTATAGTCTAGAAGGGGACTAGAGAAAATATTGCTGAAAAATAAATTAAAAGTCACTGCAACTGGTCAGGTATCAGAGGCGTCAATTGGTTCTTTAAACAAGGAACCTGTCAATCTTAACAAGTGTCAATGTTGTTATTAGTTTTGATGTATGCATACCTACTGTATATTGCTACATTTTCCTTCTAGTCATTCATTTTTAAACTTCAGCTCTGGTCCACCACAAGGACAGTGCCCTCAGGCACATTTCATGTAAAGGCTGACACTGAGAGGATGATACCGTGCATCTAAACTCATCTCTTTGAAGTAAAAACACTAGAATCTCTAAAGCCTTTCAGTCCATAGTTGGTACTGTCCTCTAAAAACAGGTCTCCCTTCTGCCCTGTCAAAGTAGTTTACACATTGTGATCTTAAAGATCTGTCAGTCATGTGAATATCAAATTTTTGCTAACACAAACCACTTTCAGCATATCAATGCTTTCACATTTATTTTACACAACTTTGCCACCACTTACATGCTCCAGTCTGTTTACTGTTTCTGAGTTTAAAGGAGGTAGTAATTGCTCAAATGAGTGAAACCAGCACACAACACCCTGCAAGACCACATTGGGTGTTAATGTTGACAAATCCTCTGAGGGTTCAAAAATGAGCTAAAACACATATTTCCAATACAGCCAAATTTAAAACATACTGTACATGTTCCTTCAGCTTCAATGCATTTTATAATGCCTCCTGAATACTTCCCAGTTTTAGTCTTGAAGCTCAGATTTTTATACTCTATGCCAGTCAAATTCTTCCTAAGGAAGAACTGAATTATGCCTGTATTAAGGATGGGCACAATCATTGACCAAAGAGTCCCCAAAGAATGTTATTTGTTATTTACAAATAACAACAGCAATTATAGCACCATCAGATAAATTGGAACAGGGACCACTGGTTTTGCTGGGGACTGGAAACTGTTGTGCCCTTTTTTCCCTAGCTTCATACTCCATAGCAATATCAGGTTAGTGGTCTCCAGTGCATTTTACCTGTGGTAAAAACACAGGTAAATGAGATTGATAAGATTGACACAAGATGATTTCCTTATCTTAGCCAAAAAAGATGAGGGCACCTCAGCTGTCTGCTGACACCTGAGGACTCCCAGCACAGATATGCACAGATCTTCTCATAATTTTGCTGGAGAGTGAAGTATCCCCAGAGAGGAGGCAGAGAAGACACGCTGCCTGCTTCTTGTTGCTCCACCTCCCCACCTTGAAAGAGAGCAAATCCCAGAGGAGATAGACTAGAACAGTGCTCACAGGTACTGCAACAGCACTGCTCCCCTGTTGTGGTATCCCAAGCACATTTAGAGTAGAAAATAGAAATACAACCCTCATACAAAATTACTGCTCACTCGTGAGCTGCAGGATGCTGTTCTAATGAATCATTATTTATTAATTTTATAGCACAATACAAACAGCCCTCAGCTTCCTTCCCTCACAAATCAATAGCATAAATATGCAGCCTTTACTGGCAGGAGCTGATCCCTATTGAATTCATGATCAGCATGAGAAAAAGCAACAAGCAATATTTTTTGTTATACCAAAAAAGCCCCCAGCAGGAATGATAAAGTGGGCAGAGATAGCAATTCTGATAAAAGAATGTACGTGGCATTAAAACTTCATATAGCTTTAATTAACTACATGCCTCATTACTTATTTTAAAATGTGTATGTATATTGATTTGCCCTTTGAGGTGGGTGCTCTATGAACAAGATAGAACAAAAAGGCAGAGATGATGGCCCATTATACACTTAGAAAGAAAAAGAAGTGCAACTCAAATGTGACTCATTACGGTACTGGTTTGGCATTTTAACCTAAGACATCTGATTTCTGTTTCAATGCTAAACTACAGGATGTTCAGTGTGTTTTTTCAAGCAACACAGAGATTAAGTTAGTAATTTTTTATGAGCAGAAAACATCCAGGCATAAGATGAAATTTCAAAACAATTAAAAGCAACAGTAAGAAGGAAAAAATGAACAACTACTCCTAAAAAGTCTTAAAAACTTCAAAATCTAAGTTTTCCTCATTAAAAATGCTTCATTTTCTTTAAAATTTATGTTAAAAGCTGAGCTTTTTAGTATGTATGTGCACTAGCAATCTAGAGTATCTAAGCTGAAAAAAAAAGGAAAGGTTCAACCAAAAAAACCCATATATACAGCAATATTATCCTCGTGAAATCTTGAGATTGTTGCTTCCATGTGCTCATTGTGACCATTCTTCCCATGTCTTGGTTTCCAGTGTTTCCAATCACTGAAAATAGGATCCTAAAGGGAATTTAAAGTGCAATTTTGACTTAATGAGCAAATTTAAATTTCCTTCACCTGCATATAGAAAACCACCATTTCCCTGCATTTGTTTGCATTCTCAAAGGACTTCTAATTTTTTCAAGCTATAATTTTTTTTCTGCAGCAGAATTTGATTGACATTAAAGGAGATAAGCATGGAGCAGTTGAACTATGAACTTAATTTGTCATAAAACATGTTCTCTCACTATGTTTGGAATTTGTGATCTAGCTCATCTCCAAAAGGAGAACAAGTTTAGGATTAGGATTTCTGTTTCCAGAAATCTTGCTAAATACCCTGATCAAAACTTCTAAATATCATCTCGGCTCCATGATAAGACAAATGCAATATTCCAGAAAAAATATTACTCAGATAGTACACCATCAATTCTTTCTGGATGTGAACTCTCAGGACACAAAAATTAATGGAAAACTTACATTAAAGCCATGCACATGCAATTAAAGTTTTAAACAAACAACAGAAGAAACAAACAAGTAAAAGCAAAAAAAAAAAAAAATTGGAATTACTTGCATAATTATGAAACTTACAAACATAAATTGAAAATCTTTTCTTAGGTACCTTGAATGATTAGTTCTATAAATAAAGTCCCTTTGTATGGTGTCAATTTGGATTGCATTATCTTATTTCCTTATACTTCCCTTCTCTAAACTTACCCACTACAACAAAGTAGGAAATACTGTCCCATCACCAGTCTAATAGCAATTAGGATTAATGTAATTAAAAGGAGAAACATCCCAGAAACTTAGATGTTATCTGCTTTATTCTCCTCTGTTGGCATGTTCTAATCATTTATTTTTACTTCCACTTTAATAATTATTTTACTATT
Organism: Promerops cafer; assembly: GCA_013398275.1. NCBI lineage: Eukaryota > Metazoa > Chordata > Aves > Passeriformes > Nectariniidae > Promerops > Promerops cafer. Next base: position 1,028,210 of record VZSE01012491.1, on the reverse strand, counting down.
TTGTATTAGTTTGCTTTTGATAAATTAAATTCAACACACCAAGGGACCTCAAAGAAAATTAGCTCTTAGCTGCATCAGGCTTTAAAGATCCAAAACAAGATATTGTTTTCCCTCAGAGGCCTCCATAAATTTACATGAAACATACCGTGAAAGGGCTGAAACTGGCAAGTCCAAAGTTAGATTTCTATAGCCAGAAATATGTTTTGTTTTCTGCTCCTCTTCTCCCACCCCCTTGAAAATATTTAGAAGTCTTGAATCTAAAATCTCTCAGAAAAAAAAAAAAATCCAATCAGCAAGTATTCACTAAGGAAATTCTATTATCATGTTCTTCATATTACATGGTCTTCACATATGGTCCATGGTCTTTAGATTACATGGAATGATTATTATGTAATCTTTTTTCCAAATTCAGTTTTTCCTTATCTTTTTAGTTTACATATATACTCCATATATACTCCATATATACATATATACTCAAGTTTCAGTTTCAAGCAGGTAATGGAAAAGAACTTCACAAGTGAAGTTCTCACTAAAACAGAATGTCAGAGGTGGAAAACATATATATTTTGACAATAGATGGATTTTACCATATTTTTCCTTTCATTGTCCTCAAGTACCTGGTTAAAGTATATAAATATTATTTGCAGCAAGACAAAACACTTGGCTTTCACTTCACAAGGGAGAGTCCTAATGATCAAGGTAGTTAGGATTTTGTTTGCTTCCTCTTTCCCCGCCACCATCAGTCTCACATTGTTGGTTGCCTCAGGTCACAGCTCAGTTCAAGTCATGACCACACAAGTCCCAGGCTCATCTGCAAAATAGGGCAAACACTGGAAATCCTTTCCTTAGAGCTGCAAGTCATATTTTTATACAGCCACAGATTCAGAAAGACAGGAGATTAAAAAAAAAAAAAAAAAAAGGAAAAGAAAATTGAAATAGGTTTTCCATTTCTTAGGAAAGTCTATTAGCCAATATATTAACAAGAATTATCCACCCAATTTCCTCCACAGCTGAAAGAAAAATTGAATCTGTGTTGTCCTACAGAAAGAATTTTATATGGTGTGGAGGTTCCTGACACAGGGTGGCAAAAGCCATTTCAGTAAAGAGAGACACAACTTCAGGCATTTCTCTTTCTTCAGAATTTCCAGTTCTTGTGCTTTTAGGGCAGGTCTGCATTTGCTTTGCAGTTCAGATCAGATGTTGGTTTTAAAGTGACCCCCCAGGATTGTCCCACTTATATTGCAGCATGGTCTCGCACCACATAAACTTACCCACTCTCAGACTGGGCTACAGTGAAAAGTGTCTCACCAGTGATGATTGGTTGGGACAGCTTAGAGCCAGTCCACAATAAAAGTCCTGAAAACACAGAGAGTGCTGATCCCAGGGTCTCAGGTTCAGCTGTTCTGCTTTCTGATCCTATCTGTCTTGGCCAGCCTTACCTGCTGGCCAATGTAGGCATTGGCTGAGATATCCCAATGTAATTTCCATCCTCACTGATTATTCTTGTACCCCTTCTCCCATGCTTAACCTTCCCCATCTCTTCTTGCATTGAGCCCATCAGATTTATGATGGCACCATTTTCAGGGTGACAATCAGCGTGCCATCATGGTAGTGGCATGCCAGAGCTCAGCCCACCACTAGCTCAAGGATCTGTCTTTTGGAGTATCAGTCATGCAATTATATACATCAGAAGCAAGCCACTGCTTATTTATGGAAATATATACATTAGTGTAAAGCTGGTGTAAACTGGAACTGATTTTTAGGACTGTTGTCAGAAATTCCACTGTCAAAAGGAATATTAACATATCACTTTACCTTTCTGTATCTAAGTTAATCACATATAATTTAACTATCCTTTGCACTTTTGTCCTTGTCTCTGACAACTAGTGCTTGCAAAGTGCCTTCAAGTTTCGTAGTAGAGGTGCTATTAAATTATTATTACTATTTGATTTTGAATTAAATAATTTCATCTCTTTGACACACTGTGAATTTATTTCCTCTTCTTCCTTCCATCTCCTTAATTCATAGTAAAAAGACATCAAATGCTACTGTCCTAAGAGAAAAGCAAGTGATGCTGAGAGTCACAAGTCCTGCTCCCAACATAAAAGATGGGATTCCTTCCAGAATGTCTATTCAGCCTTGGACCACTGAGAGAAATTATGCTGGTGCCACAAAAGGCTTCTGTCCACCCAGATGCAGTCAAGATTAAAATACTGGTATTTGAATAAATGTGCTCACAAGTGAATTACCAATCAGCAATCTGAAAGGGGCTACATGCTACTTTCTTTTAGGTAAAACTCCTCCTATAATTTGTTCACTATATAGACATATATAAATATGTTAAAAGTATGGCAAAGCTTCAGCATTAGGAGTACTGCCACCACCAGATAATCTCTTTGTTCACTTACTTTGAGAGATGATCTATTAAGTTCAGGAAGAAAAATGTGCTACTTGGCATCTCTGCACAGAAGTATCTGACAAATATGCGAAAGATGACCTTATGGCTCCAAAGAGCTCTTGAGATAATTGATCTACAAACACACACATTATCAGACAGCAAAGCAAATTATAACTAGCCTCTAAAGGCACCAGTGGCTCAATAAATGATTTCCTGACATTTCAGTATATTACAGACGCAGTGTATCTTTCCTTTGGGGTTCACATCACAGCAGGTCTATTTTCTTTGTAAACTCTAGATGGAGATGTACAAAAAGAAAAAAAAAAAAAAAGAAAAAGAATCTAAACAAAGCCATAAATATAATGGCAGGTTTGACTTTTGAAAATGAAAATGTCTTGCTAGGCTATTTGCTCAAAATCTAGACCATGGCAACATCTTTTGCAGGTTTTCCTGTGTGGTACTTAACGTGATTGTGTGGTGCAGTACTATATGTATTTTCTCAGAAAAATAGGGCATAAAAAGCCCTACATTTAAACTGACAAGATATGATTAAAGTAGCTTTTTCTCTCTTTGACATCTCTCCATACAACAAGAGTAGATGAAACCTCTGACTGTTCAGATTGTTGTTTTTCCTCCCTCTCCAAATAAGTACAAAACCTCCCCAAATACAGCTCCAGAGAACTGAATGGCACAGAACACTAACAACTCTTCATGAACATTTTGACCTCCCCAGTCATAAACTCAAATTTATGCCAAGTGAAGAGTGACTAAAAAATCCAAGACAGTTCATGGCTGTGTATGAAAACCTGATGATTTCAAGCACAGTCCTTGTGGACAGCTGTCTGTACAATCATAATTGGCAGTTTCTAAACAGGTAAGAATGAATGTTCACAGAAACTGAGCTAATGTCTTAAATCTAGAGGCACACAGAGCCAACATGCATATGTTTGAACAGCTACTACAGCAACAGTAAGTAATTAAACATTTATTTATTTCAAAGCTCTCTGGGTGATATAAATCTGTTAACTAATCTGTGGAATTTCAGGAACTATTCAGAAAAAAAATACTTATTTTGGATTTATCAGTAAAAATTGATTCTCGGAATGAGTACATCAAGCTTTCCAAACTTCTCCTAAGAAGAGGAAATAATAGGATGTTTAGATGCATCCACTAAACTTTCTTCACTTCAAATGAAATGAAGAATGTCATCTCCAGGCTCTAGCATACCTTTTCACCAGACAGACATAACCAGCATAGTTTCTTAACTCCTGGACTGAAAGCCAGAAGGCACCGTGGCTACTCAAGACTGAGAAGCTCTTCAGGTAAAGAACCTGAAATAAAACTCTGTCTGTGCACATTTCTGGTCTGTCACCTCAAGCCTATAATTCAGAGTCCCGTAACTGTCAGAGGAAAAACAATGACTGCCACTAGCACAGTGGAGCAGACCCTGTCTTTCATTCCCTGGCACTAATGAAAATATGTCTGTCTAAAACAACTACAATTACTTATGCATGCTTCCCCAGGGAAAAATAGTGCTACCAAAATTCCACAGAATTATACCAGTTTCTGATTTGTGAATGAGACACTTCTCTCTGCGTGCATATTCTTCCAGTGACTGGATGCATTTAAAATCCTTCCATCCATGTAAGGAAATAAAACAGGTAAAGCTGATAGCAACACCAGTACATGGAACCAAAACACAGGGAACTGGTCTTATTCTTGCCAGCACCTTTGGGAAAGCTGCTCTTTGGACTCAGGGATACTGTTTTCAACCATTTCCCTTCCTCACTCAGATCCGCTTTGATTTCTTTTTTTCATCATCTTCTATTTCACCTAAAAAGTTGCACAAACATAGCATAATCCTAAATAAGTAAAAGTAGGATAACAATAAAAACATATAAGGAACTCAGTTTACTCATATTTATTAAGTATTTTTAAAAAGGAAAGAGAACAGAAATCGAACACATCTCAGTGTTTTAACACTATGATATGGTATTCTCTCCTTTTGTTGCTCATTTTGTATGTCTTTGGAAATTAATGTTTTAAGGAAAAATTCACTCACTTTTATCTCATTTCTGGCTCTGAATAAAAACAGGAAGAAAATGTCCTGTGACATAAAAACCACAAAGAAAGAGATAAAAGATTTCATAATCAGCCACCTCTAAGTTCCCTCCTTAGATTTCTAAGCCAGCAGAATACTTCTCTATCATCATTATTTTATCTACTGCTGTGTCATAGAAGAGAAAGATGGACATAATCATAATCAATGGAAAGAATATTTTTTAAATTAATTTTTCTTTTTTATTTGTCCCTGAACGCATTCCATGCACAAAAGAAACTAGCTCAAAAACTGGTTTGTTCTGGGTTCTTTTCCACTCCATTGTTATTACTTTGTCTTATGTGTTTCCTCTCATAAGAAGAACTGATTTATAATGAGATTTCTAATGACTTTGCCCGTTTTGGTGGGATGCCTCTTTACACAGGCAAATTTTCACATTTTAGAGTCCACTGCTTATTAATGTTAGTATATCTATTTTGCATGCATTTTTGAAAACCACACTAAATAAAGACCTTTCCAAAATAATCCTTGGTGACAACTTGACATGTCTCCATAAACAGATAATAGAGAGGTGGATTCTGGAATATGATTTTTGACCTTGAGTATCAGAAAAGGCAAAGATTCTTCTGCAAGCAGGTAATGAATATATTTACATTGCCAAGATCTCATCTGGGCAGCAGATACTGTTTTGCAAGGATTTCTACAGATTATTTTTACAGAAAGCTGGCAGGATGGGTCAGGGGAGGGGAAGAGAAAGATTAAAATATACTAACTTGGATTTACACCTGCAGCAGTGTTGCAGAAGTGTTAGTTCATTAGCAAAAGGCTTACTTCTCTTTAAATGTGCTTATGGTCAGCATTTTTTCATTCTTAGTTAATCCAATGTCTCTTTTTGAGCTGGATTCCCTGTGCTTTATGTGTTAGTAACATAACTATTAAGCAGGGTCTGAGCTGTATTGAAAGATTCAGAAATTTGTATGTGCAGTACATTTCTGAGAATAATTTGGACTAAGATCAATGAGCATGAATTGATTTTTTCTGTATTTGGCATTATGGATATTTCTGTTTCATTTCATAAATCATTTGCACTGATCAACAGGTGGTCAAAATATTAGCTTAGGTAGACCTGGTGAACAATAACCTACAACCAATATGGGGGCAAAAAATCTATTCAGTTTGAAATCAACAAAACTGCATACAGAATTGTCTAAATGAAATCTAATGAAATGGCACATTTACTTCAGGAAATGAATTGGAAAGTAAAACATATTGTCTCCCCTTTGCAGTACTGAATTAGGTGTGGGTACAACAACTCCTCAACTTATCTGCAGTGCTGTCGATCAGCAAATGCTTGATATCAGGAAACGTGGAACAGCTTCCACTCCTCCTTCAGCAGCAACACTCCTTGCCCTGAGCAAAACGTGACATTTTTACCAAGGCCATGAAATGAGAGGAAAACATAGCACAGCCCTCTAAGACAAGTGCTTTGGCACAAACAAACATCTATGATCAAGGAAGGGAACTCTTATCACTACCATTCAAACAGCATGCACAGCAAATGCTAGAATAACTTGTCTGCTGGAACAAATGGAGGGAAACAAACACAGAAATCTGTGAAGACACAAAGCCTCTTAACATCTCTGGTCAATTCTGCATCTGGTTTATTCCAAAATGTACATTTTTCTAAGCTATCACCAAAAATAAAACACAGTTTTAAATCCATTCATAGTTGGTTGAATAAGTATCTCTCATAAATCTACCTAGAGGAGTGTTGTGTGTTTAATATGTGCATCCTTATCTTGAAAAGAAGGATGTAGTCACTAGTGATTTTCTTCCAGCTGAAGTTGAAATAAATATTCATTGTAAAATGAATCAATTTCTGTTTGTCTGCTGCCTGTCAATTTTGAGCAGTAATGATAAAATTATAAATTGAAAATAAGACTCTAACTCATTGAAAGCCATTCCTTCTAATAAAGAGCAGGACATGCTTCTTTAAGCCATTATTTTCTTCAAGAGGTCAGATTTCCTAATGCCTCTATTCAAAGCATCACAAGGTGGAAAAGCCTCTTGAGATTCTCCATGTTAGAAATATTTCCAAAGGGTGTAGTGAGCAAAGCAAAAATAATAGTTTAACTGTCCTTTTTGGTTTTTGGTTTGGTTTGTATTGTTGTGGGTTTGGGTTTTTCTTGTTTGTTTTGGTTTTTTTTTTAATTCCTAGAAATCATCATAACTTTAATTTTTTTTTTTTTTTTTTTTTGGTGTCTTGGAGCCAAACATATTCATTATTCCCAAGAGAGAGAAGCAAGGTAATCCCTAGAAATACAGCTATAAGTAATATCCAATGCATGACTGGAAGATATCTTCCTCATCCATGTTCGAATATAGGGAAGTCCATCCAACTTAATGGCATACTTTCCATATTCAAGCCTACATGATATTTTTTAAGCAATATATATTTTAAAATTTTCATCACACTTTTTTCTAAAGAGAATCAGTGACTATGAGAATACTTCTGGCTTGAGTTTGAAAATGGAATTGTCTTAAGGAGGTATCAGGAAAATCCTCTCTCTTCCTCTAACCTGCTAATTGATGTTGGGAATTATGAAGCACAAAGAATCCCAACTCAGATAATGAGAAGCAGCTATCCAGAAGGCTTGAAAATGGCACTCTTTGTACATTGTATGTTTAATATATTTATACAAGTTATAAGAGTTTATTATTTTATGTATACACTCAAACACCAAAATACGCACCTTAAAATAATTTTTGGCTAATATTTGTTAAAAGTCTTAGTGCAGTAAAGCAAATAACATTATAGATTGTACAAATGCTCTTAAAACTCCTAAGTACATAGGGTGTGCTTTTAAACTGTTAGTTTTACTCTTATAAAATTATTTGTCAAATAAAGATGATTGAAAGTAGTTGTTCAAACAATACCCTAAACAAATGAAAACCTAAAATGTAAATTAGTGTGGGAAAAAAAAAAAAAGAAAACCCAAACATTTTCTCTTCTACCTTTTAACATTGTAATTATATTCTTCTTAGAAAAGAGAGACACAGAAGAAAAAGGATATAGCGAATACAACTATGAATTTTAGATAGTATAGATTCTCTCATTAAAATCTGTTGATATTCTTTCTATATCTCTCTATATATAGATATACAGATTTATACTTACAATCAAACTATAAACCTTCCAATATTTGACTGACAACCCACTTGATCCACTGGATGTAGTTGCCAGGATATCATGAAAGCCTCTTGTTTCTCTCTTGTAGTCTGTAATACCTGCATACAATGTTACACATATTCATCTTTAATCCTGTTGTAACTTTTATCTGACCTTTTGCTTAGTACAGCTTAAGTAAAAAAGGGATGTTTGTTCATGAACAAACCTATGTATTTGGTGATCTATATTCAGGTCACAAGCTGAACAGGAAAAGCTGTGTGATGAAATTTCATGCCAAACTGTTCAAGAGAGAGAGCACGATCATACTGTGTAAGAAATTCATTTTCCTTTTCAAGAGTTTGCATGGAAGACAGAGATGATGATCCTTAGTTTCAAATATATGTCAATAATATCCAACAGTTTCCTATAAATATTCAAAAATTGAGAGGGAAGAATGAGACAAAAGAACAGAAAACTCTGCCATGGTACTTCAATCATACCAACAGCCCTGTGTCTGTTAATTAAATGCAGCTGCTCAAGATTATTTGGAGAAGTGTTACATTTTAAACACAAAGTTAATTATCACCTGAGAAAGAGAGCACAGCCCTTTAGTTTTCTACTAATTAATCAGAGTTCCAGTGGCAAGAAAGAGAATATAGTGAGAGGAAGGAGAAAGAATTAAATTTATAATCCTTGAAATCTATGTCTTTAGTATGTTCCTTTATTACTACAGGATATAAGTACACACTCCAGACTCTCAATTTCATGTTAGTTAGTTCTATCTATGGCCAGTGCACAGAAAACTGATACAATAAATAAGAAAATGGTCAAATCTCCTGTTTTGTGAAGTTCAAATAAAAAATATTAAAATTTCCAAATGTAATTTTAGCTCATTTTCAGATATTGATTAGTGAAACTGGATAAAGGCTGACTAAAATGCATAAACTTCATTTCTATGCATTTGAAATAGAAAGCATCTCTGGAAAAATACAGCACTGAATGCTTCAGAACAGGACACTAGAGATATCCCTAAAGGATTAGTAGACCAAAAGCAGTAGTACAAAAGAAGAAGTACAAAAATATCCTCTATCTGAAAATACTTCTCAAATGTTTAGAGAATAATTTATTTAGAAAACACCTATTTTTAATTATTTTCTCCACAAAGAGAGACTTTACTCAAGCTTTCCTTACCATCCAGTAATATGTAGGTAAAGTTAATCAGCAGCATTCAGAGATCCACCCTTGGTGGTAACACTTCTATTACAGAGCAAAGACACCCTGAATCTGACAATGTGATTCATTACAGTTAATGCATTTTATCAAAGCTACTGGTAAGAATGGGTGAGAAACAATTTTGCCTTAGGGAAAACTGAGTGTTTGAAAACTTTTTCAATCTCAGAATATCTCAGATCCCTAGATTTACAATAAATTAATCCAAAATATTTTGAATCATCTTAATTTTTAAATTTCTGTTTTCACTCATGCAGTATAAATTAGATGTGAGGGATTTTAGAACAAAAACAGACTTCTGGCTTTGATGAACTCTTCAATGATGTTGGAAACAAAATAAAAAAAATCTAAGTGGTTCTTGCAAATCCTTGAAGCTCTCTGTGCTACAACTCATCAGCATGCCAAAGTAAAAACACAGCTACAACTTCCTTGTCATTCTTTGGCAAGAAAACCTCAGCTTGGGTAAATCTCTTTTTAAGTCTCATTCGCCAAAGATTGAACCTGTAATGTACTCTGATATGATGCCAATTTAAAGTAGATGTATCTTAGTTCTAATAATATCTACAGATACTCTATACTTATCCTCTGAGAAACTTTGAAAGCAGAGAAGTTTTGTTTAGACCAAAGCAGAGAATGACTAACCAGACAGTTTTCCTCAATTTTCCTGTTTACTACACAGTTAATGAAGCAGCAGGGAAGTATAAGTTCAAGCATGGAAACACTGGGAAAAGAGCATCCTACTCTTTAAGATTTTAAACAATTTAATAGGATTTTTGAAGTCTCCTTGTATTCTGTATTTGTTTTAGTAAAAATATTTTTAGTAAAAATTTGTTTAGTAAAAAATATTTTACATTTTTTAGTAACAACCTTGGAGAATCCAAAATGTATAAACAGAGCATGCCATAAAGTGACACCATTTGCATTTGAAGATGCTACTCACACTTCTTCTTACTTTTAGAAATAGCTTGTCAAAGGCATAAGGTTTTAGTTCCCTCTCCTACTCATCACTCTTCCCCAGCCCAAGTCACACCCTGACTATTTATGGTCTGCTCTGTTAGGTAGGTAGTATGGAATTTGTAACAGATTTGTTACTATGAATGTCTGCTTTGATGAGACATCCTTTGTTTGTTGCTGATACTGTTTGTGGATGAAAGAATGAGGGTAAGTCCTTGAAGTTCTAGAACTGTGTGCATGAAAAAATAATTTATTTTGGAGAAAATGGAAAATAATTTTTGCCATTTTCTACTTGCTGTATGACTGACAAAAAACCACTCATGCTTCAACATGTAACACATGAGACACAGATGCAGCACCACCCAGAGAAAGACATGCTTGTTTTCATGCTCTAAGCCTTTGCTAGTATCTCAGTGTGATAAATATTGAGATTAAAGAGAGTTTTGCAGGTGGAATTCACTACTAGGATCTGACAACACGCAGCTGAATTACCAAGGCATTCAACTCAATTACCTCTTATTTGAAACTTTTTTTTCTTTAAACCTGTTTAGAACTAATCATGTTTTTCCTCTTTATTAGTTATTTTGCATATTTTTTTTTCCATGTTCCTGCAATCAAAAACAGAAGAGAGACTTCTTTCATTTAGAAGGTACCGAGATTATTTTTTTGTTTAGGAAACAAGTCTATACTTCTGATTTGAATAACTAGGATGAAACATTATGATATCTTTACATCTGTTGCCAGTCCTATTTTTAGAACAATATCCTTACAGAGATGAGTCAGAACTCAGATGAGATAGCTTAACTTAGCAGTAATGTTCAAAATTCACACTGTCCATACCCATGTTGTACGTTCGTCCATAACTTATCTGCACATTTAAATTCATGCAAATAAATATCTTTTACAGATAAGACAACTTACAGCAAAGCATATGTAATACCTTTGCTGTATGAAACTGTGGCAATTTTCAAGATCAGGATGCCAAAGACAATTTCCAAAAAGAATGAGACTGCTTATTATCTTTTACATATTGCTGCTCTCAAGAAATCGTAAAAAAAAAGTAAGTTTCTAAGATGGTTTTCTTTAGTAATTTTGTGATAATTTTCCTTCTAAATATGATTTGCCATTATTTCAGTGGAGGCGTAAGCTGCATGAGGAAAAAACCAGACAGCCTATGGCTGAAGCAATATTATCAGTAAGCAGGTCACATAATAGCATTATTTTGATATTGTTTACTAATAATAGCTTTGTGGGTGTTTTTCCTACCATACCCTCCTGAGTAATTTTAAATAATTTCTTCTCCTGCTTTAATAAAAAGAGCAGCAGAGATGAGTTTGAAAAAGCAAGTTTCCATAACACACAGATATCTGCTACCTGTCTTTGCTGTAAAGCTCTAGAAAACAGTCTTGGATCTCGAAGAAGGCATGATCTCCAAGAGATGTGTTATTAGCCACGGCTGATGCTGGGAGCAACTCTTCTTGTACCACGGCAGCTGCTATTTTATGTAGGTCTGCCAAAGAAAGCTTTTGTGCTGGTCAAATAAATAGTCTTTGAAAACTGACTGAAAGCCCTGGGAATGATACTTCAGAACTTGTATATTTCTACCAAAATGTGGACTGAAAAAAGGCAAGTATCTGAAAAAAATAGAAACACTAGAATTCAAATTCATAAGAATATAATTTTTAAAATGACAAAACACAATATTTCACCCAGCTCCAATCAAAACAACCCAACTGAAATGACATTTCTCAAGCCAAAGTTCTTTATTTCACTGAAGTGATAAAACTTTTTCACTTGAAACTATTTTTTTTTCTATAAAAGTGTATCACCTTGCAAAAAGATGTATTTCCCATATCTGTTCCCTTAGAGATAAGCCTACCAACCAGACTATGTTTTATATCCTATACCCCACAACCTCCTTAGAGCGTTCACTATGGAATTACGAGATCTGCATGGAGTCCAGCCCAGAGGAGAAAAGAGAACACTGGCTGCTTTGCACACACAGACATGTGACTTAAGAGTCTGAAACTTAATTTGGTATTTTGGTCATTAAATAACACACAAAGCATTTTCACAGAGTTCAGACTGCCATTCCACTCTCCCCTCAATTCTATATAGAATATAAGAATTAGTAGGCAAGACAGACAAATCTTGAACTGTTGACAGATTAGTTTTGGAAAAGTTTTGGTTTTCATTATAAATTATTTCCATGTACTCCTAAAAAAGTATTATCACCTATTTTCAGTTAAACACAGCTTTTTGTTTGCTTGTTTGTTTTTGGGTTTTAACGGCTTCTTTCAATTTAAAACAACACATTTTTGAATTCAAAAGCAGTCATACAGGAATTAGAAGTAAAAATAAATAAGGAAAACTATGCTTCCCATCAGATAGATATAAGAAAGCCCTACACTATCCATAATCCTCCTTCCTTAATGTCATCTCCCAATCTTCATTCAAAACTTTATAACAAAAATTACTCAAAGCTGGATTTGAAGACAGTTTCAAGTCAGTGAAGAAAATTTTCAAGTGTCTTTTCCTGACACATTCCTTTAGAATCATAAAATGATTTGTGTTGGAAGGGAGCTTAAAGTTCCAATCCCCTTGGCATGGGCAGAGATACATGACACCTGGCCTCAAACACTTCCAGGGCTGCGGCATCCACAGTTTCTCTGGCAACCTGTTGCAGCGTCTCACCACCATCACAGTAAAGAATTTCTTCCTAATATCTAATCAAAACCCACCTTCTCTCAGTTTGAAGCCATTCCCCCTTGTCCTTTTCCTACATGCCCTTATTAACCCTCTCTATCTTTCTTGTAGTTCTCTATCTTTTCTGTAGTTCTGTAGCTATTTAAAGTCTGCACTTAGGTCACCCTGAAACATTCTCTTAGGCTGAAAAACCCAGTTCTCTCAGCCTTTCCTCATAAAAGATATTCTATCCCAGTTGTTATCTTGGTGACCTTCTCTGGACCTGCTCAAGCAGGTCCATGTCGTTCCTGTGGTGGGGACCCCAGAGCTGGATGCAGCACTGCAGGTGGGGTCTCACCAGAGAGGAGCAGAGGGACAGAATCCCCTCCCTGGCCCTGCTGCCCACACTGCTTTGGATGCAGCCCAGGACACGTTTGTCTCCCTGGGCTGTGAGTGCACATGGCTGGGTCATGTCCAGCCTCCCATCCACCAGCACCCCCAGGTCCTTCTCCCCAGGGCTGCTCTGGATCTGTTCATCCCCCAGCCTGTGTTGGTACTGGGGGTTGCCCCTACCCAGGTGCAGCACCTTGCCCTTGGTCTTGTTGAACCCCATGGGGTTCCCATGGGGTCACTTGCTGAGCCTGTGGATGGCATCCCACCACTCAGGTGTGGCCACCACACCACTCAGCTTGGTGTCACTGGTAAATTTGCCAGGGGTATTCTCAATCAATTCATCTAAGTCGTTAATGAAGATATGAAATATCTCTGGTCCCAGTACAGACCCCTGAGGGACACCACTTGTCACTGATGTCCATTGAGACTCTAAGCTGTTGACTCTGAGTGGACCACTACCCTCTGGATGTGACCACCCAATTGCTTTCTTATCCATCAAATAATCCACTCATTGAATGCATCTCTCTTCAGTTTAGAAAGAAGGATGTTGTTCAAGACCTAGTCAAAGGCTTTGCATTAATAGATAGATAGATAGATAGATAGATAGATAGATAGATAGATAGATAGATAGATAGATAAAATCTATCGCTCTTCCCTTGTCCACTGATGTAGTCACCCCATCGGAGAAGGCTGTTATGTTGGTCAGGCAGGTCTTGCCCTTGGTGAAGCCATGCTGGTGTCTTGAATCATGTTCTTGTCCTCCATGTGCCTCAGCACAGCTTCTAGGAGGATCTGTTCCATGACCTTCTCAGGCACAGAGGTGAGTCTGACAGGTCAGTGATTCCCAGGGGCCTCGTTTCTACATTTTTAAAAAGGTGTACATTTCCCTTTTTCCAGTCACCTGAGACTTCACCTGCATGCCAAGACTATTCAAATACCACGGAGAGTTTCTTGGCAACTACATCAGCCAGCTCTCTCAGGATTCTGGGATGTATCTCATCAGGTCCCATAGACTTGTGTACATTCATGTTCCTCAAGTGGTCATGAACCTGATCTTTACTTACAGTGGGAGCAACTTTGCTCCACCAGTGCCCATCCTGCTGTCCTTCTTACTGATGAGATATTTCATTTGTCTCTTCTTGTTTTATTATGGTTCTTTCAACTTTTGGTATCACTAATAGAAAATAGAATTGAAACTCAGACATTATAAAATATTAGTCTTTTATAAAGCTCTTTTTATTACAGACTAGCTTTCAGAGCATTTTAAAGGAGATCTTGACAGTTGTTCTCTATTTCACAGAGCAGAAACTGAGGGGTTACACATCAGGTGAAGACCAGTTGGGAAATGAGAAATCTTTGAAAACAAATCTCATGGCTCAAAGGCTTAGTATATTTGAAGCTAAATTTGAAACTGTCAACATTATTCTAATCTCACATAATGTCAGGATGTTTAGGGCTTTGCTTTGCCTTTTTTTTGTTTATCACTCTTTCTGGCATATGATACAGGCCTGTACAATGCCTGCAGATTTTATCCCTTTAGTTAGAAATGACAGCAAATGTTCTTTTCCCTACTGCACAAGAAATAAGCTCAAATATTTATCCTACCAAATTATGTAATCATATTCAAGAGCTGTAATTTTAAACTAATCTATTTGATGTTAAAGGAACTAGACAGCTTTGTTGGCTTTGTATCTTATCTTAGATTTGGTTAGCCTAAGCTGTAAGAATTTGAAAAGATGACTTTCTTTTCCCCAGGGGAAAATATCCCTCTGTTAACAATTAAAATGATAATAATTATACAAATGTGTGACAAATTCAATAAAAAGTCTGATGTATATAATGACAAATCAATATGAAATACATATGAACTACATACCCTCATATTTAATATCTAAAAACTTTAAAAACTTAAATATTAGGAAATTGGAGTTAAAATATTTAAATTTTGAAAAACATTTTTTGTAACTACCTTTTATTTAAGTGTGAACTAATATAGTCACAAAATGTTAAAGAACCTTATCCTCAGAGGATATTTTTTCTCAGTTCTTTTCTCATCTTAGTTCAATGTACTTTGAATTTTCTTGGTTTCTAAGCAGAGTGCATGAGTTATGTATTCTCGTGTTTTTTCTCCCCTGACTGTCTAAGGTTAACAAGTTGTTTATTGATTTTTTTTGTATTTATGTGATCTTCTCATATTAACTGGAAAAATTCTGTATCCTATTGAGCAACTGAAGACATTTGGTTTTATACAGTTCACAGATCTGATCTTACTTTTGACTAGCACATTTTAAATATCCCATCCACTACAGAGAACCCCTGGATTAGTATGAATACTATGGGTAAAGTATATGTAAATTTGTGTTAATTGAAAAGCAAAATAAGGGAGTATTTTGAGCTCAATTTTGTAAAATCTAATTTCTTCCTAATAGCTATATTGTTGTATTTTAAAGAAGTCCTAATCTATGCCCTACCTGCATATTTGTACATACTTACTACAGAAATCTGAACTGATTTGGGATTCCGTGTGGTAATCTCTGCACCCACATGAACCACATGGGACCGTATCATCTTTAATGGTGAGATGATTAATAAACTTCTTTTACTGGTCTGGGATTGTCATTCACAAGCAAAATATCTCCCTGTTTAGAGCATCACTGTAATAACTCCTATCATCTTGTATAAATTAGGTTTCTATAAATTAAGTTTCCTCAGAAATGTCAGAATTGTTACTTTACCCTGCAGCACCCCTCACTCCTGATTTTGATGGCTTTTTATTGCCTGGAGAAACCTGCACATTTCCACATTAATAAAAATGTTCCTTAAGGTGAAAAAGGAGTTCTTGAAATACTGATTAAAAAGTAATTGCCTGAGGCATTGAATAGAGTTTCAATGCTGAAATCAGCATTCATTTTAAAGTTTTTAAAGATGTGAAGAGACATAAATCTACATCCCTTACACACTTGCTGCTAAATCACATACCCGTACATTGATCTTACTTCCTGCTACAGCGAACCATCCCAACCTAGAGAAACATCATAAGGTAAGCACAGCCACACTAGAGGCTTCCCTTAGAGACTATTTGTCCAAATCTTTGTGCTTTCACAGTATCATTGGCCTTAATGGAATGAGGTAATTTACATGATACAGACATTGGGCTCCAAAATATGGAACTTGACAATCATGCCTTTGTACAAACAAAAAGACACAAATGAAAATCTTGTTTGTTGAATATTCTGGGTTTCTTGGTGGTTTTGGCTGCAATTTTGTTGAGAAGGAGGACCTGGAAACTAGACTAGCTTTCTTCCTCTTTCATTTTTTCTGGGTAATGGAACCCTCATCACAAATGAAAATCTTGTTCGTATGATTCTTATTCCAGATATTGATATCGAACTCATTACACAGAAGATCTGTTTCCCACCTAAATTCTCATTTATTTTTCACCTTTTTGCCACCGCAGTGATAGAAATTCACATAGTTTCAGATATTCTGTACAGTTTGTACCACTCCTAATGTGAAGAAAGTCTGGGCACAACATGCTCATTGACATTGGTGGTTTTTGCCTTCCTACTGGAAGGCAGTGTTGTAGTCACCCATACAAGCTCTACACCTTCCTATCAAAGACATGGTTCAAGCAGCCCTTTTTGACCAGTTTGCAAGCGCCTTGCCCTCCACTAATATTTTAAATTACCATGTAAACTGCAACAAATGAGACTTTGGAACTGTGTGAAATGATGTAGAACATTCAATTACAAAGTCTCTGCATGAGCCAGTGGCAGCCTCTCAAGGTTTCATTTCGCCTTGCAGGACATCCCAGTTTGACACCCATTCATGGCTGCATTCTGAGAGACATTTAGCATAATACAGAAGCAAATGCTGCAGAGGCAGATGTCCTACTTGCTACAGATCCACTGGGTAAAAGAAAGTGTATATGTAACATTCAGTGGTATCCTGTGGCAGAATAAAGTGCAAACAGAATCTAAAAGAAGAGTCAGATAGCCAGCCAGGACAGATAGAATAATCAAGTAAAGGTAAAAGAGTGAAGAAATACAGCAAATACATGCTGGAGAAAAGAGGGAGAAAGGCAAACAATTTCTCAGTAATGGTTAGCTGTAACACTTTCAGGTACCTATTTTCACCACATGCTTATTATTATATAAATTCTGTTTCAAGTCTGAAGCAAAGCCCCCCTTTTTATTTAAACTCCTGAAATAGGAGATCTGTCCATGATTGTCAAAATGAGGGAGATGTGTACCATCCTGACAAAGGACAATAACCACTCCAAACCAAAGCAATAATAGTATGCTAAGTTTTTAAAAATAAGCTAAAGATACAATCACAAAGTGTAAGTACCTACCAATTGTATCTATTGACTGGCACCTTTTCTGTGATACTGACAGCACAAGAAAGATGAAATATTCTACAGCTATTATTATTTCTGGGACAAATTAAGAGAGTAGCAAAACATCGGTAGAGGGGTGAGAGCATGAGCACTGACAAGGAATGGATGCAGATATCCTATAAACCTCACAAGGTAAGCATCATTCTTGACATCTTTAATGAAAAGGTAATTGCAGAGTATCATGCACCTGTTCTACTCTAAGAGGAGTTTCAGAATGCCTGTAAAAAGTGTCCAATAATCACATCAAAAGTAGAGCTTATTAACACGTTAAATGTATGCAGTGTTCAGAATTTCTAATATGTTATGATTTTCTGATATTTACAATACAAACTGGCAATTTTAAGGAAGACTTGCAGAATAAGATAAAAAGCCCCAAGGATTAAAATAGATTAGTTCTATTTAATCTTAACCAGAAATGCTTTGTTTTCTAGGTAATAATTCTCCTTTTAAATGTAGAGAGATCTGCCTATAATATTTTAACTATAAAATTGAAATATTATTATTCCAGGGGAAAAAAAAAATAGATTTCAAATATAAACTCTTGTTTGTTGAATATTCTGGGTTTGTTGGTGGTTTTGGCTGCAATTTTGTTGAGAAGGAGGACCTGGAAACTAGACTAGCTTTCTTCCTCTTTCATTTTTTCTGAGTAATGGAAATTGCTATTATTTATACAACTTTAGAAAGGGATACTGGCTTCCATGCTAAAACCTAAAGTGATTAAAGGTCTCCTTTACAAGGTTATGTCTAACTTTTTCATAAGTACTGAAGTCAACACTATTTATAGATGACAATGTCAGCAAAAAAAAAAAGAGTATAGGTTTTTTTCTCCTTGTAGCTGAAACCCTCAGTTTATATTACCTCTAAGCAAGATAAAAATATGGCTTTGTTTATGATTTCACTGGTTACAATTTAATCCTCTGCAAGATCATTAAAACTTTTATTTGCATGTCTGCATCCAGTGTTTATTGCTCTTTTAACTGAATTCAGCTTCCTAATAATAATAACTTCAGTTCTGAATTTTACATTTTAATTAAAGAGATGTGATTCCTTTGGAAGTATACAGGATACTCTCTAAATTAATATACAAGCATCATAGCAGTGTTTGAGGCTCATGGAAGCTACAGGTAGTCTAGGGGTACAATATTTGTAGAAAATATTGCAGAAACTCATATACACTAAAAGAAATTTTAATGCTGAATTTTATGCTAACAGACAGTTAAAAATATTCCTGAATCTCTATTGAATGCTAGAGGATAGTAGAGATAAAATAACCAATGGTGATTTATAATACAAGAAATAATATTCAAATTAGAAATATTAACATACCTTCCCTGCTCATAGAATAGTTGTATCTCAAATAATCTTGGTATCAACCTCCACAGAGTTATGAAATCATGTATTTATTATGTACTACCAAAGCAATGCATAAATGCAATAGATCAAAAAACCCACAGGTTATGCTAGGTGTTCTTTGTGTTCCCCACTGAACACTGTTTTTTCTATACAAAATAACAGCTCTTTGTAAAAATAACTGTACATGGTATATAGATAATTATTTCAGTTGCAACCAAATGGGTTTGGTTTTAAGCCACTTAATTTACACTATTTGAAATGCTGGCTATGCCTGTGAAGATACCTCTAGAGATGTCAGAATCTTTCTTCTTTGCATTTGATTTCCACCATGTTCTGTGCATGTTTTAAACCTGTAAATTATCTATTGTATCTGTCATGACTCTTTGAGAAAATTTCTCTTTGGCTGTAAGGTCTGATCATAAGAATAAATTTTAAGGCCATTTTCACTACTACCTTCAACTGTTAGGAAGAAAAATACTCCAACCAGATTCTTTGGATTTTTTATTTTTTTTTTTTTCTTAAGGAAAATTATATTTATTCATAAAGACTTAGCCAATTATCTAGTTAGTTCAGGAGATATTTTGTGGGAAATTACTCATATTGTGGATGACTGACTAGGTTATGTTGCTTGTTTATTTAAATTCCATACATCTTTTCTTAGAAACCAAGTTCTTGGCAGTTATCTTTCCCTATTACACATTCAGTTAGCTGTGAGAGTACTTCCTTGCATATTTTGATACACATCTGCTCATAAAGTCCAGATCACAGATTTCCAAGAGGAATGATTTCTGTTTTCATTTTTATTCAGGCCATGTTTCCTTAACTGCAAATTTGTACTTCTTTTACAGTTCTTGAAACTTGCATGAAAAATGAAAACTTTGTGTGTTGTAAGCATGAGGCCAGCATTCATATCTTCATCAGCTAAAAAGCAGCATTATAATTTATTTATATAGGTCCTAAAAGATGGTACAAGAAGTCAATAGAGAAAATTATACCCACAAAATATTAGTCTTTGTTTCACTCTAAGTTATCGGAGTAGCTATTGTGCAATGTCCTAGGTGGGACCCTAATGAAATTGTTCCTAATGTCTTCTTGCTTTCTAAAGAAGTCAGTCAATAAGATTACACCTTGATAAATATCCCAAGATTATGGATAAAAATGAATTTATTTGTGAAGTTAAATGCTAATGTTCTATTAGATTTTGAAAAATGTCTGTACTTATGGCTGTCAATTTGTTTAATACCATACATTAAGCGTATTAACCTAAGGAAACATTGTGTAATTTATAAATATTTCTTGTACCATGCAATGCCAATACATTTTGCATTGTTAACTAGTTAATATTGTATAACTATGTTAGTTAATATTCTATAATTAATATTATATATTAATAATTGTATAATTATGGTGGGATAATCAGACTGGCACAGTTACAACATGGCTCAGGCAGGGACTGAGAGTCCCAGGCTGAGATGGGACACGTCCTCTGGGCCCTTGGCAGGAGATAGTGGGGGTGGGGGTCCCAGGGCAGGCCAGTTCCAGCCGCTGAGCCATTGAGCACCCCAAGGATCTGCTCAAGTGCTTTAGACATTGACTGGCTGCTTTGGAGACAGAGTATTGGGATGGACTTTCCCTCTGAGGGAGTGCTGGTGTTCTCAGGATATTGTGCTCTAGCATGTTTTCCCATGGGAAATAGCTCAGGCACTTCTAAAAATGAGTAAAAAGAGAAAAACAATCCATGGCTAAGCTTGAAACCACTTAGTTGAGGAGCACATCCTGCATCAGACTCAGGATTTGATCTCTGAGCCTCATTAGTGTCAGAGATGGGGATTTTGCCATCCTGTGGGAAACCAGAAAAACTGGATGAACACAAAAGAGTTTCAAAAACAATATATCACATCTGCTTTCTAAAGGTTTGTTCAGGTAGTCAAATGATCTCAATGTGATCCACAGCTCTCAGAAAGTACATGTCTCCTTCTCAAAACATGTCAGAGCCCATGCCCAGGCTGGGGCATGACTGTGGGTATCCAATGCCTTCTGCTAGTTCAGAGGTTCTCCTGAACGATACAGCTCTTGGCCATTCCCACGTTTCTTTGCACTGGGTACAAGGGAGAAGAGCTGAGCACCTCACACTCAACTTCCCTTCCTCAGGAAGCTGTAGGGAGGTGTGAGGTCACTCCTCAGCATCCTCCTCTCCAAACCAAGCTCAGAGTCCTCAGCCGGGTATTTCAAACTCACTGTGAGACACCCACCTGTCTTTAGAGAGCAGCAGCACCTCAATACCAAAGCTGGGTGACCTACAGGTTCTCTAGAGGGAAAACAAGGATACTATTTGATACTACACACAATAATTCTTTGGATAATATTAGGGGACAGATCATTAAAATAATTTACAAAACAGCTATCAAGCCTTTTATTTTTTTGCAACTAGTGAGCACCACAACAATTAGATCGATGACTGCTCTGGATGATAACATACATAGGAGTAATTCCTAAATGAAAATACCTCTAATATTATTTTTAAACAATATCAATAAGTAAAAAATAGTACACAATGTACTTTTTTATAAGCATGCCACATTTTATCTGAAATATGACCTTCTTTTATTCTTACACACGAACTGACAAAATCAAGTTTTGAAACACTCATATTTCCAAATTGATAATAAAATGAAACCAGGGTCATATTTAATTTTTTGAGGATGGAAATGCTGAAAATCAGTAATTACTATACTTGACAATTTAGCCAAAGCCTGTCACTCCAATGTCTGCTCAATTAGCCAATAATTATCAGCTTCCAGAAAACAGCCATGAAATAGATGAGGGTGGGTTTTTTGGGGGTTTTATTTTGTGTGTGTGTGTAGGGGAGGTGTTTAAATATCAGACAGAACAAGTGTACCCTAATAAAGTTAAAGTAGGTAATCTTTTACTGAAATGCAGATATGTGTGTAGTTTGCTATCACTTGAATTCTGTTTTCAACACTGTTTTCACATAAAGACAATGTGCTTTATGTGTGTCAGTCCAGTGTAAGATTCGTATCTCTGACAGTAATCTGTTATTATATAAAAAATATAATTCAGTATTCAGCAGCATGGTTCAGGAATTAGTCAGCATTTTCCCAAGCACCAATTTTTTCAATATAAGAATGACTGAGATTAAATAATGCTTTTAAATTAAAAACATGTGAATTCTGAGGAAAAATAACACCTATTTTGGTAACACTGGAGGCAAAGCAGTCTCAAATAATATTGCACTGCAAAAAATTATTTACTTTTCGCATTTGAAGAATAACTTAGAAAATCAGTCTGAAATGTATCATTAGTTAAGCACATGAAGACAGTGACAAGTCAGTGGAACTGGAGAAAGAAAAATAGACATCACTCAGCTTTAGCTAAATAATCAAACCAGCCTAATAAACTAGCACTGAACTGTATACGTATGTACGTAGATGAAGTCTGGAAATGGTGGGGTGCACATTTATATTCTAAATGACTGAGAGTCATTTAGAATATTAAAAAAAAAGTCTTTATTGGCTTCTGTTTGTCTGTCATGTCAGCATAAGTAGTAGGGTCCAGCACATAAATTATTATTACAGATACAGACCTAGGAATTCCAAATTATGGAATCGACATAGAAAAAAGAGATCACGTACAAAAGGTAGACCAATTATTAAATTAACTTAAAAATGTATTTATTCATCAGAGTGGTCCTATAAACTTCAACTAAATTTTATAACATAAAAGACTAAAAATCAGAGGATTTCTTTTTGGAAACTTATCAAAGTTGTATTTTTCTTATGAGTAAACGGCCTAGAATATAACTGTGGGCATCATATTATTTGACAGAAATGTTCAAAATATATTCAATGATACAGTATTAAATACAATTGATTAAATATATTTCAGTTACATTTACACTGAGATTGATCATACTGAAAAGGGAGGACACTGAAGCAAAGTGAGAAAGTTATTACACTAGTTTAAGGAAGAACAGAAATTAAATTTTTAGAATGGCCTTTTTTCTGGTTGATCTGTAGTTTGTCATCAGACTGTAAGAGTACTTGGTGCTTGCTCCTTCTTTTCTATTCACTTGGGTAATCCACTGCTGAAAATAGGAAATTTTGTGTAGAAAAATACAATCCTTTTTCTCCTACACTCCACAGAAACCTTTGAATTTTATTTAAAATGCATTCTACAGCCAAAAAGCACTCAGAGTCCAATCCCAAAAGCTTATATATATACATATATTCTTCAGAAAAAAAAAAGTTAATAAGCAGCTTGATTAGATAATCTAAGTATCTGTTACATTTATCTGGGTTTTCCTTTACATCCTCTCTGAGAGCACAGATTTAATTGCTCAATATCCTGCTGTCACCAATTTGTCCTAGGTTAAGTATTTTCTAGTAGTACATATATTTCCTTTGCTAATAGATGCAAATGTCTTCAGGGAAACTGTTCCCTAGCTTTAATAAGGAGAGAGTTGAAAGTAAAATTATCAGTTTCAATAAAAGAATTCTGATTATTTTTAACAAAAAATGTACTAGTTCTTGTGAAGATTGTATCAAATTCAGTTGAATATATTAAACCAAACCAGCTCATAAATTTCCTTATATACCTTTATTTTCCATTTTCTTGGTATGTTTTCTTGGTGTTTTGAAATCTTCTGCTTTTTCAGATCCTTTTACAGTTTCTGAAGAAATTCTTCTGTTTCCTGAAAACTGAAAAACCTTTCAACTTCAGTTTCTCCACTGTTTTGTGGGAAGGTGGAAGTGCAACTAAAGATGCTGCTGGCAGTTGGGTGCTAGGATGCCACTTGCATCTGCTCCCTTTTTGCAACAACATGCATGAACTCATATTAGGTTACCAATTAATAACCAGAACTCAAGGCATCTATTAATAAAACCACAGTTGTTCCTAACCAGCTAAATAGAAAAGCCTTAGAATGTAGTAGGATTTCTATTTAAAAATTGATGCAAAACCACACAACCTAACTCCCTACAGTTTTTAGGACTAGCCTGTACCACTCTGGCCAGCCCATCCAAAACTGCTTCAGCCAGGCTGAGATGTTTCTGCTCTGTTAAAGGATGGTTTGTTTTGTGAACTCAGAAATGTATCAACTGCTTGCTTCAGAGACAAAGACCTAAAGAATCCATGGTGCATATTTTTAAATGCTTGAAGTCAGAACTGGCATTCACAAATATAACATGTCCAGAGCTTTCACGAACTAAAGACTAAACTCTAAAGTAGCTTTCTTCCCAAACACCAGGCACAGGAATTCTGGAAGAGCATTTGTCTTCCCACTTCACCCAGGTACTGTTGCAAACCACCTGCTGCTTCATTACTTCAAAATATGCAACGCTGAATTCCTGCTTACAATGTATGCAAGCATACGACCCGGGAAACTGAACTATTTCAGCATTTTCATCTACAAAATGTATGCGTGAGCACCAAAGGATCAAGATGCACTGATTTGGAGGGATGAACCAGATTAACTCCCTAAATTAGTCATAGCAAATATGTACACACACAGTTGAATATGATGCTTAGTAAACTCACAAAAGCTTATAATTCTCTATAGATTCTCTTTTCTTGGCTAACAATTTGCAGAGAATAAGAACATCAAATCTTCAAAATTATAATTAGTATTTGTTGATCACATTCTCGGAATTGAAACCTTTTTGATCATAGATCAATGCTCCCAGCTGCTGTGGAATGTTTTAAAAAAAAAAAAAATCCTTTAGAAAAAGGTAAACCATGTACACAAGCAATCCAAACCTAAATTTAATTCAAACACTATCACAAAACTGCAAAAAAGTGTTCATGGGAAAAAAACTAACTGCTGGAAAAGTGACATTCATATTCCATTCATAGCCCCAGGAAAATAGTTCTAATTTAGATACTATTTTGTGACTTAAATTTTTTTTCTCCTGTTTTTCATTCAGTTTCTAGGGAGCATCTTTGTTGAAGAAAACTGATTAAATTATATTTATGTATTGCAGCTTTAAATACAAAATTTGGGTGAGTTTGCTATACTGAAAATATAAAGTGAGAGGAGCATACAAATAAGTTAAGATTCTTTAACATGGAGAAAAAACATCAATTTAGTCAACACTTCTCTGTAAGTTCAGCCTCAGAACCACATCCAGTTATCTGTTAATAAGCAAGACCAATATTTTCTGTTGACATTATCAGGTGTTCAGAAAAACACATATAGTTTTAATTAGTAATTTACAAAAAAAGTACTTCAAAGGAAAGACCCCAGAATTTAAACCTTTGAAATCTGCTACAGTATTCAGTGAACGTCATATCTGGCAAAAATAATGGGACAGGAAGAAAACAGACAAAATATATTGACTGTTGTTAACAGGTGAGTTCTGTACCACAATATAAGGTGGTCCTGGTGTTAGGTAAATACAATAGTGTCACAGAGAAAATCTACGAAATTGAAAAAAATATATATTAAAGTATCTAATAATAAATTAAAACATACACAGTCACATATATTTATTTTGAAATGTTAATTTCCATTGGAATAAGGAAACATTACAATATTTGTAAGGGCCTGTACCTCATAAGTACTAAATGTATTCATGTATTCTCCATAAAGTTAAGATAAATCAAAAGAATAGATCTGTCTTCTGAGGAGATGAGTGTGAGGGCAAGTGGATTGGTTCTGACATGTATCTTCAATATTTGTACACACAAAGCCTATCAACTGTTAAATCTAAAATCATCAAACTCAGCTAGGATAAAAAAACCCTAACTAATATCATAAGTGCAAAATTAGAAGTGGGACTAATGTTATTATCAATTAAATTATATTTTTCCTAAAACTACTAAGTGAGAAATGAATTGGACAAAATTAGTACCTTTTACCTGTCTTGCTATTCACTTAATTCTGAAGGCTACATAAAAAGTAATATTTACACAATCATTCTTGATTTTGTCTCCATTTTACAACATGAGTATTTGGCTCTAATATATTGTGTAATAACACACTATAAAATATATGAAAAGTCACTCTAAAATGATAATATATCTAAAGCAATGGAAAGGTTCTGAAATATACTCATAACAGCACTAATATGTTTGATCAAGTGTTTCTTCCAGAAAGAAAGATGGTTGAAATAAATTATTAATGGTAACAGTCTCAGCCAGTAGCACACAATCAAGATCTTATTGCCAGAGTTGTTACAAAAAATGCATAGCACTTTAAAATCTTAACTAACTGAGAAAATATTTTTATATTTGTCTAAAGAAATACTTTTTATATTTGTCTATTTATGTAAAACCACCACACACCAGTTACTGATTACTGTGGTATTACTTGAACAAATCACAGTTTCAGGATGAATTTTTTTCTTTAGAAATAATCATCTTGTCTTCCATTATATTATTAAGTTTACCTTCCACAGAACAATATGAAAATTAAACTATTAATTTATTATTCTGGTTAACATTAGGGTAATGTTAAAATATTCAACTTCAAAACAGTCTGGTTTAATTTGTTTTTAAAATTCATGTTTTTTACTATAGATAAGATGCTATAGAATGAATTGAATAAACCCAGCTACCATTCTTTTCTTTGGTCCAGATAAGCAATTTTTGTCAAGACATGGATAATAAACATATTATTTCAGTATCAGGGGAGAATTTCACTGTCTTCCATCTTATGCTTTAGAAGTGACCATGATTTTGCCACATACTTAAAGAAATAAAAAAGAGCATTCTGCACAAACATGCCAGAGTAATATCAGCCTCAGTTTTACTGAATATGAGATTAAGCTTTAGTCTTGATTTTGTGACTTAACTTCCTTAAAATGTAATTTTAGCAGTGTTGAAAAAACCCCAACAAGCCAGAGTCCTTGCACTAAATCCTGCCTTTCTTATTCAATAACTCCAAAGGCATGGCTACTTTTTAAACTGAATTAGTACAGCAAGAATTAGGCATTTTCATTTATCATGTTTTCAAGCATCACAGGGCTGGGGGGGACTATTACAGGAGCATCTTAACCCTTTCCTAGAATGTCAGGAATGTCAGCAGAGACTTATCTCAACAATGAAAAATCTTAGGTTTATATGGTCAGTGACTAGAAATGAGTAGCACTACATAAATGTGGTTCCACTGCTACATTCAGAAGGAGGAAGGAATTTAAGAAAAAGAGCACAAAATCATTTGAGCCGAACACTGGATGAGACTTCCTCCTCCATATATTCTCTGCAGAAGAGTAGCTGAGCTTACATAAATATTAAGGCTTCCCATGTGACATTTTAAAGCATTTCAGGCCAGTTTTAATTAGAGTCTTGTATTATTAAAATGTAGCATGTATGAAGAAGGTTTATTAAGTGCTGTCACAAGCGAAGCACATCAGCTCTTTGATGCTTCCTGAAGTGTGTGACTATTTACAAAAATGTGAAAAATGACAATGCATACCTTTTCAGGTCCAACTGCTATTCTGAAAAAATAGAAACATAAACCACATTTTGGCCAAATATAGCATGTAATGTAACATGTTTTGTCTTTTCTACAGCATGAAATATTTAAAAGAACCTTGATAAACAGTACTGTTGGTGTGCAGAGAGCCATGAAATTTTCAATTGTACTGAATGGTCTTCCAGTGTCCTTTTTCTGACACAGCATGTTTTATGACTGCACAGAAGCTGCCTAGAACAAAAGGTTTCCATTCTTTAATTTAAAAAGAGGTGAAAAAAACCACAAACAAGGAAACCTTGATTCCCTCGGGTACCAAAGTTAATTTTTTTTTTCATTTTATTTAATGGAAATATGAGCGATACAAACAAGAAAAGAGATATGGAAGACTTTACACCCTTTAATAAACTGAAGGATATCTGTTATATTATGTTATTAAAAGGAAATACAAAAACGCTGAGGGCCACATCTCTCCACCTTCACAAGCTATATCATAATAATGTTTAAGACCTAACTTTTCTCTCCAGAAGATAAAGAGCTTTTGAATGGAAGCAGTGAAAATGTGCCATGGCTTCTCATCCTGTTGTCGCTGCCCACCTCTCAAAAAGATTTTCTCACTGTGTACTAGATCAAACACAAGACCAATTATTCTGACCTCTTGCCTGCACACTTATTTTTATGATATTATTGTCTTGTAAGGTGAACAAGATAGCTGAGACTTCCTGTTCCCCTCCTCCAGCAAACAAGTGCTTTGAACTAAGGTAGAGCTTGAATTTGTATAGGGATAGGCAGGATGAGACAAGGAAAGTTGTGTGGTTTGGGGTGTTTTGTTTTTATTGTGGATAATTTTGCAATTTAAACAATACTCTGTGAGGCGCTTCCCCCAGTCTGTGTGTCAAGCTTATTATTAAAACCATCTCCAGAATAAATAAAGGAGGAAAAAGAAGCAATATTAATAGACTGTCTCACGAGACTTAGTTTCAAGTGTGTTGAAGTCTGTTGGAGTGTAGGGCTTTTGCTACTTCAGAGGTTCTCTCAGGACACTGCTCTCAGACACTTTGGCCTGCTCTGAACTCCTTCAAGGGTGTCATGTGAACTCTTTCAGAATCTTGCCCTCTTGTTAAAGTAGAAAGATATGCTAATAGTTCACATTTACATAGTGTTTTACATTCTTAAAAGCTTTTTAGACATTTACATATTCAGCCTGAAAGCAGTATTACACACACAATATTCTCTATTTTACAGACTAGTGAACAAACATAAAGCAGTTAAGCTTCTGACTTGTGCTACTTATTCTCTTTAGAAGCTGGGAGAGAAAAATCAGCAGTACTGGAGAGGGAACTCAGATACAAAGAAATGCCTCTGGTGCTGTGTTCTTTTCTTCTCCCTGTCCCTTTGGATTTTTACCTTTGTACAAACTCATCACTTGTGATTTCAGAGCTGCAGTTACTGTACCTTATCTAAGAGTAGTATTGTGAGGAAAGCAGTAACCTTGTCAGCAGTAAAGCACAGAAGATGGAAAGAAGGCTGAGAGATACCCAACTGTAACAGCTGAACTTGCAGAAGTGAATTCCTGTGATCATACAAGGCATTGTTATGTGAGAAAAATTTTCTCTAAACATTCTATAGGCTAAGTTTACGTGGAGGTCAGTGAAAGTTTTTCTGATACAAAAGACAGCACCAGAGCACAGGTTTAGTCCCCAAGCACTCCGTGTTGCTATATTCTTTCTCCTTTCTCCTTAACCTGCAAAACTAATAGGGAACCTCAGGGTAAATCAAGCAATATCCCAAGGGAAAGACAAATAAAAACTATCTGCCACAAACATTCCTGTAGTCCACAGGAGTAAGAGGGAGGAGTAACCTGGAATTGTTGCTTGCCCAATCAAGTAAACTCTTTTCTGCTCTAGGGCAGGCAACTGCTCAGGTTCCTGCAAGGGCTTCTTCTCATTTGTTCCTCCATAAGAAGGAGGGAGGACAAGAGACATCCCCTGCTCACAGACATTTGAAAGCTGCACTAAAGATGTTATCATAAAATAACTATTTTCTAGCTTTTTTTCCCTAATTTACACTGCAAGTACCACTCTCAACACCTGCTTAATTCTTCACCCTTAAAATCAGCTGAGTTAACAGCAAAATCATAACAAATATCAGTTACCTGTACCTCTCTTCACGTATCCCAAGTTCATTTTCCTCAAAAAGTGGCCATACAATTCTACTTGTATTAAAAAAAAAAATTCTTTTTTATTAAAGACTTTGACTGGGATGTTTATGAACAGTTAGCAAAAAAATAATTTTGATATTTTTCCAGAACCCTGCCTGTATCAAACATTTTTTCACTGGTTTCTTTTAAAGAATTTGTCATACCTTGACAAACCAAACAAATAAGTCCCAAAGCCACAGTTACTGTAAAAATTAACCTTATTCTTTAATTGTGGTTAACCTCTGCTGCAGTTTAACAGGATTTTTTTTTGTTTTGTGTCGAAGTAAGGATCTGGAAGATGAAATCTTCAGACTCTGTATTTCATTTACAAACCTATTGTAACTTTTGAGAGCTATGTTTAAAAAACAATGACAAAATGTACCTACTAGTGCCATTGGATGAAGTAGTGCATAACAATTTCTCACTTGTAGAAATGAAAAATACTTATGTTTGCTAGAAAATCCCATTATTATAAAAAATAGGAAATAGGATTAAATTTTTTCCCTCACTACAAATTACTTATAGCCTGATTTCTGGTATCTCTGATATATATATTAAGTTCATACTTGCAGGAATATCTGAAAAGGAATGACTGGTAACTGTAGCACACCTACTCAATTATTCAAATTATGAAAATGAAGACAGAGGGAAGCAGGAATCCTAATATTGGACCTATTTTATAAAACATGAAAGCCAAAATTCTGCCAAAATATGATAACATAAAATAAACAAACAATGACAGCAGAATTTTTTTCTCCAGACTCTTTGTTTTTTTTTTTATTATTAAGCTTCAGATGATGAATCACCTGTACCATGAAAGTTTTGCAAGGAGAGAGAATACTTGTAATTACTGTCAAATTCCTATGGAATTGAGAAGACTCACTTGATAGAGCATTAAACATGCCTGCAAGGTTGACTAGTTAGCAGCACAACTGTTAAAAAATACTTTGGCTAGAATTTAAATAATACTGAAATATAATGACAGCAGAGGTTTTGTTTTCTCTCAACATTATTTGCATTCCAATAATTTAAAAATTTCTTTTAAATAGATTCCCACCACAACTCATCTATTTCCCCTTGCTGTTCACTTTTAATTTAAGGAAGAAGGCAGCATTCTTCATTACATATTCTTCTTCCCACAGACAATATAGGTTCTTTTCTCTTAAATATGTTAAACATCATCCAGGAACATCAATGAGGTTTTCCGAACTGTTTGCTAAGTTTATATTGTTGTATTTTTGGATGAAGACATTAGATCTCCCAGTTCCATACCTTTGATACACATCTCTAACATTTATTCACCTTCCTTATTTCTGAGAGCTGCCAAGGCTTATACTGCCAATTTCAGTTACAGATAACTGAAAGCTTTTGTAAATTAAGCAGCCTGTACCTTTTTCAACCTATTTTCCTCTAACAAAGAACCAGGTCCCTTTTTTTCTGTGCCAATTACAGCCTTACAAAGACTAAAGTGCCCATTTTAAAAGGACAAACTGATTTTTGAACAAGATCCTACTTGTATAAAATTCCAAGCCTTGATGTATTGACATGGAGGCTGAGATAGCCTTTTATCTTCAAATATAAAAGACAGGATCTACTTCTGCATACACATGGGATAAGTGTGGAGGTGTACAGGTGACTGGACACTGGCTTGTCAACACCCAGCTCTTACACAAATAACTTTCTGAGACTGAGAAAAGAGTGAACGAGACTGATCCAGGGGTGCCTTGTGTTCATGCATGTTTTTTTTTTTACTGCACCACTGCTCAGCTACCAACACTGGCCATAAATAAATTAATCCCATTACTAGAGACTCTAGAAATATATCAATGTAGTGCTGAGGTTTATACAGCTAGGGAGCCTGAACTAGGCAGCGTCCTGAAGAGCTCTGGATCATAGAGCCTCATATTAAATGGTTTGGAATTAGTGTTGTAATTTTTAACATGGTTCTTAATGGTGAATATGGCTGAAGACCACAAGTCATTTTCTAAAGGAATCTGCCATCTAGAAGCTGGTATTAAACAGCATCAAAATTCCTAAATGCCTGAGACCCTTGGAAAACAAGATACGAACTGAATTTCACAGGTACCTTTGGAAAACATCTTTATATCTTTATTCCCCACCTAAAATGGATAAATATATGTATGAGGTTGAAAATGAGGCAGTGAGACAAAAGCTGCTTCCAAAATAGAAAGGGTTGCTAGGCTTTTCTTTCTTTTTTAAACTAAATTTCTGAGCAGATCAGCCCAGATAAACTAACTTTTGTGTATCCTACATGGCTTTTATATTTTAATTCCAGAAAGAAATGAAGTTACTGGTGTTATATTTAAACCTGTATATTGAGGAAGCATTACCATCTGCTATTGAAGTAATCATGCAAAAGTTCGCTCTATTATTCAGAAGTAGTTAAAGATAAGATAAAAGTTTTGGTATGTTCCCCCTGTTTTCATGCATGCTGAAATAAATAAAAATAAATCTTTTCAACCTCAAAATAAAAAAAAAAATTACAAATTCTCTTTTTATGTAAGCTCAGGTACTATTTGGGAGATATATAATAGAGGGAAATTTGAGCAACATGCCCATAAGCAGAAGAAACACAACAAAGACTGGATTACCAAAAAACCAAACAGTTTACAAGAGCCTCCTGGTGACATTTGCAGATCAAATAATTTGAGTTCACAGAAAACAGATGATTTCCAAAGATATCCAACTTGAAGTTTTACAGCTGAAAAGTATCAGTGCCAAAATAATTATAACTTACTTTTTTTACAAGCATAACACAGAGCAAATAGTAATTTTATAAAAAGATGGAGGATGGGAAGAAACCATCTTGTTTGAAAGGAAAGGCCATACACACCAAGCTCTGATTTTGTCCTTAGATTCTCCCAGTTAATGTTCTTTAAATAGATGAAACTATATGCTTTGCACCCTAAGCAAGCTATCTAAGGAAACCAGCCCTGAAGGGAAAAAACCCTTCTTTTTATATGCCTTGAAATGCATCATATGAATCTCAGTGATTTAAAATAGAGATTCAGCTTCAAGACGTACAGTTTAAATTATTGCTTTGCATAATATGTTGTGCAGTTCAGTGGAACCTGCTTCTAATAAAATTTAGCTGACATATCAACTTATTTACGGAATATTAATTAAAATATCTAAAAACATGTTTGTACCTTACTTTATTAGATGGCTGAGAATAATTTCCCTCTCTTTTATGTGGCATGGACCATGGAGGGGAAATCAGGCAATATGGCCAAAAAATGCCTTTCTCAGGCTTTTTTAAAAGGCACCATTCTAAGGCTGGCAACAGGACGAGAGTCGTTGGCTTCTACATTAGATGACTTCACTTGTGAAGCTCAAAACAAATAATCTGTTGCTGGAAATTTATTAAAGCACAAGTCTTGGCAGAGCATGTATGGGAGTTTTGAAGACTCCACAGTCATCTTTTCTCCCAGCTGATGCTCTTCTACTATGAATAATATCGGAAGAATTTTGTCTGTGGGAAAGGTTTCCCTACCTACTAGACACAAACACAGACTGCTATAAATTACTGAATAACTCTTTTTTCTTAATCTGACAGATATTAAATGTCAAATGACTAGTAAAAATTTGCTGAAGTATCAATTTCTTTAAAATGGAATAAAAAATTTCATTGAAAGGCTTTAGTGGTCTTAAAAGATATGCAGAACATTTTTATGAGCACGGAAACTAACACTTTCAAATGGAAAAGTTACAACTTTAAACAAAAAATATCTACAAATACAGTGTGAATAAACTTGTCTTATGCATTTAAAATCATTGTAAATATTTATACAGAAGCCTTACACCAATCTTACACCTTGGTTTCAAAGTTCAACATCCACTAAAAAATCAGTTGATTAATCACTTTAATGCTATTATAACATACTACTTATGTCAAAGAGTTGAGATTTTAAGAATAATAAAACAAGACCCAAAATCTTTCGAAACTGGTAGCCTGTGAGTTGAGTACTGATCACTGTTACATCAGAATCCATGGAAAGCCATTCCATAAAAGCCAAGTAACCCCTCCATTAGCTCTCTAGATCCTAAGTGTAGCTTTTGGCCTTTGCTCTGGTTCTCAGTTACCAGCCAGAAAAGAAGATCATGAGTTTATTCTGTTGCTGCTTTCAGCATGAGACAGGTAAGAAGTTCCTGCTTAGCTATAGAAAAAGAAATATCAGCTGAGACACCTGTTTGTTTTGAAAACTTCGGCAAAAAAAGGGCAGCATCTCTGTATCCCTGATTCATGCCATACTGAGTGCATGTCCTGAGGTTTAACCTTCAATCTTTCCAATGCTCTGCAGGCATAAGGTACATATTTCAGGCACAGAACTAAGCAGTAATCCATACACTTTCTTAAATCTATGTCTTTTACTATGTGTAGGCCTATTTCCAAGTGACCCAACCAAACAGAAGAAATAAAGGACATAAAAAGAAGTATTCTTCCAGAATATATTTTTTAAATCATCAGTAACCTTGAAATACATAACATAGACAGAAATTTTCATTTGATTTTCAGTGCCTGCTACGAACAGAACATGGTAAGGAAAGAGTACATAGAGCTAAAAAAAAAAAAAACAAACAAACAAACAAACTGAAACAAAACAACATTATTTTTAACATAATTTACCTAAATATGAGTTTCAAAATAATAGGGCCAAATAAAACTCTTTACCCATTCCATTTAGTTAATTCAATTTTTTTTTTTTTAAACCAATGCATCTTTTCTTTGATGGAAGATTAATTTCCCACAAAAATTCTAAACATTTTTGTCAAGGTCTTCATAACTGAAAAACCCTATTTTTTTAAACAACATTATTGGGAACTGTTAAGTGTGAGGTGTAAAACATAACAAAAGCTTATAAATATCTGGAAATATTAATCTGTTGGGAACTTTGCTCCTGTTCTTTCTCCATAGTAAAAAATTTCTAATTGCAAAAATGGAACAAGGAAAAGTTGGTTAAAAATCAAGGAACTGCAGGAATTTATGAAATAAAGATATTAAAAATGACTATATCTGGTAATGACTGGCTAAAACTGAAAAGAAGGCAATTTTAAAACATCTACAAAACTACCAAAGCAACAACAAAGTAAAGAAGTAGGAGTATAACTGCATAAGGATGCACCATGGACTAGCTTATGACAAAAAATGTTATTTAAAGGAACAATTCAGAATTCTTTCGGAGAAAAAAGAAGATTAATTATAGGTCTTTAAGGGATATTTGTTTTCTGATTGTATGCCTCTGACTTCAGAACAAAAGTCGCAACAGTTTTAATTAGATCTTTTAAGCCCATACAAGCTTCTAACACAGATTAATTTAGATCACTTTTAGCATAGCCGACAAACCAATGACCCAATGTCTAACCTAATTTAACCAGTGGTCAAGCCTTCTTAAATGCTTTTATGCAGAGTGTGAATACTAATTTAACTAGTTTTTTTGTTTGTTTAAATCTCAAAGAGACCTCTTTTTATGTTTAAACTTGTATCGTTCCACCATAATGATTGCTAATGATGCATTTAAGCTGCATTTTTAGTCAGAAATGTGACTTGCAGAAACAATAAGCTCTTACTGAATAAAATTTCTGCTCTGTACATGATTCAGATCCGTTGCCTTTATGGGGGAAGTAAGATTTTACCACTTAACAAAACACAGTCAATGAAGGTAAGAAAGACATAATAGTAGGATATGTTTTTTTCACAAGCTTCACAGTAAAACCAGCAAATCATTCCAAATTAACATATAATTTTGTTATCTCATACAGCTACCCATCATTAATGAAGATAAAGTGAATTACACAGGTATCTGCAGGTAATTATCTTGTATTAGCCAAAAGGAACTCGGTTTTGAATTCAGGTATCAGATTATATTCCTATTATGCACATTTAGTATCAACAATACACAGGAGTGGAAAAGTGCTTTGTCATTGTTTTAGCCACGTTTCAGAGAAAAAGTTTGTTAGAAGCAGAAATTGCGAGAAAAAAAAA
This sequence comes from Promerops cafer, assembly GCA_013398275.1. NCBI lineage: Eukaryota > Metazoa > Chordata > Aves > Passeriformes > Nectariniidae > Promerops > Promerops cafer. The sequence goes on along the minus strand of VZSE01012491.1, from coordinate 992,935 downwards.
ACCCAAACAAAATTAATTTAATTTTTTCTCCAGGAAATACCTTTCCAGTGTTTTGTTTTAGAGCTTTGCCATGACAGTCTATCAAGCAGAGTCCTTTAGCAAACTTGAGTCCTTGAATTTATATGCAGTCAGTGAAGGCTAGGAAGAGTCCTAGAGGATAATCTAATTACCTTTCAATATAAGGCTGCTGATTGGCAGTAAGAGATGAAAATAAGAGTCAAATCCCTCCAGGAATAAACTGCAAATGCCTGATGTGTTATTAGAGTATCATAATAATCCCACAGGTAGGTGAAAAGGCGAGTGCACAAAAGAGACATTTATTAGACAGTGTAAGGGAAGCTAAAATCTAATCTATTAACATACCAAGTGATCATCAAGGACAAGTTTGATATAAGAATCTGCTTTGTGATTTGCAAAAATGTCACATCACTACAGTACTGTGCCCAAGAACTGCTGTGGACTGTAACTATACTCCACAGAAAAGGCATCTACCATCCAGGTAGCACTCCAATCCCACTCCTGCTATCTGGGATAAGGACCAACAACGTCAGTTTTAAATTAAACTGTTCATTGGCAACCCAGGAACAGAAATAATTTGCATAGCCTAATGATCAGGGAGCTGCACAAAACTTTCCGTTCCATAACAATGTCATGTATCTGTGAGAAAGATGCTCTAAAAATGCTACACTTCATTCTAATAAACAACTTCATTATTAAACTTGCAATGTAAAAGTGCAGTGTAACATAAAGTAGCAATGTTAAAACGTTCATGTGAATATTAATTTACTGAGAAGTCTGATGAAACTGATTATTAATCTGATGGTGATAAAAGCATTACATTGTTGCTAGATATTGCTACTCACATGATTTGTTCTTCTGTCCAGAAAAATATTTCTCATTAGCCATTCTTATGTAATCTAGTTCTTTAATTTGGCATATGAACACTAATAAGCTGGGCTTTGTCTTTTTAATGTATACTGTGAAGTTCCAAAAATAGATATGACACTACCTAGAAAAGACAATATACTGAGTCAGAGTATTCATTTGCACACTCTTTCCTTTCTTGCAGGGTTGCTGGCTGCCCAATGGCTTTAGTGTGCCACTAAGTGACACTTAAGAAGTGTTGCTAATATAACCATTACAACCAACAGCAGTTATACCTACCAGTATTATTTGAGACCTGCAATCATTTGGTTAGGAATTTGCATTGATATTTGACCACAAGTGCATCAGAGACATCCATTCACTTGCATTATGTAATGCTACTGCAAAGTGTTTTTCATTTATTGGTGTGTTAACTTCCTTGAAAATCCCACTTAATTCTCACCTGATCTCTTCTCTTGCATCAAACTCTCATCAGTGGCTAACAAATATTAAAAATTTTTCTTGTGGCAACTCTGATTTACTTGAGGAATGTCCTCTTCCAAAGAACCTTCTGTAAATGTGGGGAATTGATGCTCAAGAGCATCTCACTCTGAGCTAAAGTTCAATTACATTTTACGATACTTTTTTGTTTAGCAAAAGAATGACAAGTGACATTCTAAGGTCAAATGTGTTTGCTTCTGCATTCTTGTAATCTCCAGCTATGCTGAATGCCTTTTTCAAATTGCAGCTCCCAGTTTTTGATGATCATTATATTTCAAATAATTAATTAAATTGCTTGTTCTAGCAGTCTGGATTTTGGATACCTTAAGAAAAGCCTGCTATACCTGCTGTTGTGAACTAACCTTACTTGTTACCTCAGAAGTATTCACCTTCATTCTAATGAGTTGATATTACCTGTTCTGCAATGTTCTTTATACATAAAGGTACACAACTGACAGATGGCTGGGCAAATTATGAATATTTAAAAGCAAAATCTTTTAAAGAACATCTAAGTGTTTCTTAAATTGCTGCCATGCGGAACCCTTTGACAAAGCAGAAAGTTATTTTACTGGCACCAAAAAATAAAACCGAAGGCTTTGACCAAAAAAAAATTAATCTAGACTGACATATTGTTTTAGAGAAGACTAGCAATGTCAGTGCTCAGCTAGGCAAGTGTCATAAAGAGGTTTGTAGCAGTAAATAACTACTAATGTAACCTCAGTCTTACTGCTAGGACTAGTTTCTGGTTATATAATCACAGAGCAGCAGTCAATTCTGCCATAAATGATGAGGTGAAACAATAACCAGAAAATCCTTTTTTGACTGTGTAACACAGCTTGCATAATGATTATTCTTTAATCAACAGATAATATTACTAGAGTAGAAGCTAATTATCACAAGTTAACTATCTTCTGTGTGCACAAGTACTGAGGAATGGCTACATTCAAGCTGTATTACAATCACTTTGTATTATACCACGTGGTTTTAAAAGTATTAGTTTTATCTTGTGGGTGTCATTACAGTAGAGAATAGCACAAAAAGAAACAGAATGGAAAGATGCCAGGAGGTGGAGATACAGTGTACCTCCCCCAATCAGGGACTAATTAATTCATGTAAGCAGTGTCTATAAATATGCAGTAACTACACGAAACAGATGATTTCCTTTAATGATGCTTCATTTTTCTAAATGTTTATTACAAACTAATAGCAATCTGGCAAGCTGACTGGCTCATACTAATGTCATATTTACAGCAAAGTCACTTCATATGAGACAAGGATCACATTTGTAGCAAAGCCATTTCATATGGAGCATAAATTACAACACTTAGTACAGATTTGCAAGATGAAAAGGCTACCTGATCTGTAGAACAATGCTGACCATTAAAAAAAACAAAACCACAAAACCAAAATACCTTATGCAAACAATATAATAATAAAAGGCTTCGTTGCTATTCCTACTTCTCACAGATAAAACAGAGGAAGGAGACATTTACCCAAAGACATTACCCCAAAGTCCAAGTGAGACTTTGAGAAAAAAATGTCTTTAATCAAGGATCTCTAGTTCAGTCAGTGCAATTACTCTTCCTTCATCAATAGTTCACTACCAGTTTCTGAAGTAATTTGACTTTAGGTTTATACTTCTAAAGTATTTTTAGTACTCCTCCAATTACTTTTCTTAAATGTTTTTTGGTAAAATTAAATCTGGCATTTCTGTTTAATACACTAAAATAGCATATATTCAGTGTCTGACCTTCTCTTTCATAAAGAATTAACTGTTCTGGAAACTAATTTATTTGACTGGGGCATTTCGTACTTGGAAATTTGCACTGCTTGCCAAAGGTCAGCTCTGATCATCTCTCTTCACTCTAATGCTGCCCTCTTTCTGTGTAAATGTTATGCTGTATTCCCTGAATAAATCTTTCAGGCCATGTTTACTGCTGGTGTTTGTTTCAGGCAAACATCAATCTGACAACCATGATTAGAATTTTTCGAGAGCTTTGATTCCATCTTAGAGGAGCTGAAATTTAACTTAAAGCTCAGTAGACATGGTATAAGCAAGTCAGCTGATCTTCTTCCTACCAGAGAAAACTTTGCACACTTCTCAGATACCATGATACCCCTCTTCAGATTCTTTGCATAGAGAATAAAGGATTTCTTCAAAAATAAACTCTTCATTTGAATCCATAAGTTCACATGGATTCTATGTGCAGAAATAACAGACTCCAAGGGACTGAATGGTACATTCTCTTCTCTTAATATTTCTATAGGTCAGCAGAATCTTTAAATGAAAATACAAAACTATAAAGGAAATTAGCATCTGCTAGCAAAATAGCAAGAAGCTTGAATACTCAGAATTATTTAAACACTTATGTGCCTCATCATAGAGCAGAGCAACAGTACTCACAAAACTACATTTCTATATTAGACCATGTGGACCATGCTTATGTGATCACCCCAAGTGATGTCCAACCACTCTTTTGGCTACAGGCAAGATTCTGCCTCGGATAAGCTTGTAACAGTGTTCAGGGAGGGATGAACATTTGCAGTGAAAGAAATATTCAGCTATTATGTGTTCAATTGAGTCCAATATTCACTTTCACAGCTGTGTTATACTTGTTCTGATATTTTTCATTGATTATTCAAAATAAGCAAGAGCAAAACCAAGAAATGCTGAGAGACATATTTCCTCCCAATGTTTTAGCCATATTTTGTTCTTCATAAGAAAGAACTACTTTTGCATGTAAATCTAGGAATTTTTTAGCCAAATACTCCATACAACTGAGAAATAAAAAAAGTAAAAAATAAATTTCCTTTCCCTGAAAAATGTAGACAGGATGATTTACTACCCCCAGTTTATGAGTTAGTTGCCTTCCAATTTCTTCAGTTTTAGTTTTTTTTCCTTCCATAGCTAAATAAATATTCACAGACACAGAAAAAACATAGAGACTGGTAATCCAGAAATTCAGCAGGACTGAGGGCAATGTAAAGACTATATCATTTGCATATGAACACAGAACGATTTAGAATGAGAAGTCATCAATCACAAAGGTTCCTGTTGTGCCAGAGCTTTGCCCTGGTTATGCTGTTTGTGTGGATATGAGCATATGGACTGACATAAAGTTTAGGAATGCTGTTATTGAACATACTCTTTCTGGATTCAGACTCATAATATAGGCATAAAGGTATTGCACTCATAATTACTCTTGTACATACCTGTAGAGTGCACTACATGAAGTAGATGAATTTAGACATGAATTGATACAAACCTTATTTGTGACTTCATGAAAATATTATCAGTACAACAGTGCCATATTAAGCATCAGCATGTATGTTGCTGTAACCTAGAAAAGTCCTTAGCTGTGTATGAGCAATCTCAGAGGAGCCAAATGTTTCACATTCATGTCTTTGTGTCATCTTAATGAACCCAAATACATTCTGAACAGGAAACATTTACCCAAGTACAGCATATGTAATTTTTTCTTGAATATGGACTTTGCTCAATATACCTTCAGGAAACTCTGCACCAAACTCATTTATGCCTTAAAACTTGAGAAGCAAAATGAAGTTGCATGTATTATTTTCAGAATCAAGGAGACTACAAAACACAGAAAACTTGAAGCTTAATTAGATGAGCTTCATATTCCCTGTTTGAGACTATTAAAAAAAAGAAATAGCCACTTCCTGGAATGGAGAGATACTAAAGTTGAATTATTCTGCTTGAATAGCTTTATGGCCTTCATCACCTTCATTTTGATCAGCAGAATATTCATTCTAATAAGATTTTAGTCTAGGAAAACAGATTCATGTTTTACTTTTTTAGAGGCCTGACCTTGTTTATAGTCCATGGTTTTTTTTCAGTTTAACCTTGTTGTTCTGAATAGCTGTAAAACAAATGCTGTTCTTTTAACAGAAAAAAAAGTGAGTTACTAATGTTAACACTATTTTCCTGTCAATGAAAAAACATTATTAACATTAATCATGTCTCCTCAGAAAATCTTATTAAACAGTATTCTAACTTATACTGAGATAAATTGCTCCCTTTACTGTCTGAATCCTGAAATATTAATGAAGGGCATAATACAAAAGTAATTTTTTATCATAGTAAGTGATCTGTACCATTGTGATGTTCCAGTGGATATTCTCATGAAAACAGTCAGCATCACTCACTACTGAATTTTTCAATCTATAATTCAGTGGAAAATGTCAATTTGGTTAGCCAAAAAGCAAAAATACAATAGAAGCACAGAGTAATGTCAGATCACAAATTGTCAGAAATAACCAAAACCACCACCACCACCAACGTAATTAATAGAAGACTATTTTCAGCAGATCTTGCAACCCAGTTTACAATTTACATTAATGCAGGTTACTATGAGGTAAAATAATATATACTGATATAATTGCAATTACAGATATATCATTTGTGTATTATAAAGTTGGCAAACCCAAGAGCTTCCTTAAATGAAGCTTCCAGTTGTTTAAAGAGATATGAGTGATTTACCCTCAATATGTCAAAATGGCACAAGCAAGAAGACAAAGGTCATGAACACACCAGCCTGCATTGATACTTGGGTGGACTTCCTGCTTGTCTCATCAGCCACTACTCATGAGTGGCTAGCCACAGCTAGACTGATGCAAAGTAGAGGTGCTGCAGGGGTGCTATCAGAGGATAAGGAAACTGAGGTAAAGACTGGGGTCTGATTTCTAAAGCAAGCATCATTCTGTGAGGTATTGTACAAATCTCAAACTGTGCTAAATAATGATAAAAATAACACTGCTTGCTAATAATCACAGCAGAGAAACTTTAGCAGTCTGAAAAGTCTGTTCATGGCCTACAAAGCCCTTAAAGCTCAGATGGACCCTTGCTTGGAAGATTTAAGTGTAGTTTAAGCCATATTCACTTGCCAAGGTACCTTCCCTGTCTCTGTTGTACCAGGCTCCCTGCCTAATCTCAGGACAGGGTCACCCTTTCTGGATAGCTCAGGCCATACTGAAGAGGCAGGAGGATGGCTCCCCCATGACATCCTTCTCTTCACCTCAAGCTGACAAAATAAAACACACCCTTCTCCTTAAATAACCAAATGTGAGCCTACACTTATGGCTCACCCCGGATCCTTCTTTACCACGGTGTCCTTGCCACGCGGTCCCAATCCTAAGGCAATGCTGCACCACTGCCCTCCCTGGTAAAGAGGATGCAAGGCAGAAGGGAAGAACAAGTCTTCAGGAACTCTATTCTCCCTGCCATAGCCACCTTTTTCTGTACACCTTTCCTTACAGAAGCAGTGGGGGGGGAAGCAGAAGCTGGAGCAACATCTGTAGTCCTCTTACTAGGACACATAAACAAAGAGCTTGTTTCTGAAGCTTATTTGCCCTCAGGGTCATAAGCAACACAGAGAAAATGCTTCAGGCAGTGTCTAGACCTACTTGCAGGGATACACTGGAGACCTGATATCCTAATTCTCCAGGCAGGCTGCCAAAAATACCCATGTCTTCAACTGAGCCTGCACATCCAGGTATTTTTTCATGGATAAGTAGCCTGCTCAGAATGGATCAAGATGGCTCAGCATCTACTCAGGGTTCAGATCTGAGAAAAGCTTCTGTGCCCAGTAACAAACATGTATTCTGGGATCCTCACGGTGCTGTCTCTGCAGAGTCAAGCTGAGGTCGGGCACAAAAATATCACAAGTGTTTTCCTAAAGGCCAGCTGCATTAATATGCTACTGCAATTGCCTGTTTTGCTTACATTTTAAACCAGACCTGCTAGTACTGGTCTTGACTCAGCACTCTTTTCTTAGCTAGTAGAGAAAAATCATTCTTTGAGTGCTGGAGCTTGCAATTCAATACCTGTTCCTAGCCAATACGCCATGTACAATTCGTGCTGGTTTTCCCACAGAATCAGCATTTTGCTTGCAGTGAGCTCTCAGTGAAGGAGAAAACAGGATTTCTGACTGTGAACACAACCCTGACCACCCATCAACATTCATAAGACTCCTGTGCCTCAGAAAATAGCTACAAACAGATAGACATACACCCAGACACATTCAGTATCAGGTATTTATTTACATGACACCATGCAGGCCACTGAACAATGCAAATATTATTAGTTCTTATTCAAGTACTTGAGTAGACACATATTCATCTCTATAATGAGACTGAAGATAATGGGAATACTTCTGCCATGGGGCGCTTCATATGGCAAATTGAAATTCGCTGCTTTAAGTAATGTTTCTAATTTTTTAAACCACTGTATATCATTCTCTAACATAAAGAAACTATATGATGTTATACACCATTAGTTTATGTTCCTAAGTTGCACTTCATTAGCAGTTTCCTCCCCTTAATTAAAAATGTATTTCACTGCTTTAGTTTAGTTCATTTTATAAATTTTCCTTCAGGTGAAGATGTAAATTAGATTTTACCTCCTCAAATTGTATAGGAAGACAGATTTCTAATTTAAAAACCCTCTAATTACAAACTATTAAATTCTAATATTTGAGCACTTAATTATAAAACACATTTACTGATTCCCCTAAGAACCACACTGAAACAAATTCATAAGTAGAACTTAATTGGAAATGTAATATGATTAATAGAAAGACTAGAGATGAAATATGAAGTGGAGATGTGGCTGCTGTCACAGTTACATGATCATGAAAGAAAGTTTACTGTTTTAAGCAAGAAAGAACTTAATTCTCTTAAGTAAAAAATCATCTAATGGTGAGCAAAATCAGAGCTAGCTTTTGACTTAATAGTTCAGCCAAACAGTTCAGCTGAATCTAATAATGTTTTGCAAAAAAGGTTGAGATGATTGTGCTTATTGGCAGTGATCATGGCGGACCAAGGCAGAACTCTTAAGTTCATGAATTAAAGGTCCTTTAGGAGAGTAAGAGGTAGCTATACTATTGCTAAAAACATTTATTTTATGTACTCTTTCTAAATACTCTAACCATTTTCACATGCAAGTACTTCTAAATGGTTGCAACTTGAGTATATTTTCTAAGACTCAAAATGAAAATATCTACATGGACCTGTGAATAAATGGAACACCTGTGGCCACCACAAAAAAAAAAAAAAAAAAAAAAAAAAAAAAAAAAAAAAAAAAGCGCATTTCACAAGAAATTAATGGAGTAAAATTAGCCTTCCATTTTTGGCAACGGGAATGCTAAACGTGATAATAGTTTAATGATGTTAATCTATCTCCCAGGATACTTAATTCACAAAAATTACCATACAAATTATTCTCTGTGGGTTTGTAATAGAATGGAAAAAGTGAAGAAGGTTAGCCATAAGGTAGAGAATAAAACTATGGAAACACACGCATGTGGTACTTGAAAGGTCCTCACAGACTTTCCCTAGATGGAAACACACTAAACTGCAAAATCTATGTTGTGACACCTTGCCACAGTCTCACATTACTGCCACCTTTGTCTTGCAGGGTTTGTTCTACATCACACACTTTTTTCTTGGCCACCCAAATTTACTTGACAAGAACTATCTGCTGCTCAGGGCTTTCACACTGGGGATTAGCTAAAATGAGGAGATGGTACATGGAAAGATATTAGCCTTATTATTCAGCTATTATGAGAAATATGCAAATAAAGACAAATATGTTGTTTGTTCGACCCCTGTACTCTTGTCTTCAGTTTAAAGGATTTTCATATGCTTTCTTTCTTCCCTTTCGCCACCCTTCACTTGATTTCTTTAGCTGAACATAAATCATCTCTCTCACTTTCATCCAAGTGTTTTGCCAACAGTTTAATGAAAGTCTTAGTTGTCATACTCAACCAAAATTTTAATGCATCCTATTTTAAAACATTTTTACAGAACTCTTCCACTGTATGCTTCTGACTCCAACATTTCAAACAGCCTGTGGGATGTCACGAGATGATCTTCCCCTTGAAGAGTACATCTTATCACAAAACTGCTTCTGGGAAATGGACAGCCTATTTCCTGACATGGGCTGAATAGCCTCTATTACTATAGGCTTCACAAACAGTGATTTCATGGACAATGTCTGACATCAGGGCTGTTACTTGAAGCACTTAATCAGGCATTAACTGTATTGAACCAGCCCTGTTATATAATTTTCTGATAATACCTTCATGACAGATAAATTTACTGGGGTTATTTCCATGCTGAAAAAGTTTAAACCGAGTTCCACTCATAGGGTACTTACTGTTGTAATTTTATGTGTGGGCACTTTTTCTTAAAATTTAAAAGAATTGTCACAGTTCTTTCAGAGAGTAAAATGAGCAAAAGTTTTGCAGTTCTTTGCTAGAAATAGATTATTTTTTTCTTCACAAACTGATGTACCAGCAGGCTCAGACAAGGTTTGGAAGAAATTGCTGGTGTGTACTACTTGTCTCGTATATATCTTTCATACTACTAGTTCCATTATGAGGAATTACAAAAGGAAGCAAAACAACACATGTAATAAGTAATCTGCTGATATGATGTTAGTTCTCATAGGACGTTATTTAAGTGTTACCTCAGTGAAGCTCAGAATTGCAAAGTTCTTGCTCTTGAAAGTCATTTACCAGAGACAGATGTTCTTGGGAGTGGCATGCAGTCACAGTGTTTACTCAGACAAATCTAGTGCTACGAGTATACCTTAACAGTGCAAAAGAATAATGCTATTTCACACCAATTCTAATCCAGAGTATTAATTATACTAAGTACAACTGTAATTATTACAAAGTAGTGATCCATCTTCTTATAACTGTTCAATTAATTTGTGCAGACAAAAAAAGTTCTGTTCCATTAATCTTCTTTTGAAAGAAGATTACACTATGCCAACTCCATTTAAATATGCACATGTGTCTGGAGAGACATCTGTTACTACAACAAAAGTGCTGCTGTAGGCCTAAATGCAAAATTTGTAATACAAAAAAAAGTGCTATTAAAAAACTGGAAGGCCCATATTGGATTCTGCTGTCTCTTTTTAAACGTCTGTCCCATACTGTGTTATTTAGAGTGGCTGCCAGACTAACCAAAACACAACACTCTGTTCATGGGGTCATTCCAGTGGAGAGACCAGACAACCCCAGGGAAATGCTGAATTACAGCACAATAGTCAGAAATGCTCCAGATGCACTGGTAAAACACTTGGCCTATAGACAAAAACTGCCTGAAGAAGAACAGTTTTTATGAATCTAGAGGAATCTTGCTATAGCTGTACTGTAGATATGCCATTTTCAGCCCTCTTAACTGTTTCACATCAAACTTGGAATTAATGACCAAGGGATATGGGCCAATTTAAGTTTGAGAGTTAGAATTCAGAGCAAAAAGGAGTTACTGAAAATTAGGCAGCGATGATAACAGAAAGGTCCCTGCAGATGAAGGGTTTTATCTTACTTCTGCTTTAAGGTATCCAAAGTTCACCAGATTTTTCCACATGTGCAATTACAACAGAAACACATAATATGTGGATTCCATCAGAGTTTAAGACACAGCCATTTTCTCAGGAAAACATGGCATTTCATAAACATACACAATAAAATGTACAAGTAATTAATAGGAAAAATATACTCATTTTGTTAATATCTTGAGTCTAATAATAGCAACATTGTGCAGATAAATAGAATGATTTTTTTAAATGCTGGAGTTGTATTTAAATCCATACACTTTTTTGTACAGCCATACTGTTCAGATGGTAGCATTTTTTTTTAATAAAGAAGAAAAATGAAGAGACAGGAAAGCATCAAACATAAGTAAAAGTTTGGGATAAAAGTATAATTCTCCACACAATATACTCTTAAAATTATAAATAATGTACTGCAAAGAATGTGTTTAATCTTAAAGATCCTGGAGTGTTTTTAATCAAAATATATCCATCATTCTTTCTGTCAATGAATTCCTTGTATTCAGTCGAATAATTGCTTTATGAAGAAATATTTTGCCTCTCTGTAACTTATCTTTAAGGTAAAATAAATTGAAAAGATATCCAAAGGTACCTTTAGAGGAAGAAACTCTTCGTATTCGCTACCTGAATTTCTGCAGTCAGAATTTTCTGAGGATCTTTTTATTTTGCCAGATAACTTGCTTAGATTATTAATTACATGGCACCTTCATGAAAGAGATTTCTAAATTTGAGATGCATCTAATCACCTCTGTGTGCTGGCTATGCTTAAAGGGCTTAACATTTTCACAGTCAATTCCAAGAATGAACTCATCGATAAGATCAGACTACTGTGCTTCTGCTATTGAAGGTTAAGACAGAACCACACAGGCAATTTCTTCCTCATTTTAATCTGTGTTCCTCATTGACACTTAGTAATTCAACATGATAAAATGTTATAAGGGATCAACCACCCATGTGGTAGCTTTGCCCTAGTGATGGCTACCAGACAATGCAAATCTGAAATAACAAAAGGCTTGCCACCACCTACAACTCTTGGGCTACAGATCTATGCATTTAAAAATGAAAGATGACTCTAGACAGCTTTCTAAAATTGAATAATAGGGATTACAATTATAAAATCGTTTATATTTTTAAAAAGAAAGGAAAAAACATACTGAGTACCTGTATAGGATACCAGTGTCCCAATACTTCAGGAAGGTAAGGTCTTCCACAGCAGCTATCCAGAATTTTCAGCTGCCCTCCAGTACCTATTTTCTCTAGTGTACCACATCTAAGATCCCATTAGCTCTGTTATCTCAAATTTGAGTGACAGGGGTGATCTTCAAAATGCAAAAACAGTTTCCTGTCATAAGCTGATAAACATTCAAAGTCAATGAATTCAGTACAGAACCATATCTTCAAGTATAAAATAGATTATATTTTTGAAAATAAAAGGAAAACTAATGTAATATTGTTACTCAAAGAAGCATGTCTTTGTTCTTACTAGACTGGATGGGAAGAAAGTTAAAAAGAGGAAGACTCTTTCATGTTGCTCTTCACTTCATGAAAAGCACTCAGATTCTTACCTTGTTGTACACCTAGCATCACCCTGTAATAGACTGTGTTGCCTAAATGAATTATCATTTTACAGTGTTGAAGTTGCATCATTGAGAATAGGCAGTAACATCAGATCTTTAACTAGGAATAAATTATTTAAGGTCATAGCTTGGATGCTCACAGGGTATCTGCAATTTTAGTAGTTTTTATTCCATCAGAAAAAAAACCCCAGAAATTTTCTGTTTTCCTCTCATTTCTCTTTCCCTCTCATTTGGTGTAATATCTGCTTCATATCTGCTTCTGCTTTGTTGTGTAAATTTTCTCTTTTCTGGCAGTGTCATTTGATAAAACCCTAGAGAAACTAAAACAGAATTTCTTTTGCATTGCAAAGTGTGAAGAAAAGGGCTAACTGTAACACGAAATTAAAAATATCTCTCCTAATCATGTAAATGCACTAAAAATAAAATAATTTTAGTAATAAAATAGTATTCAGTTGAGAATAAGCATAAAAGTCTCTGCTAGTACACACAAATTTTCCAACATCTTCTTATTGTATTGATCTCCATTGAAACCCAAAGTTAGGTAATAGTCTATTTCTTTAAAAAAGGGGAAATGAAAGAATCATAGAATAGTTTAGGTTGGAAGGGACCTTAAAAGTCATCTAGCTTCAACCCCTTGCCATGGACTGGGACACATTTCCCTAGAGCAGATTGCTCAAACCTTCACCCAAACCAGCCCTGAACATTTGAATCACTTCATGATTCTATGAATCTGTGAACTCTTCAACTAATTAGGAAGGACCTTCTCAGACCTAAAATGATTTTTAAAAATTGAGTTTTTATTTCAGCCCATGTAAATGAGAGTAAATTCAGACAGTGTGCTACTTAACAAGAAATTAATTCAAGCATTTTTCTACAACTTAGTATCATAGCAGGTATCTTAATACTCATGGTATTTTGTCAAATGATACATACAGAATGCCAGAGAAAGAAAAAAGATTTTTAAGCAGTCATGAAAACATTAAAAATTGTTATTTTATCATTTACATGTTAGGAAACAACCTCTAATGAATTTAGATGGTTAATCTGTCAGTATGCACACTGCCTCCATCTCCATATATGTACTCCATGCAAGATCCAGAGGATATATTTTCATCAATTAACTGGAGAGATTTTTGGGGAACTTATAATAACAGCTTTCTTTTTAGCAGCCACCTACATGCCATTCTCCAATGTAAAGGAGAGTAGAAGTGCTATGAGGATGTCTTTTTATAATAAAAGTTTGAGAATATTTTCCCCATAAATCTTGCCAGACACTTGAATAGGAACAAGGGAAAATATATTTCTGCAGACAATAAACATTTTCTTAGGAAGCAATCCCTAAATATTATTTCACATAGAGGAAAAAAAAAGAAAAAAGAAACCACGGTGAATGACATAAAAGTTATTTTAAAAGCTGATTTTTTTGTAGTCCTTCCCTCTGAGTCTAACTTTCCACCTTTCTTTGGATCCCAAAGGAACACTTTGCCTCCTGCGAGAAGGAAATTCAGTTACCAGGTCAGTGAATTGTACCTTTCAGTCTGCAGTCAGTCATCAGGAGATCTGAATGTCACAAGCAAGAGAGGTGAAAGGCTGCTGGCTCAGTAATGGCACGAAGGACACAGCTCCTGAACTTTGGTGCTGGTGGCAGCTCATCATATACCCACGGGCAGAATAACTACCTCCCTCATCTTTGCCTTCCCTCTGTAAAATGAGACTGCCTTAATACTCTTTAGATGCTCATACTGAGGGCAAGTGCAAATAAATGCTATGTGCTCAGAAAGAAAATTTGTGTTTAACAAATGCCCGTGCAACTGTTTTGGGTTATGTTTACATAGAGCATTTTAGTAATTCCTGATTCACATTAAACACATCTTTAAAGACTCAATAAGTTCCAGGCCTGTATAGGAATGGACTTCGGATTATACTCTTGGAACTCAAAAGGGAAAAGTCACTTCATGTAGAAAATGGATTTATGGATACCTAAAGGAGCAAAATTCTTTAGAACTGCATAGTCTAAGACTTTTAGAAGCCAAGATCAATGTCTGCACTTCTGAGGATAGTTATCTTAATTTACAGCAAGTATTCACAGAATGACACTTTCAACACGCAATATTTTTAAAAAAGAAAGAAAGAAAAAGTGACATATCGCATTGCGTTTCCAAGATACTGCAGTTCAGCTGAGCACATCTTACTTGGCAAATGCAACCCATCACTAGCCCTGACAAGAAATTAATGCCAGAGGATTACTTTTTTGTGAAGTGGTGCTGCTGGTTGGAACTGTGGTTCTGTGGCAACATTCTTTCCTCTTTAAGTTGATATATGATCCTGCTGCAGACAAGGTTAGTTCTCCCACCCGGCTGAGCAGACATTATGATTCACAGGGCCAGCATCACTCTAAATGAACTCTGATCCAGCAGTGCTACTGGCAAATCTTACAGCATATATTTGTCTCTTATCCATGTGGTTTGTGCTATAATGTAAATGAATGAAAAAGGGGAACGTCTCCTCAGTCAGAAAAACTTAAGCTATCTCTGAGCAGCATTTTAAGAAATAGAAGTCTGCTCTGACTTGTCTCTTTAGTATGAGAAGTGATTTTAAAAAACAAAATAAGCCTGTACATCTGGAAAAAAGAAAAAAAAAAAAAAAAAAAAAAAAAACCACCCCCCAAAACCCCCCAAACAATAAAGAAGAGAAAGAATTGAAGATAATGACACTAATGCAGACTATGTCATCTTGCAGTCTCATAAATTTAGTCTAAAAGCACTGTGAACAGTTCTTTTCATTTCATCTTAAATAGCTAAGTTCCAAAAACAAAGAGGAGCTTAGAACAAACAAAATTATAGTGGTGTCAATCATGCACCTTATCAACATTCCAAAAATTGCCTGTCTCGATGAGAGCCTTTCCCCAGCCTTGCTCTGAAAACAGTATGCTTTATTCAAATCTGCAATTACTGAAAACTACTGTCAAAACTCCTGACCTCATTAATAAAAAATTTGAAACTGAAGTAATTTTAGTATTTCCAGTGAAAACACTGTAGATTTGTGACAGTATATCTGACAGCAGAATATAACTTTATCTGTATTATGCAATTATTGAACAGACAATTGAAGGCTCAAATACAACATTTTAAGTGCATATATTTTCTCAAATCACTGCAAACTACAAAATCATTTTTGCAGTCTAAATCACATGCACAGTTAACATTCTTAAGACACTTTTCTCCTCTAAATAGCTTTTTAACCATAAATAGTGAACGTAACTGTGGTTATGCTAGTTTCTGTGTGACAATTACACCAACCTACTAGCACTGATACCTTATATCAATGAAACTGAAGTTATATTGTGCCTCAGTACTCTGTATCACTTATATGCCAGTGTTTTTTGTAAACCAAATAGGTAAAATTGTCTCTTTACTGTGGTTGAAAGTGTGAAATCAAAGCATTTGTTAGGACTGTGGGGTGGAAATAAATGATAACAGAAGACTGAGTGGAGAAGACCTTGCTGAACACCCACTTCTTTTCCAGGAAACCCAGTGGGTAACAAAGAGGGATCGCATGCAAAAGCAGAAAACTTCATGAACAGTATTGCAAATTTTATGGTGCTGAGCCCCAACCACACATAAACCCCTGTTTGCTTTCCATTAGTCAAGGAAGCCTGGAGTGTGAGTTGCAAGCTGACATCAGTCCATGCTAAATTTTCACAAATCATGAGCTGTTATCAAAACCAGCAGGAACTCAGTATTGAGCCAACAACCAGCCTCAGATTAACATCATTCCTTGGAAAGATTAAGATTTATTTTATGCTTCAGAATCTTGTTTAAGCTGCAAAAGGGAATGAAGCTGAGAGTTAAGAACTCATTCTGCCACTCACTAAATCAGTCCTAAAAGGATTTTAGCACCTGTTCAACAGACAAAAGGAAGGGGAGGGGCAGAGGTTGGAATCAGAGTATCTGACAAACCACAGCAATGACATGCCTTATCTCTGCTTTCCAGCTTGGGGCTCCGTGTCAACAGTAACCCAGCAGAAGAATAGTGGTCAGAAAGATGAGCTCTCATATGGGGAAACTGAAAGATGCAGCAGCACACTGGATACTTTTGCTCTTTCCTGACGGCATGGTTTGGGATTGGGAGTGTTGAGGCTCACAGGCTCAACTTCTTAACACAGTTGGAAATCAATCTAAAATAATTTGTGTAGAAAGGTTAAATGATGAGGGGGAAAAAAGTCTCATGTTTTCTAAAACAGACATACTCTTTGAATTCAGAGTTATTTCCTTCCATTTTGAAATATTCAGCCTTCGGACTAAAGTCTTTGTCTATCATGATGGGATACTCTAGGGAGTCTCTGAGAGGAAGAAGTATCTCAGTTCAGGAATTTGATATATTTAATCCCAGGAGAGCTTTTATTGTTTTTAGTGGGTTGGGATCAAAAGCAATAAAAAGAAGTTTTCACTGTTATTGGTTTGCTTCCAGGCACCTGTACCATATCCTTCTGAAATCATTACTGGTATGATAAGAATAGCAGCTCAAAGTCTCCCAAGTTGGCACCAACCTCTAGATGTCCTTTCCAGCAGAGGAAAATAGAAAATACAAATTAATTTGTTTAAATAACCTGTCATACTCCCATATAGCTAACAGGTAGGTGAATAATATTAGCTACATAATAATGTGCAGATCTCCAAATCTTATGCCTAGAATTAACAGAACATGCAACAATTCAGGCTGAAGGGGATCTAATTACCAAGGGATGGGAAAAGCAAATTACATTGGTATAGCCTAACAAATTAAATTAAAATTCAGTGATTTCTAACAGCTGGGGATGGAGGTCCCTTTAAAATCTCAAAGTCCTTAGATGAAAAAAAACTAAAGAAGAAAAATGGTGGCAACCCCTTTGCTGCAGTTCAATGGCAAACAGGGTTTTAGCACTGTAGTATCACACTGTAACTATTAAAAATACCTGAACATATCAGTCTCAAAGAGGGCAAAAGTTTATCTACTCTGTAAATTTGACAATGTATTAGCTGTTACAACTACAGCATCCACTTGGGGCATCTTGTGTGTTATCAAGCACTGATTCCCTTTATCCTTTGCCTTCAGTACACCATAAAAATGAGCCTTGCCAAGTCTTCAAATCCTTCTTAGAAAGACTTGATACTACTTAATTTTAAGAAACAAGACATTCATATTTTCAAGTATTTTTTAAATAATACATGGTGTATTAGATGGGCTACCTATGTCATGAGGGGCTTTTTTTCAGTTTTAAGAATAAACAAAACCCAAAATCTTTATAGAAATGAATACCTGTAGTTTTTCTATGAAATTAAATACACGCCAAGGTTCTCAAAGAGGTTGAAATTCAGCATCTGAAATAACTTTCAGGCAGATAGATTAATTTCATTTCTAGAGATGCCAAAATATTAGAAAAATGCATAATACAATTCACTGAGGTGATTGTCGAAGTTCAACTGAAGTACCTCCTTATATCTCCTCCTCATGCTGTTACTCAGAGACTGATAAGTGCAAGCTTGTAATATGTAAAGGAGGAAAAAATATTTCCAGAGTTAAGGCCTATATCAGATCACCATCAGTTGCTCAGCAGGCATGTCATTTTCCTGCTACAGTTTAAACAGAAGTGAAAGCAGTAGAGCCAAAGCTTCACTGACATTTAGCCAAAAACCTTATAATTTAATTATTTTGGGGGGATGCATGCCCTCAGTCTGAATGTGTTACGGTAAGTAACTTGCACCACAAAGCAGCTGACCCCTTCTTGGAGATTTATGGGTTTACAACAGACTCACCACCCGAGATTGTAATTCTGTCACAAGATGCCCATCTTGCGTTGCCCAGAGCATCTACTTCAGTTTAATCACTTTTGAACCTCCACTAGTTCTGCAGTGACTGACCAGAAACTGATTTTAAGCTCTAGTGGTAGGAATCTTGGCAAAAATTGTGTGTTGGGAACTACTGAGATTTTATATATAAGAGAAATATTGAGATATAGATGGAAACTGTATGAATTTATAGCTCTTGTTAAAATCATACACACAGTGAAAAAAAATCCTGTTTTTACTGAGAACCAAGTGAAGCACAATAAAGGTCTAAAACTTAATGGTGAAATGGGAAATAACTAAGGCAGAGAACACAAACTGTGTAGTTAAATGTAGTCCATAAATTGAACTGTATTCACTAAGAAACTGAAATGAGTATCACATGCTTTTCATTATAATATCATTTTTTAGACATAGTCTCAACAATCAAGGCTAAAAAAAAGAGGAAAAAATGGTGTAAGTATACAAAAATGTTTTGATTTTAAGGTCTAAGATTTCTTGTAGATTGGTATCTCCCTTTCCACATGGCTTAAATAACTGGGGGGTTTGTTGGGGTTTTTTTATTTGGGTTTTGGTTGGGTTTTTTGTTTTGTTTTGTCTTTTGGTTTTATTTGATAGAATAATTATTTGGGCAAATATTATAGGAGAAAAAAACCCTACATAATTTTATACAATTTTTCCCTCTGCAGTTCTTGCTGCATTCCCTTTTCTTCATAGTGTGCTTTGTTCTGGATCTGTGACTGAAGCAGTGTACACAACACACAACACAACACATCAGTGGATGCAGTGAATAAATCCCTCTTTTTGCTTTGCTAGTGTGTGCAGCTTTTGCTCCTAGTTATTAAACTGATGTTATCTTGATCTATGATTCTTGTTGCCATTCTGTGTTTTCCATTCCACAACATAGGGGAGTAAGGAAGTGTTTGTGCTGGTGCCTGGCTGCTTGCTGGGGACACAGCACACAACTGAACATTACCACAAAATGTGCTTTTAAACATCAGCATCCTCTGACAAAAAAAAACCAAAAAACCAAAAAAACAAAAAACCAGAAGAAAACAACAACAACAACAAAAAAACCAACCAACCAATCAAATGAACAAAAAAACCCCCCAAAAAACCAAAATCAAAAACCCAAAAACCTACCAAAAAGAATACAGATAAACAAACATAACCAGCCTTAGCAATGACAGAAATAAGGAGACTTTCCTTAGGAACTAAAGCAGTTGTATGCTGTTTGTTGCAACCTAGAAAACTTCTTGTTCTTTCCCCTGTGGACTTGCTTGTCTCTCTTTCACTGTTTAACTTTAGATACTAAATTAACACTGAATATATAATAATTACAAATAAAACATACAAGATTGCTGAAGGTTCACATAAGTGAGTAAGAAACTAGCTAAACTATGATGTGTAGGCAAACTTAGCAATGTCATGCAGGAAAGCAGAAGTCCTCATGGCTAAGTCTTATATACAATGCTTCTATAAAATAGCTTTAGCTCAGACAGTAGACTTGCTGTGATGAAAATGGATGATCACATGAAGCTGGGAGACATCAATATAAAGGAGGAACAGAATATTATCCACGAAAAATTAGGTGGCTTTGAGGTTTGTAATTGAAATGGAATGAAGTATAATAGAACAAGGGCAAGGGGCCATTAACATGAATCCATGATACAGAATGAGAGTACATCAACTAAAAATGATAAAAAAGGCCTGGCTGTATTTATTGATCACAGGCTGACTATAAATCACTGGCATGATGCTTCTCTGAAAAAGGCAAATGCAATTTTAAGATGCATTGGGAGAAGTGTTTTTATAGAAGTGCAGAGTTATTAAAGCCTTTTTACAAAATCCTTTCTGTGGGAGAGTCTTCATCTGAAATAAGTCATCTGATGCCAATTATCAATACTTAAAAAAATAAATTAAATCAACTCATACCAGAAAACATGCGGAAGGAAGTTCCAATGACTAGAAAAACAAATTGCCTATTTTATAAAAGAAGTGATGAGAAGAAAACTGGCTTGGTTAGCCCAGCAAAACAAATCAGGAAATGTAGCATGGTTATTCTTTAGAAGTACGTGGTTAGATAGTATCGAAGAAAGGAAAGAAAGTAGGAGAAATATACTGACATATGGACAGAAGCTTATACAGGGGAATGAGTAAAATGAGTCTGAAAACCTGAAGACAACTGCTAATGAAGGCTCTGAAAAAGCCTTTCTGGAGGACAGTAGGAAGCCAGCAAAACCAGTTTTCTAATGGGAATTGCAAAAACGTGTAGATCTTATTTTTGTGTATTTCTCTGTGACAGCAAGAAGTTCAATTGACAGTTCCTTATGTTTTCTACACCCCTTCTTCTAATTAGTGTTTGGCTTCCACTCCTAGTTGGTCTACAAGGCCATGTCATGATCTGTAATGTTGTTATTCCCAGTCTGAATCTACAGTATTTTATAGGAATATAGGATTTGTTCATATCCCTAATATTTTCATAGAAAAGAACTAATTTATTTTCTTATCTGCATTTCACCATCAAATCTTACTATAGTTGTTGTAAGAAATGCAACACAAATGGAAGGGTGATTTTAAAATAAGTCTATAAAAATCTGTGTATTTCTACTAACTAAACTTGCCAGGGCACTTTTTTTGAGGACATGAGAGGGAAAAGAAAGGGCAATTAGTATGAGAAATCATTTGAGGAAAGCTGTTATTAACTGAAAATAACCACAATCTATTGAGAGACATTTTGCTAAGACCTAACCAGCAAAACAATCCAGCCCTGCAGAAATACAAAGATCATTTGTCTAGTTATACTTGCACGACAGATAAGTTGCACATGAGTTTTCTAACTCATTCAAAAAAATTGGAGTAAATTCCTCAGCTTGACTTTATTCATGTTGATCTGATTAAACATTCCTATCTCAGGCAAAATGTAGCCTGCATTTGACAGAGTTGGTGCAAAAGATGAGAGCCTGGAGCATGTAATTAAGGCTAGCACTAGGTATTTCCAGCTCCTATTATCAGTTTAGGAGACAGCTGTTAACACTAAGCAAATTTTTATTTAAAAGTATCAAAAAGGAAAAGCAGGAAAAAAGCCCACACTATTGCACCTTAATATCTTCAAAAATACACCCCTGCCCCTACACCCACCACCACTACCAAAAATACCCCACAAAAAAATCCATGATGGTAGTAAAGGAGTAATTGAGCTGCTGGAACATTAGAAAATGTGGATTTGCACTAACCAGGAGAACTATGGTGCATTTGCTCTAGACCATCCATTTTTGTTAGAGAACTTTAGTGCAGTCCACCAAAATGATTAAATTTATAATCACTAGATACAACATAGCTGATACAGTAAAATCTTATGGTGGGCAACAAATTACTTGAGCAGTAATTTCAGCAATTTGCTACAAAGTATGCATTAGATGTATTCTCAATCCTCATTAATTCCAATTCAATAGACTGGTGGTAAAAGTGACATAAAAATAATAAAGCACATAAAACATGGAGTCAAACTCTGACCCTTAATGGTGCTAAATTGCAAAGCAACATTATATGAAAAATTAATACAGAAATGCCTATGGTGTTTACTCTAAGAGGCACCAGAGCTTTACGGTTATACACAATTAAAGATTAAAAAAACCATAAATTACAATCCTACTGGATATCAGCAATCCATGAGAAAGAAAAATGGTGCGAGAAGATGTCTCTACAGGAGAGGCAAAGGCTGCAGATCCGTTTTCCAACCTTCAGAAGAGCCAATGGTTTATGGCATGGCAGAAGAAGAACCAAAAAGAGTCACTGCCTAGTACCTGAAAATTAGATCTAAGCTGTCATGGTATTCAGAGATTTGATGTAGGAAAGATTGATTGTGTGGAATAAACAGTTCCAGTAGTGTCTGAACAATTTGTATCACCATGCATATCACCAATATTTCCCTTCAATTTGAAATACAATATGGCAATATCTCCTCATTTTTAAATTAGAAAATAAATTCAATTTTCAGGATTTTGTGAGGGCTTGGTTTCAATAAATTTCCCTTTTTAACAGTGACAGCTGTAAAAGCACTTTTTGTACAGAGCTTTGTGAGACACTAGAGAAAATTTGCAAAAATTATTTGATTCAGTTTGTTTGCTCCTGCAAACACTGTGATAAATTCACACTGAAAATCTTGCAGACAAAAAGTACAATCTTTCCCTGACAAATTAAACTGAAGACTCAAATTAAGCAACAGAAGTACCCTAAGCTTCTGTCAGCTGCTTGTGGCAAGCTACAAACTGGGGATGCAAATGTATGTCAACTTGTTTCTAAATCTTCGAGCTTTTGGAGTAAACCAAGAGAAACAAATAGTGCATCTACATTCTAACTGTTTTGTTTGGGAGTGTGTTTTTGCAGCCAATCTCCTTATCACCCTCCTTTGCCATGATGTGTCTTACTCTGTGAGACCTGTCAGGGAGTGTGAACAGAATCCCAATCAAATGAAACAGCATTGGAAGTTTCACTCCCTGACGACACCTAATGCAACCCATTCTGTACCTGGAAGAGATCTGTGGAGTCAGGTCAGAGCTAACCCAAAGTACAACTCCCAGAACCCCAGAATCCTAGAATTGTTAGGGTTGGAAGGGATCTCTGGAGATCATCCAGTCCAACCCCCCTGCCAAGGCAGGGTCATACAGGAACTCATCCAGGAGGGTTTTGAATTTCTCCAGAGAGGGAGACTCCACGACCTTCCTGGGCAGCCTGTTCCAGTGCTTTGCCATTGTCAAGGGAAAGAAGTTCTTCCTTGAACACTGAGGTAGAACTTGTGTTTTATTTTATGGTCATTGTTTTAGTTTATGGCTATTGCTCCATCACCTGTCACTGGACACCACTGAAAAAGAGTCCAGCACCATCCTCTTGGCACCTGCCTTAGAGATATTTATCTCATCTGCAGATACATTAATGACATCCCCTCTCAGTCTTTTCTTCTCCAGACTAAGCTGGCCCAGCTCCCGCAGTCTGTCCTCCTAAGAGAGATGTTACAAATCCTTGATCATCCTTGTTGCCTCTGGTGGATCCTCTCCTTGCCATGTACTGAGGAGCCCAGAACTGGACACAGCACTCCAGATGTAGCCTCACCAGGGCTGAGCAGAGGGGGAGGATCACCTCCCTCAACCTTCTGGCCACACTTTTCCTGATGCACCCCAGGATACCATTGGTCCTCCCGGCCACAATGGCACACTTCCAGTTCAGGGTCAACTTGTCATCCAGTCTTGGTGACTCCCAGGTCCTTCTCTGCAGAGCTCCTCTCTAGTAGGTTGGCCCCCCAGTCTGGGTTGGGGATTATTCCTTACCAGGTTCAGGACCCTACACTTGTCCTTTTTGAACCTCATTGGACTTCTGTCCACCCAATGCTTCAGCCTGTCAGGATCCCACTGAGTGGCAGCCCAGCTTTCAGGTGTATCAGCCTCTGCCCCCCAATTTCATACCATCAGCAAACTTGCTAAGGGTACATTCTATCCCTTCATCCAGGTAATTGACAAACCAGTTCAACAAGACTGGACCCAGTATGATCCCTGGAGGATGTCACTGACTACAGGCTTCCAGCTGATCACAGCCCTCTGAGCTTTGCCACTCAGCCAGTTCTTGGTCCACCCCACAGACCATTCATCTGACCCACTTTTCCTGAGCTTACATACATGGATATTATGGGTGACAGTGTCCAAAGCCTTAGGAATTTGAGCCTTATTCTTATCTGTTGAGGTAGATAAATAGCATTCACTGCTTTCCCCTCATTGACCCATCCTGCCATGTGATCATGGAAAGCTATCAGATTCTTGACACATGATTTCCCTTTGGTGAATCCATGCTGATGAACTCCTTTTCTTCTCCATGCTTGGTGATGTCCTCCAGAATGACACGTTCCATCACCTTTCCAGAAATAGAGATGGGCTAACAATTTCCTGGGTTCATCTTCTTGCCCCTTTTGAATATGGGAGTAACACTGGCCTTCCTCCAGTCACCCAGTACATCTCCCATATATACAAATGCTGTGTCCTAAATGTCTACGGATTTTCTCAACAAATCTATTCCTGCTGGATACAGCTACTTGCTAATGTAAAGGTAGATAAATTTAAATAGAGTAAGACAGGGAGAAACAAGACTGTAGGCTGTACAGCATCACACACTGAAGTGATGCAGAATTAGAAATGTTTGTGATAGAGAATTTTTGAAGAATCAGTGGATCTGTGCTTACCTCTAATAACTCTCTTAGAATTAGAGGAAATACAATTATAATATACAAAAATGCTCAAAATTTTGCCATTCGTAAAAACAGTTATTTGGTACAAACTCTGAAGGTGAAGGGGTCCAAACCCTAGTGGAGTTTATTTTAATACAGAAGTCACTTGTACAGCATGACTGATCAAATTATATCCTTGATTGTTGTTTTTAAGATATGTCTGAAATTACAAAAATCAAGGTTCAATCAGTATTTTTGTTGTAGTTAACTGTTTCCTAACCACACCAGATCAATATTTTCTTTTAATTAAAAAAAAAAAAAAAGTGAGAACTTTGTTTTGCAACTAAACACCAGCCTAAATGCCTTTCAACTGTTCTATAGTTCAGTATGAAACAAGCAATATGAAGGATATGCTAAAACTGCAGTTGAGAAATTACCTTGAACAGGAATGTATAACCACATTTCCTAAGCAAAGGAAGTTAGATAGTTTAGCTGTTTTTTCAAGGGCTGGGAAGAAACCAAACAAAAAACCAAAAAGCCTACAAACACACAATTTTTAAAAATTAAATTAATTTCAAATCCATATAGATTCTTATAGAATACAGAGAATCTGATAGATTTATCATCTATCTTTTCCTACATTAAATATTTACATTACAACCAACCTTCAATATGAGTTTCAGACTTTGTGCTTAAAACATGAGTTTATTATGCAGGACTCCACTTTCAGCAGTGAAAGGCAGGCAGCTCAGATGGGGGAAACAATGCCTTAGCAGAAAGAGGACAAATGATGAGATGTATTTAAGAAAACTTGCCACTCTCCTTTCTTATTTACATTTATACTTGGATATCAAAACTCAAATTTCTGACTGTTCCCTCAAATTCTTGTCATATTCAACTCAAAATCATTCAGAGAGAAAAGATGGCCAAAACTGATTCCTTTTAGTTATGTTTATAGTATGTCACTTCATCACACCTCTCCAGAACGGCAATGCAAAAGCAGAGAACTCAACCTCTTTTGAATAACCTCTGATGAGTAAAGACTTTATTTTAAATGCAACTTCAACAATCATTTAGGGTGTGAAAGAATTTTACTGGAGTAAAAAGAGTCTGAAATTCAATACGAAAAAGTGCTTTCATAGGTCACTAGATGTTTCATGCACCTATTGTTCTCACTACCATGTAATCCTGAATATCAACAGTGTTGACAGAAAAAGGAAAGAAAATATCACTAAAATATGAGGACACACTTCTCTGAGCCTATTACACAAAGATGACAGTCAGAGCAACTAAATATGCAGCTTTTTTTTACAGTTCCTTTTTAGACTATACCTGAGGTTGGCTTGTCTGTCATTCAAGCTGTAACTAATTTGTAGTTATTGACTGTTGCACAGTTGCAAAATAGATCATCTTCTTGAAGTTCTTTTTTCTTCCCATCATTCTCACTTCACATTTTCTGCTATCTACTTGAGTTGCATTGTCTTATACTATCCAGCAAAAACAAGTCTCAATGTGAAAATATGCCAAATTACTCAGCTAAAATTGTCCTTGCACTTTTTTCTACTATAATCATGAAAATGGAGGGAAAACACTAACACCCAGGGCTATTAATCTATTCAAATCAAAGCCCTTATTATGCAAACACATCCCTAGGCAAAGTACAGCACAAACAATTCAAAGACAGGGATCCTCCGAAGAGGAAATAAAAAAGGAGTCTGATGAATTTAAATATCCAGAGTTGTTTATTCAAAATAGCTCGGTCATTTTGCATTCTGCTCCATGTTCTGAAGCTGATATTAAGAACATATTGTAAATGGACTTGAAGACATATTTATAGTAGCTTGCTAAGGAAATAGATGTAAATCTGACAAAAATCAAAGGAGGAAAGAATGGTCCTAGAGAGGGGTAGAATAACCTGCTATGGAAAGTTACAGAAAGCATCCAATCTATCAAACTATCAGCAGGGAGACTGTCAGCATCCTGAAAAATGAAAAGAAAAATTTCAATGTTTAAGACTTCTGAATAGCTTATGAATGCTGCTATAGTATGTTTTAGGCTTAAATATAATGGGAGCAAATAAACCACCTCATGTTTCATGCTGTTGCCCATATGTGGGCTAGAAAAGCATGACCTGGGGCCGAGATTTTCAGACTTTGTCATCGCTCCATATTTCCAGGCTTTCAGGTGCTCCTCAGGACCTTTTGTTCAATTCACACTGAGATTAACTAGCACTACCACAGGGAAAGACTCTTTTTTGCAGGTAATTGTGATACTTCTGAGGACAAATAAGACCAAATTAAGGCAGAACGATTACGCTGTCTCGGTCCCTGCTTTCCTAGAGCTGTTTGCTGTGTCCTCTGGCACTCATCAGACTTCCAGAGAAATCTCATGGGCAGTCAACCAATAAGACACATGTGCAGCAGTTATCTGACATAAGTAGCTACTTGACAGTTTACTGGAATTTAGTTATTTGGCCTGCTATTTTGCCTCCAATGTACTGGGAGACAATTGGAGCTACTGTTCCAAAGAAGAAATACGAGAAAGATGGCTGAAATGTTCTTTTCTGCCTGTACAGTATTTCTGGACAGTACAGATAACCTCAAGAAGAATGCAACAGCTTTTGTTACAACACACAATGAAGTATGTATAAAACTCAGCTCTGGGCTGTACTCCTAGATTCCTCTTCCTGCTTTCCTTGGCATTTCAAAGGAAGCAGAGCTGTCAAGTAACTCGATCTCCAGCGGGTACATGCTGTAAGGGCAAGCTGAGACCACAGGAGACTGACCATCTGCAAAGATGTACTTAGGTCTTTACATTTCGTTAGTTGAGGGTGTATGTAAATTATGTTAGATTTTGTGTTTGGCTACACACAGCTAAAACTGCCATCTCAAATACAAGAAAAATATCAGTGTTATTGTGGATGCCTAGGAAAATTCTGGCGACATGATCCTCAGGTACAATCTTGGGCTGACTCTGAGAATTCAACTAGTGGAAGGACTTCCCATGGACTGGTAATAGAATTATAGATTAGTATCATAGAATAGTTTAGGTAGGAAGGAATTTTTAAAGGTCATCTTCTCCAACCCCCTGGAATGAACACATCCCGTGATGGAACATCTACCACCTCTCTGGGCAGCCTGTTCCAGTGCCTCAATACTCTCATCATAAAAAAAAAAAATTATTCCTTTTATATTTGAAGCTACCCTTTTTTAGATAAAAAAAATTATCCCATGTCCTATTAAAAAGTTAAAAAGGTTAAAAAGTTTCTTCCCATCTGTCTTATAAACCCCCTTTAAGAACTGAAAGGCTGCAATAAGGTCTTCCCAGAGTTTTTTCCTCTGCAGGCTGAAAAAACTCATCTCTCTCAGCCTTTCCTCACAGGAGAAATGTTCCAGCCCTCTAATTATTTCTGTGTCCCTCTTCTGGACCCAATCCAACAGGTCTATGTCGAGCATTTTAAGGTAAAGCACAAATCTGAGTTGCTAGAAAGAACAAATGTAGGAATGACATATCAGCGCTATAAAGGACAAATTCACCTGAGAAGGAAGGTGTGGGACTAAGCAGTCATCACCTCCTCCTGCTGTGCAAGGGGACACCTCTGCAGAGCCACAGTCAGTACAGTCTGAACATCATTACGACACAATTAACACAAAAGTAAATGATGAATTTGCGACTCAGTGTTTTGCTTATGAAAAATGTCAAGTCCTGGTCTTATTAGTCTTGATGTAAAATTATAATAATATCATTGATTAAAGTGGAATTTGCTGGATTAAAACCAGCATAAGAGTATAATTTGTATCATGTTGATCAGTTGATTGCACACCATGTGTAATTACCTACTGAGCTGCAGTTGTCAACTTCTTGAGTGTTCAGATGCATTCCATGAAGAATCTGATTATGAAGTAATGTTTCAAAACTGCAGCAATGTTATCTATGGATCAGTCTGTGATTTACTCATCTGAAAAATGATGAAATTTTACGTCTCCCCTTTACATAAAACTAATAAATTTGTTGCCAATCAGCTCAAGTTGTTGAACTGTGAACATCATAAAAAACACAGGCTGAAATTGCTACATGCCCAAAATTCCGGTACGCCAGCTAAACTAGACCAGCTTACATTCAGTCTTGGAATTCAAAGCACTATTAAGCAATCAAGTAAGAGAAAATACATTTTTATAACATATTTCAATTTTCTCACTGAAAGTTATGTTAGAAGCTCACTGTTCCTCCAACAGTGATAGCACAGCTTGCCTGGTAGATAAATCTGGAGATGTAAGTTAACAAATATTTTCTGCAGATAGAAATCTGAACAGATAACAACTAAGTTCCACATCAGCAGAAAATATTTTATTTCCATTTTTATTTGCTTTCATCACCAGTTCCTATAACCTATATGATACTTATAAGACCTCTTTTAGTAAAAAAATATTTAACATAAGAGACTCTCCCCTAACATTATTAAATAATAACAATAATATTAATATTAAAATGATGAAATGATCTGATTTGTAAAAATTAATATTCTTCTTAAACTTTGAATAAATGGCAGAAATTTAAGATTGAGGGTAAAAAATACAGGAGACTTCTGTACTGTTGAAAAAGTTACAAAAAATGGAAAAAAAAGGGAGCACAAAATTCTATTTGTCCACAAGTCAATTTAAGATGATATCAAGCATCAATGAACAAAGTGAGAGAGAGAATTTGAAGGAAATTGCACAAAAAGGAGATAAAGGAATATATTATGTGCATAGTCTATTTAACTTGAGATTGTTTTTCTCTTAAAGAAAGCACATGCAAAGTGGAAGAGAATCTGAATTTCTTAGATTAAATGTATGGAAACTTAAAACATCTGTTATTAAGAGAATTATTATTTTTCTAGTGAGATGGTAGACTTCAATCATGGCTGTTACCCAGTGTTAGGATGCTTTAGCTGCACCCTGATGCATACCTGAAAACAAGATGACCTGTGAGGCACAGAAGCAGCATTAGGCACCCCATGCAAATCACCTAGAGAGGAATACATATTCCTCTGCTCATTGCAGTACTTAATTGCAACACCTTTGAAACCAAATCAATTACATTGGTTTTGCTTTCATAATAAAAAATAAGGGGAACATATTTTTGGGTGAAAAAAAAAATCAAGTTGGATTCAGACAATTTCTAAGTCTAATACGCTAAACAATATTTCATACGCTGTCACTGGTGGTCAATCACAGCAGTCTGACGAGTCCAGTAAGAGAACTTTTAACCACTGTTCAAAACACACTAAAGGTAACGTGCCTAGGTGCCAAATGCAGTTGACCAGATACACACCAATATCACCTGAGGTTTTGGCAGGAGCATTGCTGAAGAGCTACCTGTCACTCAAGCACATTTCTGGGAGATGCAATAATGAGTTATATTAGGAATTCTGAAAAGACTCTATGGTCACATATAAAGATTTCATTCAGAACATTGCCCCAGCCTGAGGGTCACAGGAGTACAGCCAGACCTGAAGTTTCAACGGAGAAATAAATGAAGAATTTTTTTCATTTCTAAGTTGACATTCAAACTAGTCATGCATATAGTCATATATTATTTCATTCATCACAGATGAGGGGAAAGTTAGAGGAATAAATGATAAGGGATGGAAATTTTCCCAACTTCTTCAATAAAACAACTTACTCCTTCAAAACTAGTATTTTCTTTTACAGTTGCATTTTGAATACAGGTTTGCACTTACAAAGAGAAAAGAAAGCTAAAAAGAATTTGATTATAAAGTTCAGTGAAAGTCATAAGAAGTTAAACTCCATCATTGTTAGGGTATTCGACTCAACCATGAATTCACTTCACTTGTGTATATAAATTATGCAATTTCTAATTGACTGCCTTTCACCTCCCTCCCTTCCAGAAACCCTGTAACATTGATACATGTAATAAATGAAAAGTTATTAATGATCAGCTGGTCAATATTTGCTGAAAACTGTTAAAACTTATGCCAAACCTGTTAAATCTGTTCATTTGTCTTGAACTTTCTATGGCACTTAGAACAGAGGACTGCTTCACAAAACTTAATCAATCTCTAAAATGGCCAGCAAAATGAAAGATTATATCACTCCATTTTACAAATAGTTGACTGAGGCATAGACAGACTAAGGAAAAAAATCCTATTAATTTTTACACCTAACCTGATAACTCTAGTGAATGATTTTTCAGAAGGTGATTGCTATATGGTACTTCATCCATTCAAAGTAGCATTCCCATTGGCTTCACAGTTATAAGTGCTCAGCATTTCTGCCAGACATTTCTACAGAAATTTCTGGCTCTTACTCTGAAAAATGAGAATTGCATTTAATAAAAATTTATAAGAAGGAGGGCTTGAGTAACTACCTAGCATTGCAAAGGAGCACAAAGGCAATAAGAAAATCCTTAGGGCAATAATTAGATCCAGTACCCGCCATTTTGTCCAATAAATAATGGCTTTCAAGAAAGACAGAAGTTCTGTGAAAACAGCTCTCTCTTACTTCTATCACAGAATAACTGTAGCTTCACTTTGTGGAAGAGTTGTTTTTAATTTTTCAGAACAACAGAAGAAAACAAAATAACTGACCAACCAAAAATCTGCCTTAGGTAACTATGTGGGAATACTCACTATGAATACAGCAAATTTATTGATTAGATAGCTTGCCAAAGAGAAATTTGGGCAAGTCAGAAAGAAGAAAATACAATGAACCTAAAGACCTTCCAAGTGTCCAAACTTTCACTGAAATACACATGGTGACAAGGAATGATTGTATTTTGACAAATAAAAATCTAGCAAAGAGGATATAGTTATTTGCACTATAAAATGTACTGAAAATATAGCAGAGGGATCAGAAAATCAAAGGCTGCCTTTAATCAATGTTTTCTGACTACAGAGGAATCATAAGTCTCTGAAGTCTCATAGTCCATTCAGAGCTCAGGAAGAAAGTGGACTTCAGTGGATACAACCCTTCTGCACATTCACCACAGTTCTGCCCCTGCCTTCCTAATCCTAATTTGTCTGAATACATGATGCAGGCTACCTCAGCAGGCAATCTGCACATCCTCAGCTACTTACTTTCCCAGTCAGCTGTCAAATATCTGCCCCTTATCTTTATTCCCAGCTACTTTATCATTAACTTTAGACCCAAAATGCCCGCTCTTCCCCATTTCTTCTTCACTTAAATAGTTCAGCTGCCTAAATTATCTTCTCTGCCAGTCTGTTTTCCTCCTGTATCTGCTCTGGATTTGCTGTCCTGAATGCCTCTCTTTTCTCAGCTAAACTCGAATTTCTGTCTGTCACTTTTGCTTTTAATCAAAATCTTGTGGCTCTCTGCACACTTCCATGATGTGTCTGAGCGGTGTTGAAAGCACCTAAAAGTTCTAGTACACTCAAGGGAAATCAAATGGTCACAGAAGGAGTTACCATTACTCATCTTTGTTAATTTATGCTCCTTCTTCTTTATGTTTTAGGGTATCTTTAGGGTATGTACTTTATTTTAGGATATTTTAAACTGAAATAAATATCTTCCCCACTTGAATATCCCTGTGAGGCACTGTACTTAGCTTCATGTTCTCCAAGTATGTAGTTTATAACTCTTGTGTTTTCAGGGAACATACACAAGAAGCAATGTTTCTGGTTTTTTTTGTTTGTTTGTTTGTTTGTTTGTTTGTTTGTTTGTTTTTTTAATGCTTTATAAAAGGTCATGTAAGGGAAGTTAGATGACTTGATAATGATTTTACATTTGTGGCAAATACTTTACTCAATCCAGTTAAACTTAAATAATTGCTCCTGTTTTTAAAGGCCCCCATAATAAAAGCTCTGAGATAATGAATTCAAAGAAATACATAAGGTGTACAGTAAACAATTAGTACACTGACTCATTTAAAAAACAGAGAAAAAAAATGTCTTTCAAAAAGCACCTCACATTTCTAGTTTATGTTAGCTCTTCCTATCTGTAATAACACAGTTTTCAAGGAGTCTGCATTAAAGGATTACTGGAGCACATAACTGGAGGAGAAATTAATTAGGTGTTTTGTTTTAATAAAATATGCTATTCAAAGAGTCTCCTATTTACCTGCTTAAAGACCATTAAATAAAAGAAAAAAAGTCTGTCAAAAGCAAAGATAACAACAAATGAAAGAAGTGAGAAAGACAGTATGTTCTGGAAGAAAACAATGGCAAATTTCTAAGCTCTGATTACAGTTGCATCCAGGAGAGAACCGTCTTTCTTTTAACGTCAAAGAGTGAGACTAAAAGCACGCAGCAATTCCTTAAAAAAGAAAAACAGCATAAGCAACTAAATTGAGACAGAATATTTAATACAGCTAGAAATTACAGGACTGAAACTCCTCACCACTATTACACGAGTGAGCTTTACTCGAAAGAGAATGAAGAAAGCCCAATATTATAAAGTGAATTCAGAGGAGTTAAATAGGGAGTGAATTCTGTGTGGACAATGCACAGTGAGAGACTTACTCAAGACTATTCACAAGCTTCTTAACTCCAGAAACTATAAGGCAAGTTAGGGACATTATGGGAATGTAATTTTCACCACACAAACACTTTAAACTTAGAGGGTGCCTGTCAGTGAATTTCCTCTCAGGCTGGGAATATCTGCTCCTCTCACTCCACCTCTGCCAGAATGAAGCACTCAGCAGCAGCCATAATTTTGCATTCTGTGCTCTTTATCAGTGCATCACCTTTCTCATATAATAGCAACGCTGAAAAAGATGAGTAACCAACCAACTTTTTTTTTCAAAAAGTCAAGATGAAAAAATCCTTAATTTAGTCCTTCTGCTGCTCTAGCTTCTGTACAGAGTAAAATTTATAGCAATGAGAGGATGTGAAAAATAACCTAAATAATACGGGCTTTCACTTGGCAAAGCATGTACATTTACAGAAAGAAAAGTGTGCTTTAGTTCAGCCTTGTGCTATGACAGCAACCTGTGCCCCCATCAACATTTGGTGCACTTCTCGCACTAAAACTAAAGGCAAGCATGAGCAGGAATTTGAGGCAATGTATGGCTCTTCACACAGATTTACAATTTTCTACTCAGTACATTGGTAGTATACTTTGTCTCCAAAAGAAGCTTGAAATAGGAAGAAATGTAATAAGGAACAAAGAAGAGAGGAATATCTGTAATATAGATTTTTTCAACAATCTCAGTGGAGAATGAAAAGGAAAACACCAAAAAAGAAACAGAGAAAACATTCTCCAACTAGTTAAACTGGGAGAATTCTTTCCATGAAATTATCCTAATGATTTCCACATACAATTTATTGAGCAGGCAGCTCAAGTAGATGGATGGATATTTAAGAAAAGATGCATAGTAATCATTTGAAATGACAACCACATTTAACATTATCAAGAATTACCTGGAAAACCATTTGCCACAGTCATCTTTTGCATCTGGCTGTCTAATGGTGCCTTTAATGAAAGAGACAAGCATAACTTAACTAATTACTTAGAGATATTGAAATCCGTCATGTCAGTAACTTCTTAGCACATATTTTCTTGGACCCCCAGCTTTTTTCCTACGGAGTGGAAAAAATTAGAATTAGGCAGCTTTCAAAGTTATGAAATATGAGGTCATATTGTGACAAAGTATGAGACTCAAGAATGAGAGCAATTTTAATTAAAAATCCATCTCATTTGGAAGAGCAACTTTCTATCATTAGAAATTGGAGCTTCCAGCGAGCAGAATTTTGGTCAGTTGAGTTAGAAGGCGTTAATCAAGACATTTATTAGTATAAAATATAAAATTAATGTTCCCTAGTTTTGTACCATCATTCCTCCCATTGCAACATTAGGAACAAAGTTCATGCTTTTGTTTCTCCTCCCAAATATCCTCCATATGTAACTCCAAAAATCTTCTAGGGTTCCATGACTGCTTTTCAGTAGAGGAAAAGCCAATTAAACAAACACCTTTTGGCAATTTAACCTGGACCTTGCTCTTAGACATCAGATAACATATACTCATTGAATCACAGCACCAGGAATAGGTGAGGCTGGAAGGGACCTCTTGAGATACTCTGCTTTCTCAAAGCAGGATAAGTTGAAACGTGCTGCTCAGGGCTGTGTCCACTCACGTGTTGAAGACCTCCAAAACCTCCTTGAGTGTCCTGTGCCAATGTTTGAGCCCACATAATAAAAACAGTTTTTCCTTGTATTTAAACAGAATTTCCTGCATTTTAGTCTACGCTTTCTTGGCCTTTCACTGAGAACAGTCTGTCTCTGCTTTCTTTGTACCCTCCCATCAGGAATTTATACACACTAACACGATCCCCACTGCAAATTCAGGGTGAAGAGTCTTGGCTCTCTCACTCTTCCCTCATCTGAAACATGCTCCAGCTCTTAATCACTTTAGCAGCCTTTTGCTGAAGTGGCTCCACGAGTGGCCAGTACTGGACACATCACTGCAGATGCAGTATCGTCAGTGCTGAGTAGAGAGTAAAGACCTCCACCTTTGCCCTGCTGGCAGTGCTCTTTCTTCTGCATTCATGAATACCATCTGCATGCTTTGCTGCAAGGACACATTCTGTTCAGCTTGTACACCAGGACTTACTAGGGATTTGTGCAAAGCTGTTTTCCAGCTATTGATCCCCCAGCAGTGCATGGGGTTAGTCCTCTGCAGGTGCAGGACTTGGAATCTCCCTTTCTTGAATATCATCAGGTTCCTGTTAAATCATTTCTACAGCCAGTCAAGCACAAAATCTGGTATATCAGCCACATCTCCCAGTCTTGTGTTGCTGTGTATGCATTGTGTCCCATCATCTAGGTCATTAACAAGGCTGTTAAAAAGAATTGGACCCAGTACAAACACCTAGGAAATATCTAGTAACACTCAAGGAATGTCACATGTATGTAGATACTCTAGATAATTTGCTTACTATATTCAGATACACAAAAATACCTAAGTCACCAAAAGATTTCTAGAAAATAAGCACAGAAATAATCCAGTAAAAATACTACTGAAGAGAAATGAGGAGAAACATTTTGTCCAGTTTCTATTAAAAAGCCTGGTTAATCACCATTATTAATATAAAGATATAGGGACAAAACCATTATTTTTTGACAATAATATCTTGTTTTGTTTCTGTTGTGCATATTAGTATGTACTGTTACAAAGGTATTACTGATGATGTGTTTTTCTCTATTTAAAGAACAGTTGTTCAAGGATAAGTTTGCCAATCCTAGGTAACATATTTCTGAATCACAGTCTGCCTTCAGGTCAGAGCTATGCTGGGGAACAAATGTCTATGCAACTGCCAACCTCAACTACTTAGTAGAAGTCTTTCTATGCATTTTTTTCTTATACTTTCACATCTTATGAAACTACATTCTTCTTCAATCAGGTTTATTTACTACATACAATGGGTGTTCCCAAAATGCTGCAGAGATGTTTATCCTTCAGCCAATTCTGGGACATCAGACCTTCACCTTTGACTCACAAAGCAGGTTTCTGTATGTTCACAAGTGTGCACTGCAACTAGTTCCATTCAAAAGATCCAAGCACAGACTATAAATCTAAACACATAAGTTTTCCCAGGGACTTATCTAGCTTTACAGAAGCATGAACCCCCCAACACACACACACTTTTCTACAATTGTCTGGTCATGTTGCTGACTAAATTTTTTTTGTAGCTCAAAGGACTGGACATTTTTTCTTTACAATCTTTTGGGAAAAACAAAATTTAGCCTTTCAAATTTCAAGAATACTGAGAAATTGTGTTCCTTTACAAAAGACATCTTCTTTTGAAATTCTGAAGTAGGCAACAATGACAGCAATTACACATTTTATTTTACAATGCTAGCTTTATGCCTCACTATCTTCTTTCAGTAAAATGATGGGTTTGATTGTTTGAAAAATCTTTAAATGCTTTATGATTAATGCTGATTCTGAATATTAATGCACAACTGAGAGCATCAAACAAAAATGATAGGTGAAAACTAGTTGTTTTCCTTCTCAGGTATAGCAAGCTTTTATTATAGTCGCATATAAAAGGATTTAGGAAATTTACATTAAAATAAGACTACATACTCATCAAAACAGATTGTAATATTAGTTCAAATCATTTAGCTTTAACTACCTGATTTTTAAAATGTTATTTCTTAAGAAATTCTAGTAGCAAAAAAATACCTTTCTAAAAGTAACAAGAATTAATACAGATTTTGTTGGTATTTTCTTTTTGTTGGTATTTAACTGCAACTCCACAAAAGCACTAGACCCCAGTATATAAACTACCTTAATGATAAACGTTTTGCAGTGTGCCTCATTCTATCATAGAAAATAGATTTTCCAGCTTCCTTAGAATCCTTTTTCTCTATAAAATGAGGGAATCTTTCAGATTGCTGTCCTCAAATATGCTGAGCCCATGTCGTCTTCAATTAGACCAGGGAGTTCATCACCTTAGAGGAGGCTCTCAATTGGTTTCATGCAATGTAATATTACTCATGTTCCTGACCTCATCTGTCAGTATTAACCACTATCACCTTTCACACTCATTGTGAGAGCAAGAGATCTAGCCAAAAATTCATAAGTACTAAGTACAGCACTAGTGTATTAAATAATATACATATGCCCAAAGCCAGCAGCCCATTTTCTAAGGTAAAGGTTGGGGCTCAAAGGTATTAATATGAAACAAGAAAATAATGGGAAAAGAAATTCTTTGCCTGAAAAGCGTAGTGTGGATTGTCAAGATATGCATTTTCTGACCTCTAAAGAAGGTGAAAGTGAGAGTGACCAGCATGTAATGTACATCAGATAGTTTCCATATCACAAAAAGACCATTGTGTACCTTTTATAAGCCTCTTGACATGAAGCAAGGATACTAAAACCAAACCAAACCTTCAGTCTTAATCAGTATTTTTGTTCTAGCACGTGAATATAAATTGAGTCAGGAAGAAAAAAGAAAATAAATTTAAAAAGTGGGGAGAGGAAGGTGGGAAATCAAGGGAAGAGAGAGCTGAAAAGTTCACAAATCTGCATCTGCAGACAAAATCACTTGCTAAAACTGAAAGCAATACATGGCTATTAATACCTCAGTGAGAAGTAGATAGAGAAGTATGTATTCATGGAGAATGGAAGGAGTGATTTAGTGGTGGGCCAGTGTCTTTTGTCAAACTTTTTCTGTATAAATTCTCAAGCAGAAATACAAGTTTTTAAAACAAACTGAAATTAAATTAAACTGTATAGCTGAGACTAACTGCTGGATTGAA
This sequence comes from Promerops cafer, assembly GCA_013398275.1. Classification (NCBI taxonomy): domain Eukaryota; kingdom Metazoa; phylum Chordata; class Aves; order Passeriformes; family Nectariniidae; genus Promerops; species Promerops cafer. The sequence goes on along the minus strand of VZSE01012491.1, from coordinate 955,370 downwards.
GCAATGCAGATCAAATACTAAAAGTTAACTAATTGAATACCTCCAGTTATGAAGAGGACAGGCAGTGAAAAGAAATTAAACATAAAGTTTTATATGACACCGATCAGATTCTCAAATTCTTGTCAAAACAGGCCCCAAATACACAAGGAGTATCATCAATCTTAAATCTAAGCCTATCAGTACAGACAGCCTCATTTATCTGTATTCACTGAAGCCACTTGTAAGAGTTGGTCATTAAGTACGAATTCTTATATACTGACAATTTAAAAAAAGGAAAATGTGTAAGGGAACCATCACTTTGCTTTTTTTTTTTTTTTTTACAAATGGGAGATTAAAGGGTCTGCATAAGGATGCAGAGGGATTACCAACATATTAAAAATATGGGCACAAAAATGAAGAAGATTACAACCAATAGCTGCCAAAATTAAACTAATGTAAAAAATGTGCAAAAGTATAAAATTATGGACGTCAGTGTTGTTTTCAGTAAAATGAAACAGATTGAGCAAAGGATCTGGTTTTAAGCATAGTTAGAAGGAAGCTCAAAAGTTAAATGAACAGAACTAATATTAAATTGAGAAAACACATGGCATCCTATGTAATAGGAAGTAAAACTACCAAGTATTTATTATTTATTTATTATTTATTCCCATTTGAAATCAGAGAATCAGTTCAAAAACACCCATTAAACACTGCTACAAAGAAGAAAAACAATGCACATAAGGTCAATATCAATGAAGGCTAAAATTTTAAATCCAAATTAACTAAAAGCAGCTTCAAGTCAATCACAGCCACCAGCCCTGAGCACTGAAATGTACCAGTCGGGTATCTCACAGCTGTGATTACAACTAGGTATTTTTCCCTGCCATCATTTTGGATACACATTCTCAGTACTGAACTCAGCTTTGAGGAAAACAATCGATTGTTTCTGTCCTTCATCCTACTCTTCCTTCTATCCTCAAAGTCACCCTACCAGATTGTAAAGACTGCAGTGAGAGCATGGATAGGTAAGGATGTGTAATCGACTCTGACTCTGCAGTTGCAGAACGGGACCAAGAAATGTGAACTTTCTTTACCAGTGGCTTTAGCTTTGATTTTACTCATTTTTCACAACACCTGCACCATTGCTGTAATGGCAGGTTAACTACCCGTGCTCCTTTTTAAATGGAACATTCAGTCACACAGCACGCCAGTGTCTTCACACTTCAACAGTGTGTTTAAGGAGGCGTCAATCAAAGCTTCTAATCAACCCTCAAAACAAAGGAGACACATGGAGCAAGGGCTATTCATGTTATTACTCTTTGTGTTCCTATACATATTTCTCCTTTCAAATTAACTGTGTGACGACTTTGTCTCCATTTGGTAACCTGAAGTCAGCAGCTTTAGAAATAGACTTTTGTGTTCCTTGTGCCATCTTATAAAACACTGCTGTCTCTGACAGGGTCCTGCTACAAAATTTCCTCTCCAGCCTCAAACACATTTTGCAAAACTTGACATGTCCCAGAATAAAGAAAGACATAGGACATGGTGTGCAGTGCACAGCTCAGCACAGTGCTAAGTAGCATACAATAAACCCTTGGAAATCCTAATACCTCAGCCAGGAAGTGACAACGGCAGTGCAATGTGGCTAAAGAGGTATCAATCAAGAGCTGCTTAACAAAGCAGATTCTCTGAATCTTGGCTGAAATGGATTTCCCATCCCAAATAACCACACAGTAAGCACATCTCTATTCAGCAGCTAACTGTATTTAAGTAAATAAGGCAGAAGTTTTGTCCCATTTTTTACTATGTCTAATAATGACTCATAAGGTAATTAAGAGAAAAATAAAGGAAAAAGTATGTTGTGAAGAAGCAGTAGATAGCACCGACCACCTTTCATGCACAAGAGCAATAGAAACATCTTCTACAATGGGATGAAGCCACAGTTTACACTAGCTGTGTAAAAAAACTTCTCACTTTTTTATTATCACAAATTAAGATCAGTGAATGGCTATCACAAATTATTATTTATAGTCAAGCTGGTCAGATTTAAGTAGACTGAAATTTTGATTTTCTGAAAAACATAACTCTGCAGAAAGGAAATAATGGACTCCACTGTATGGAAGAAAAGGAATAACCCAAATTAAAATCCTCTTATGCAAAAAGTTGAGGGGTTTTTTTTTTCCATTCGTGTTCTGGATTTTTTTCTAACTTTCCCAGTAATTGTGAATTTAAAAAAAAAGAAGGAAAGGTAGAATGCCAAAAGACACTTGACCACCTTATGAATAACTTATTTCCAAAGATTTTAACTTTGCAAGTGCAATAAACAAGTGAAATTACTTTTATTTTTTCTTAACACCAGAAAAAAAAAGTTTTAGTGTAAATCTTTAGATATAAAAAAGATACTGTATTGATTAATTTTGAACATCCCAGTTTTATTAATCTTTTTATTCCCTAGCTATTATTAAGCTTTGCATATAATACTCCTTTTTTTTACTCCATTAATACACTCATTACTTTCATCAGTGAGCGCAACAATGGCTTAAGAGATAAAAAAGTTTCCTAAATGTTATCTAAGCATGTTAATACCAAAAGCTACTTTTAAACGTTCTCTTCTACAGTAATGTCTCAAGAGTGCTTTTATTAAATGATAAATGGCAGCTTCAGGTATCATGAAATTGAACAGTACCTTTTGGACTACATTTAATTTTTAAACAAAATCCCACAGTTCCAAGTGTGCTGAAAACTAAAGATTTAATGCTTAAAATACACTAGATAGCTCTCCTTTTCCTCTTTCAACTAAATCCAGAGGTGTAGAAAAAAAATAAAGGCCATATCTAAACCATCATGCAGAGGTATCTACAGCAGTAACATATATGTCAGTCGAGAAATGAAAACAGCAGGGAGCACAGTCACGGCAGGCTAGCCCATGGAAAGCCAGGACTTAGTAGAACAGGTTCACTGCCACACAGATGCAGCCTTTCAGATCCCAGGTGGTTAGTAGTGCTTTGTACAAACAGCAATGATCAGCATGAGGTCAAAGATCTTTACAGAATCTCTACTGAAAAATAACTTCTTCAGTGCCCACCTTTAATTTCCCTTTTACACAATATTTTGCTAAGCAGAATATCCTATTCAGCTAGAATCTCAGTCAATCAATTCCTCTTTATTTTTTTTTCCTGGTCACCAGAGAGATTAGTTTTAACTCAGCTTGCTTGTCAAACTGCAGAAGCATAATCACATAATATTAGGCACTCATGCTTAATTTCAGAAACTTTTTCATCTATTCTCTATTCTCCCATGCATGTTGCATAATACAAACTTGAAGTCAATGAAAGTGTGTGTGTGTTTTATCTTGAAAAAGAAGTTAAATACATTATTTACAAAGTATTACTCTTTCTTTTTCACTTCCTTCACTGATGCTTCTTGCTCATTGCAGTTTTTATTTATGTATGTAAAGGTATGTTCTTTAAATAATGAGTAGTCATGTCACATCTTACCAAATCCTTTCAGGTAAGTGTGATCAAAAGAGCTTCTCAAGAGTTACCGTTTCAGAAATTCAGACAATTTGTCTGATTTTGCTTTCCACTTTGTTTTCTTCTCTAATGACTTCTTATTGTTAACTTACTCAGTGAAAACATTTGAACTAATCTCTCAGATCCAACTTAGAATACCCTGACCTCACTTTGCAAGTGAGTTCTTGCTATTAATAGCACAACTTGAACTCTTACTGAATAGAAATTAATGTATAGATGGCATGAAACAGAATGGCATAATTTAGTCTTCAGCCATGCTATCACAAACTCTGCAGCAGCTGGAATGGTAAAATATAAATAAAATCAAATGCACGTATCAGAAGAGCAGCCTTTTCAACCTAACCCAAGACCAGTAAATTACAGGGGTAACAGCCCCTGCTGAATCCCATGAACAGAAAGATGCTTTCTAGTTAGGCTGACTGAGACATCAGCATACATTAGTCACACCAGTGACGGAGCAGGGAGGCAGCAGGGATGGCGGGAGTGCCGTGCGTTGGCTCGCTTTGCCTGGCAATCAGAGACACCGACAGCAATACCGCGGGCTCCTCGTGAGTGCAGAACGTGTTATTCCATCACGTCGTGTGTCCATCACTGCCCGGCCATCAGCAGCAGGCTGGGCCCTTCTGCCTTGGGTAATCGCTCAGGTAAAGCACCTGTGCTGCCTGGCTGAGTGAGCAGTGCACGCTGCGCCTCTGTGCTCACTCCAGTCCCTAAATCAGGCGCGCTCTGATCAGGGACAATTAGAATCAGGCTGAAAGCTTGTTTCACTTTTCCCCACAGCACAGTGCTGTTATGAAGTATCAACTGCCCAGAAGATGGCTGTAATTTTTAACAGTTCCTTCTGATGGCCTTCCCAATTTGCCTTTTCAAGCCAATTTTCTACATATTTCAAAATCTTTGGCCTTGATTTATGCCAAAGATTTTGGCATAAAATGTCAAAAAATGTCCTAATTTATTCATATCTCAAATTTATATTATGTGACGGAGAAGTTCATGAGCCAGCACATTCTTTTTTCTTTCTTGACAATATTGAATCGATTTTATTTTAATTTCTCCTTTGACACCAACATTTGAAAATATTTAAACCCTAAAACACATCTGCATACAGACATTTTGATAGTGGGACTCTGTGCTGGTCTAAGAACTTTTATCAGAAAATTTGAATCTAAAATGTGTTTAGAAAAACTAATTGATTTTCTCTTCTAACATTATGCAAAAACTTAGGGCTAAACACACCATAAAGTAAATTGAATTTATTTGAGAAGATAGCTGAATATTTATTTAGCTCTATTTCAGAAATAAGAATACACCTCCTAGGTTTTAAGATCATGTAGAGATTTAACAACTATTGCAGTACACCCCTGGATGAAGCTTGTCACTTAGAAAAGTTGGAATTTCTTATATTGTTTAGGCCACTAATTTAAGTGACTAAATTTACTCATCCATAGATGATCAAGTCTTTGCACGATACAGGGCTAATTACTGGAAATGTAAATGTAAATCGTTATAACCAAGAAAAGAATAATGATAGCATCCGATAAAAGATGATAGCTCCACAATAATCCATGTTTGAGTATCTAACTTAATATGTCCTATGTTATTTCCATAAAATTGAATAACTCCAAATTTAAAAAATAAATTTATTCTAAGGACAACTGCAACAAAGCATTGTTCCATCTAAACTATTAGAAGTGAATTTATAATATGGACTTAATGAAACATTAATTTCTTTTAAAGTAATTTTACAAACTTAGAGTTTTCATGTTTAGACACCATACATTAAGAAGAAAAAAGCATTCTGAGGGAAAAAAGAAAACTGATTTGATTTTATACCATTAAATAAATAGTACAATTCTTAAATATTCTAACAAGTAATTAAGAAAGGAAGCCTTTCTTGGAAGTAATTGAGAATCATGCCAAGAGATAAGATACTTCCATCCACAGCCTTGCAAAATTTCCTTATGCAAATGTGAAGAGCCACTGTTATTTCTAAACCTCAACAGTGTGGAAGATTTGCCTAATGTTCTAATAAGGAAAGTGTTCATGCTGTGGAATTGCAGCAGCTCACATCTCCTATTAAAGAATGGAAGTCATTGATAATGTTAAAAAAAAAAAAAGAAGGTTAAAAAGGTTTCTAAAAATATTTTGAAAAGTAGTCAGCTATTTACAAGGAAAATACCAAAAAACTGTTAAAAAAACAAAAGCTTTATTCTGGTCATGCTCTCTACAAGCACGAAATGTTTCTACCATATTTATACATTATGAATTTAGAATTAATATCACCTAGAGAGTAATACTCACTAAAATCCCTAACAGGACTGTGAACTTCAGCTTTCAACTCTCTGAACAATGGTTGAGCTTAGAAATAGCCACAGAAAACAGCAAACATATTGGGGAATTACATTCATACTGTAGAGCAAACTGAAGTGTTTCAGCTGGAAAGAGTTTTACAGTTCTAACGTCATCCTCTGGAAGGCATTAAAACCATTGGTACACAATTTTATTAACACAGTTTTTACCAAGTATCTACAACAATATCTCAAATAATAAAGTGTGGTTGTCTATATGTGCTATAAGTAACACAGTGTCAAACTGATTACAGCTGGCGTGCAGTGGTAATACATGTCTTCATTAGTTTCCCAAGGGAACAATTAAGGACTAGCAAAAGCTATTTGTTTTCAGTGAAGTTCATAATACAGTAGATTTACAAATTCACACATTAACAAATAGAATCATTCATTCAAAGATTATATCAATCACCTTTAACTTTAGGGAGAAAAAGATATTAGGGGCTCTAAGGTATTTTCAGATTTCATGAATGCATCCTTACGTCCTGATACTTCCTTTGAAATCTTCTCTGTTCCTTCTAGTACAAAATTTTCTCACTTACTTCACCCCAAGCGTCTGAAACAATGCTAGCATATATATCTTTCTGCAGAAAATCAGAAAATCAACTCTTCTTGCTCTACATTTTTTTTCAAATAAACTGTCTCCTGCTCAGCATCAGCATTTTCTGCTAATGTAATGATAAAGAGTGTACAAAATATGAAAGTGTCCTTATATATGACAGACACCAACTTGCCATCTTAAGGAGATTTTCATGAGAAAGCCCTCATCTAGCAAAGCAACTAGTCATTCATCTTGCCAATCACAGTGTCACTTCTGAATAAATCAGACTTAACATTTTCATTATCACACTCCCACTATGTTTTCCTCAAGGCTGGGAAGTTATTAAATGGTATCAACATATTCACCCATGCTCTGACTAAAATAATTCAACTGACTTCCATCAAAACGGGAGGAAATTTCATGTTCAAGTGTTTAAAATTGAATCTTCGATGATACATCATTGAACATATTTTATTCTTATGTATCCAATTCATGAAAGTCTAATCTTAGCACCTGTTTGTTACATTTTTTGTGACATCACTAGCTAGAGTAGATACATCTGTAGTGTGCTAGCCCTTCAATGCCTCTGTCAGGAGAGAGGCTTAAGCTCCTAATACAAAAAAAAATCATGTTTCTTTATTTAAATAATAAAAAAAAAGATAGCATTAAACAGAGTGGAATTCTTGTTTGAATTTAGAATATTTATCCTGTATTGCATTACTTTCTAGGAAAAGACTTCCTGCTAATTAAAAATTGTGGCTTAATGGAAGATAACCTTATCACTTGTGAAGACCATGAAAGTTCCATTATGGATTTCAATATGACATCTATCCTTTGGATAGACAAGATTGTATTGTTCCTAAGCTTTAAGATGCATTTGGTCTAAAGATCTTCACCCACAACTCCTCTTCACATCAAGGATCTTATGCCTTAGATCTGTTTGCACAGCACACAGTCAAACAGTAGGAGTGCACTGCACACCTTGAAAAATTCTACAGCAACGCAGTCTCCACAACATTGGCAATAACTCTGAATGGGATAATCAAAAATTGGCTCAATAAATAATATTTCCTAGCCACATTTACTATTTCTGACTGTGAAATCTTCACCATGAAACAGATTTCACATTATTAGTATGCTTTGAACAGTAAGCATGCAAATGAATGATTTAAACTAAAATGCAAAACGATTGTAAATTTCTCTTTCATCTTCGAAGCTTTCAAACATGAGGTAGAAGTACCATCAGATTTAGGCAACCTCATTACTTCAAATTGTATTCTTGGGAACAAATCTGTCTTTAGAAAAAGATTACATTTACATGTAAAATCAATTAATTCAGCAAGTAAGATCTATTACATCTTCTCTTTTAAAGGATTAATTTTTTTATTCACTGGTATCTGTAGAACATCATATGCCTGCAGTTCTGAAATGCTAACCCTATTTTCAGGGCAGTTTTTTCTCTGGGCAAATATGAAACCTTTATATAAAAGCTTTTTCTTAATTATTTGCCATATAGGCAGTAATAATATAAAGCTTAAAAACCTTAACTAAAATATGATTCTAGCATTGTGCCTAAAAGTGATGATTTTACAGTAACAATTTCAAGTGCAGGAAAAAAGCAAACCTTGAAAAATTGATGTTCCTTTTCCATATAATGATAAACAGAAACCAGAAGAGGAAGCATTCAGACCTTTTTCATGGTAGTCTCTGACTGCAGGTATTAACTGGCAGAGATTTCAGAGTGTGAGAAAACCCACACTGAGGGATCAGAATGGAACAGGATTCCTGCCATTTTCTTACTGGTTTCCTTGGGTGAAGCAACTGAAATATCTGCATGGAATCCAGTGACTACTCCTGTGTAAAGTTCCCATTGAACTAAAAAGCCCAAGAGCTTACTTAAATATAATATTTAGACTTTAAAAGGATCTAACAGAAGGCACAGACGCTAGAAGAAATGGAGGACCAAGAAAAGGGATTTAAATCTCTTCAACAGGATCTACATAAAATCCATGTGCAGTAGAGCTTTTAGATAGGAAATTATAATTTCAGAATGGAGCAACCCTAATCCTAAAGAGCCTAAAGAGTCACTGCCACTACATGCCATATATCAGCTGTGATCATGTACATATGTAGTTGTATCTTACCTCTTTTGCCTGAGCAAGCCTTGCAGGGTTAACACCCATGAAGGAACTAGAGCTAGGCCTACTTTACACTTAAAAATCAAAAAGACCATAATCAGCTTGTGAAAATACTCTACCAGGTCCAGACTCTATCATCCATTAATGTTATCTAAAAAAATAAAACACTACCTATTCTGTTTTTCTGGGAGATATTAGCAAGCATATTTTTTCTAAAATTGGTGATGTTAAATGCTATTTCTACTATGTAAAATGAAAAAGGTGCAAGAACATCAGATGCCTGATGCCAATATTTGCAAGGCCTGTACAGCTAGAGATTAAAGTTTAAATAAATGCCTATGGTTCAGACCAAAAATCAACAGATATAGCCCCATGTTTCTCTGGCAACAAATTGAAGGTGAAACTTATGGAAAAATGAAAAAAGGTGGATAAAATGCATTTTTTTTTCTTCCATAGGTTTTAGCAGTCAGCAGTTTAAAAGCTCTTCTACAAAGCTAAGAAATTCTTTCACCAAATTCTTGGCTGTTTTATGTGTTGTTCAGCAGAATACTGATGTGTGAGAAAACCAAATTTTTCATTCAGAACTGTAAATATTTTGTTTGGCTTTATGACGTAAAATTTGGTTCCTGTTTGGGCCAATTACTGTAAATATGTAAAGGAAATCTAAAAATAGAAAATTTAGGAGAATAAGTAGGATAAAACACTGAAAAAAAAATTATTATCTGAACAGGCATTGAAAAAGCATGTCTGCTTGTTTGCAAATTTAAGTGCTGGAACAGTAGCTAAGAGAATAATATCTATCAAAAATGTATATATCAAAATTCTTTCCTTCGGCTTGGGCTTTATGGCTGCTGTACTTCATCCATATCGCAGCCTAATTATATAATTAGCCCTTGTAAGACACGGGTTATTACATGATCTCAGGTGTAGCACAGACATAATTATTAACATTTATATCTGTCCTGAATAACATTTCTTATCAGCAATTATTTTTCAGGGCCTGTAGCCAAAGGAGTAGAAGAAATGTGAAGGCAGGCAGACAGAGATCCTAAGTGTGTATCTGATATGTATGCTTTTTAATGCTAAAACTCCAAATACATGCTTATTTTGGAAGCCCATATTTAAAATTAACTTTGGATTTATCTAGCAGCCTGCCCTTGGGAAGTTGTTACTGTTGTCAGAAGATGGCAGAAAATAGCACTGTTAGAGAAGAAAGCAGAGATTATTTCCAAAGGTTGTGTTATACAAAATATGCCTTGCTCATGAGCAGATAAAGGACAAGGCTTGACAACTGACTATCCCCACTAGGATAGAATGCAAAAGGGTTGGTTCTGCAATATTTTAAGACAGACAGCACCCTCAAACACTAAGGGATAGTTTCTCACATACCTGTATCATCTGCTTTAATTTCCAGACTGGGTTTTATTACGGACGCCTTCTGTCGCTGCAGTGGATCACTGCCAGCCTAAACCATTGATCTTGCAGTCAGTATCTGACTCCTGCTGCAATGCAACTGTTCAAGTTTCTCTCTTTCAGTTTTTTCTTCCAGGCTGAAGAAAGCAGGCCATGCTGGAAGGAAGCCATACTATTTGAGTTGTAGAGATGCACATCTGTAGTTCCAATTTTATCCTAGCCGAACTTATTATAACAAAGTTTAAAAGTATTAAATCAAATGCAATAGACTGGGAATGCAATAGACTCTGGCATGGTGTTGTGTAATTTATCAGACTACTTGGAATGGGGAGCTACTGCATTTCAGTTTCAATATCCTATTTTTCCAGGAGAGATGGGGGATTCTGAAAAATGAAATGAAACAGCACAGCTCACAATTAAAAAAAAAACCAACCAAACAAACATAAATTTACATATGCAGACTTCAAACCCATGAAGACTGATAAACTCTTAATTCTTAAGATTAGAAACTGCAAGTTGTCTTATTGGTACAGAGAAAAGCACATGTGTAACGGGAATTTTAGCCTCTCACATCTGGATAGCATAGGCTGACCTAACTAATTTAATGCTGTAGTCTTCACAGAGAAAATCTCTTTCAAGTCATTCTGGAAGGATTCATGAATATATGTAAACATTTGGCAGTAGCTCCAAGACTTTTTTCTCTCTGATTGATTTTTTTTAAGGGACTCCACAAACATTCCCAAGAGGGAATATTTCTTTACATCTGCCCTTTCACTACACTCACACCCTTTTTTCCATTCTGGTCATCTTTTTATCTGATTCTTTCAGTAAAACTTCAAATATTTCCAACTATTCCACTCTTAACCACTCCCTACTTATTCTTCTATAAATTTATAGTTTAGAAATTCTCATGGTTTGAGAGTGGAGGCAGTGCACTCCAAGATGACCACAGACAGTTTCTGTGAGGATGAAAACTCATTGTTTCCTCATTTGTCCCATAGGCTACTTTCACTTATCTCAGCTGTTTTACTCTCTCCTTTTCTGTTCCTACAGCTCTCTTCCCCTCCTCTGTCAGCCTGGTGCATCCTATAATCCTAGAACTGGAAATGATGGGGGTACCCTGTGAACCAGAGAAATCTGCAGCAACACAATTATAGAGACCATGATGCAGAGCAGGTGAGAAGACTTAAGGAAAAAAGTTACAATCTTTCAGTCAATTGTTTAAAGGGCATTTCTCCTCTTTCTTAGGTTCTTGCATCTGAAAAATACAAGAGAAAAGACACTCATATGAAAGAATCAGGGTAAAAATCAGAAATGGGCTCTTCCAAAAGGACACAAAACTAAAGAATCTGGAAAAAAGTGTATAAACTGGGGACAGCTGGCCAGGAGTCACCAATCACTGCTCATGGACAGGCTGGGCGCCAGTCAGTGGATGGTGAGCAATGGTATTGTTCAGCACTTGTTAATCTTGAGCTTTATTCCTCTCTTTCTTTCTGTTATCTCCTTTCTATTTTTATTATTGCCGTTGTCATTGCTGTTATAATTATTGTTATTGTTATTATAATTTTTATCATAATTGTTATCATATTTGTTTCAATCATTAAATGACCTTACCTCAGTCCACTAGTTTTACCTTTAACTGGTTCTCCTCTTCATCCTGCTGGGTGTGTGTGGGTGTGTGAGCAGCTGTATAGTACTGATTTGTCAGCAGGGTTTAAACCATGACTGACCTCCTAATAGCCATTACAGAAATTTACAAAGTAGTATCATCAACTACCAATGTTAAAAGTCTGAGAGAGTCACTGAAACCCCCTGACTACCTAATTCCTAGAGGCCCAAATAAGCTTTGCAATTGAACAGATTCCAGCTTCCTCCTGAGATTATCTGATTACATAGTATCCACAGTAAAAAATAAATAGCTCACTGGGGAAAAAAAGAAAATTAAAAAAAATCCATCACAATAATAGCAGCAAAAAGAATAACCAAATTATTGCATGGACCACATACTGATCTCTTTTGTAATTACATTCATGTTAAGCATTTTATTTACAGGATTAAGTACAGATGACAGAATCTGTACTCTGTTGCCTCAGAGTATGACCTAAACCCAAAACCATCACATGATGTCTTGGAGTCATATTTCATGCATCATTCTGCAACATAAATAACTGCTATTGGAATATATCACAAAAGAAGTGTAAATTTTAATTTCATCCATTCTGTGTAATGTATGAATTAATAATGGTACTACTAAAGAGTGGAAATGGTGAATCTGTTCCAAAGTCATTTGGGTATATTTTAAAATTCTACCCAGTAACTATTAAAATGTTCAAAAAGCTCTGATCTAGTTTCAGTAATGAAATTGCATTGACAGATTTTTTGCCCAGTGCTTATCAGTCAGGTAACAAACAAGATTAATGCTTTTTAAATATTTATGAGGCAAGAAGAAAAAAAGAACTGTACTCACAGAAAATGGATCACTTCTTTAAAGGAACTGAGTGTTCCTTGATTTCAGCAAGAGAAATTTGACAAGGCTGACAAGAGAGGAAAGCATGTGGGCAGGAAATCTTGATTCACAGCTCTGTCAATTCATCCTCAACAACCTTGCTATGTGGCTGAATAAGTGACAGTTTGGGATATTTTAAATAAACACCCCCACTGACTGTTCAAAACTATTTTTCTTCACTGCAGTGAAATCATTAAAACTCCCATGAGCAAGCTGTCATATTTTCCCACCTGTTATCAGAAGGAGCAAAAAGTCAAGCTCTAGCAAGTCTTGAAGCTGGTGTAAATTTTTTTTTTTATTAATTTTTTTTCACAGCACTTAACAGAGGCTGCAGTGTTAGGAGATGGCACAGTAACAGAGTAATGGGCACCCATCACTGTGTTGTCACTGTCCTGCACTCCTGGTGCACTCTGGTTAAACAAGACAAGAAACAGCAGAGAATATGGATGCTTATGTCTCAGAAAAAGAACTTTCTATTCATTGAGTTAATGACAGTCTTTGTTGACTGCTTGTAATTTTTTGCAGCATGGAATTCACACAAAAAGAATGAATCAAAGGAAAGAAAAAAAAAAATCCACTTTACCACTACTAAGCCAAATAAGCTAACAGACTGTAACTAACTTCATACCTTAAGAGTTTCCACATACAAGCAAAAGTAATTTAACTCAAACTGGTAGCCTTCAGTCACAAGGAAACCCCTCCATTAAATAAACTCATGGGAATAGAAAACCCCAACAAAACAATCCCAAATGCCTCTCCTGCTTCCTCTGCCCAATTATGCCCAAGTCCAAAGCTCTTCCCCTTCAGGTCCAGATATTATAATTGAAGATGCTTGTTTCAAAACTGCTTTCAATAGAATCCAAGTGATCAATGTAAGGTATTAGGACAAAAATTGCAGTTTATTCAATCTAATTATGAAATACCCCTGAAGCTAAAATTTTAGTGATCAAAAGGAAAAAAAAAAAAGAAAGAAAAAGAAAAACAAAAACGCCCACACATGAATTGGCTTTATTTGGTTTTAGGAGGAAGGGAAGGTGTTGGAGTTTGGCAGATGGGAAGAGTTAATGTTTTGCATATTACAGCCAGTATTACCAGCACCAGAGTGAATTCACTACCCAAAGACATCAATAATGAGTTTTATTTTCTTGGGCAGGTGCGTGTACATACATTAGACATTCAGACACATCTGTCTGCAGCTAGGAAGATGAATGATGTTGAGAAACTACCTGAAAGATTTCTTCATATTGCTATGAAGAAATGGATGAATTATATAAATTTGAATAGGTGCCAGCATGAGGTTCATAGACTCAAATCCTGAAGTGCTCTTGGGAGGTTTACAGGCCTCATTCTGATCTCTTTCATCTCTGCTTTTCAGTACATTTAAAAATAATTTAACTATTTGAATTTAGGTCCTTTAATGTCCAATTTGACATGCTGGCTTTAAAAGACATTAAGAGAAACTTGGATTAATGCACAGCGGCAAGACTTATGACTTCCATACTTTGCACTATTTTCCTGCTTCTCTCCTCAATTTCCCGACACCTTCAGTAGCCAAATCTTGCCAGTGTTTTCAAAACTCATTGGGTCAAGCTCAGTGATGAAACCAAAGCTAGGTAATGCTTATTTTGGTAATTGTATCAGAGCAAATTTAAAAACTCCAAATTTAACAGGATTCCTCTTGTCAATGCTAAGGATAGCAGCTTTGCTATCATCCCACCTATCTGAGCATCACCCTGTCGTTGTACAAACTCTGTACATAATTAGAAAGGAGCAGAATCAAACAGAGCAATCTACATTTCTGCATTTCATGGAAACAGAGCTTTTACTAAAATAAATAAATAAATAAATGAATAAATGAATAAATGAATGAATAAATAAATAAATAAATAAGTAAATTGGGCACTTTTACAGAGCAGCATTACCAGTTTATCCTCCACTTCTACTTGTATCTATCCTCCAAACTTTTTTTTCCCTTACTCATCAGTAATATAACCTATAGTTTTTTTTAATATTTCTCTGTTTTTAAAAGTTAAATCTACTTATTAGGAAGTGCAAATGGTCACAGATGAGAGCTTATGTTTCTATTCCATGCCTGTAGTGCAATGTTGCACCCATGCACACAAGTGCAGTGATCTGGACTCTGGATAAAATGGTGCTGATATGAATCTGGGTTTTGATTGCCTTGTGTCCCCTTCAGTCTGATGTAACATAATCTCCCCTTCTTCCTTTCACTCAAAACTTCTAGCTGATTTGGCTCTCATCAATATCAGGATAGAGAATTCTACTTTCCCCATATTCTCTTCCTTTCAAGGATATATCTAACTTGAAAATAAAATGTAGAAGTAGCTTTCTGAACTTAGGCTCAGCATCTGAGAAGAAAATGCATCAGTCATCCTGCTTGGTTTTCCCTGACAAAGGAATAGACACCATCATAGGAATTTTTCAAATTATAAAGGGGAAGTTCAGATTTTTGTCTTTCTCTGCACTTTTCTAGGAGATATAAGCAATTAGTACAACGGCTGGAAATGCATACATGTAGGCTTTTGATTATAAAGTTCTGATACCCTTACAATTAATACTATCTTTCTGAACTAGCCCCTTTGACTTCATTTGGATTTACTATTAGTAAGCTATCATGCCAGAATTCAGACTTTCTGATATAGAAAACTGACTTAATAAATGTAAAATAAAAATATTCAAACATAGCAGCACACTAAGTAAAAATTAGGAAAGCAGCATTTTCTGTTGCTTGGAAACACCACTTAAAAAAAAATTAAATATGTTTAATGCATACAATGTGATATGTATTTCTGAAATTTTTCTAGGTATTATATCCTGAACTCAAGAGTTTCAACTCCAGTAACAGAGAGACAAAATAAAAGTGACTTGACTGATGATATCTTATAATAAAAGCTAGCAACATCCTCTCTTATGATTACAGCAAAGAAATAAAAGATATTTTTTATGAAAGCATCCATTCCATTGAATATCAGTTATGCTACTGTATAAGGTCAATCATATAAAACACTTTAGTGAACTACTTTGGATTTAAATGGAATAACCAGTGTAATATGGATGAATTAAAATAAAAGAATAAGTGCTCCCAGGGAGAGAACTAAACAGCTTAACTCTGTGCAAAGTTTTCCAGATGTTCTTCTGCCAGTCATACATCCAGCATTTCTGGCTGTCTTAACTCTGACTGTCCTTCTTACTTGAATTTGATCCCCTGTCTGAATTGCTGCTGCACACTTCTGTGTATCTTAGGAATACAGGAATCTCTCCTGCTTGGACACAACTCCTTTTGTAGTTCTTTCACTTATCAATCAAAATTTCTTTGGTAGACTGGAATGTAATTCTAATATTTGGGAAAAATGCCAATGGCACCCCAGGGATCAAACAGCTTTTTACTTTTTGGACTAAATATTAGTTACTAAAAGTGCTTGCAAGAAAAAGAAATGTGCAAATAAATAAATAAATAAATAAATAAGTGAATAAACAGTTTTTAGCAGTCTTGAAATGGGGATCCTGACCTATGTAAATTCTCTATTGACATGTCATAACCTCTGCTGCCTGTGGAGTTTCCACTACTCTCTCAACTGTCTAATCACATCATTTCCCTAAATTCTTCTTGTACAAACATCTTAGTATTTATTATTTACTTCTAATCCCTGATTTAGTCAGGAAAAAGCTCTGTTGGGGTCTAAATAAAGAAGTCAAAAAGCTAATACCTTCTCTTGCCATAAAAATGCTATTATCCACTTTGGTCCCTCTCATCTGTTGTTTCCCAAGGCCCACTATAATACACTGAAACAATTAAAACAAAACAAAATGAAAAAATCTAGGAATGAATAATGTCATCCTACTAATAAAAAAGAAAGGTTGCTCAGAATTAAAACTGTGTTCTTGAAAATCTGGCTTTAATACCTCTGAATGTTTCTGTTTATTTCAACATAAAGCAAGGATGATTAGCAGAACATCCAATCTTCTTAGACATGAGACAAAATTCAATAATTATTCCTAGTTTGTTTTTAGATGTTGTGGAATAAAAAGCATCAGGTATCTAACCCAAATAAACAAATAAAGTTGATTCTGATTCAGCTTGGTTAATGAAAGCTGCACTGTCTTTGGCAATTTATGAAAGAAAGCATTTCCAAACTTCCTATTGTGACTGAATCTAAGTATGTGAGCAAGCCTGATAAACAGTGTCAGGGTGACTCTTCACCTTCTTGCTTCACTTGAATGATGCTGGTAGGAAGTAATGTAGTCTGACAATTCCTTTTTCATCACTAAGCAGGAAAAGTGCCTATAAATTGCCTTTCAGAACACGTGTGGGTGGCAGAAATGTTGCTTATCCCATTCTGTTTTTTTTTTCTCACGTTCACTTGTCACCTTGGATATCAGACAATACATATAAATATACAAGCACATTAGGCCTTTGGTGACCTGCCAGCCTTGCAAAAGACAATAAAATACAAAACCACAATAAAAGGTCCAGAAAATTAGTGAAATAAAGGCTTTATTTTGCTTCTCTTAATTTTTGATGAAGCTCTCCATTGGCATTTAAGAGGAATCACAAAAAAAAAATGGATTAAAGGGCCAAATTGACTTAGAAACTCAATTCATCTTCCCTTTAAATGGACTGCAATTCCTACACTTTGTAAGTATTTCTGATACTGTAACTTATTTGCTGTGTTAGGAAGTAACAAAATTCTGAAAAAATTTGTGTGCTGATAAAAGATTGATGCAGACTGAAAATTAATTTTAGTAAATTTTTTATTTCATAACTGAGATAGAGGCCTTTCTGTAAGCATGTGTCTCATGCATGTACTGTGTCAAGCAGAACTCACTCATCTCTGATAACTGGTATTACTATCAGATGCTATTTCAAATAATATCCATATTTCATTTAAAAATTTTATTTGTTAAAAAAAAAAATAATCTGGGGTAAATGATAGTCTCATATACTTTTCCCATACTTATGTTTTTTCCAGTACTTCTTCATGTCACTTGGCAAATACCAATGTCAAGTGTCATCATCTGTGAGGTTTGTGGCACCATGCATAAGCTACATTGCTCTCAGTGGAGTTGCCTTCCCTAGTTCCAGAAAACCAATTGCAGACTTGAAATTTTCAGAAGATATCACAGTGAAAGCAATCAGTATCACAAATATTTAGCTTAAAGAGTGAAATTATCTTGACTCTTTAAATTCAGGGAGGGAAAAGGGAAGCAACTATCACAGTGGAGCTGTTACAGAGCATTTACAACACTGTTTATGAAACACCCATAGAAAGTTTCACGTGAAGAGCTCTAAAACATTAAAAATCTTGACACTGTATTTATCAATGTACCCCTTAGGTGATGCATGTTGTCCCACATATGGAGCAAAGGAACAAAGAAAGACAACTCTTCCTAGAGTGCTCAATACCAGAGCTATGCAAAGAGAGTATGTTTGGGAAAAGTGTAGCAACAAATGAGAAATTATAAGGGCTTTGTAAATCAGTGTGTGAAGGAACATGCAGATTAACTATGCTCCAGGACATGGTACTTGTATTGCATTTGAAGTCAAACACATAAAAGGATCAAATAAAGTAAAAGATAAAAAATGAAAAATCCACAAAATACAGAACTACGTAAAATCTCAGCAGGGCCAAAATGAATATAGCAATAACTCTTTTGATAGGCCTTTTGTGATCTACTTCTGGACAAATCTGTCACTTGAAAAGGAAGTAAAATCATGATCTGTGTAAAAAGCATGTTATATATTAAACTTGACGTGTTTAAGTGAGAAAACACATAAAACCTCCCTGCACAATCCTTCTCTTCGGATGTCACTGTGTGAATATTTTTCATTCATTAAATGCATTTTAATAATATAAATATTCCCACAGACTAAAACAGTCATCTACAAAGTTAAAACACCAGTATTATCAGGATATTTAGGTTAAAGCCTTACATATCATTCCACAGGGAAAAAGAATTGATGATCACAGAGAATTAATTAAGCCAGTAGTAAGAGGTGTGGAATGAGCGGGCAGTTGAGAGGAATTCAGAACAACAACAGAAAGGGTAACACAACTAATCACTTTCCACAACTTTTTTCAATTAAAGAATGATGTATTTATGTAAAGAATAGCCTCTATTTTCCAGATTTAATACAGCAATTATCAGACAAAATGTTTATATCCTGTGTTATGCATAAGGCAGTCTAAGGTAAAACAATATTTTCTTGTTTTATCACTGACAAATCATTTTGAATGGATGTTTTAGTCATTGTTAACTTACCAGGATTTTATTTCTATAGAATGAAGTGTAATCTAAAATCTCAATTAGATATTCTATTAATAAAATGTTCAGTAGAACTTATTAAGAGGCAATTCCATGTAGGACATTACAGAGGTGATAATAGATCTCTTAATTCAGTTTGTGTACAGACATTCAGTGCAAGGAAACTTCATTTTTCCTGAACTCATAATCAAAAATATCTTGTACATTTCCAATTTCACTAAATGAATATAACAACACTGTATGTTTACAATTAGATATCAGTCCTAATTTTCTAAGTGTCAATGAGGTACAACTCTAAAGATCCAGATCAGAAAAATTGCTTTGTTTTAAAAGACAAGATGGGCTTCCAACATTTAAACAGTGTCACATTCTCAGCCACATTCTCAAAATTCTGTGAATGAATCACCAGGAAGTCTTTCCATCTCAGAGAGTGCAATATGCTGCACAGCAGGTGCAGGGCCAGCTCCCTGTCCTTTTTGCTGTTGTTTCACAGTAACTGGCAAACAAGTGCAGAAGTAGGCAGAGCCACCAATATCTGGGCATAAATTTGATTCTAATCAACCTTCACCATCTTTAGCAGCAGCTAGGTACATATCAGTTTGTCCACATTGATTCATAAATTTGCTACAAAAAAACCCAGATCTCATTGGGAATAGGAATGTTAATCAATTGACAAAACTGTTTTCCTTCTAAAACTTAGAAAAATTGCTTATCTGCATAAAAAATTCCAATGCAAATTAAATCTGTGAAATGCTTACTCTGTCCAGAGAGGAAAAGCTAAAAATAATTTAAAATTATAATGAAAAAAAGAGGAAAGACCTGGTATACTACTTCTAAAAATATATTTGAGTTTTGGGTGGTTTTAAAAATGCAAAATTATCGTCTCATGACAGCACGTAGGGTCAGCAGGAATTCTGATTGCTCAGCATGAGCACAACCTATTTCCAGCTTTTAGATTTCTCACGGAATAGAACTGCTGTAGGAAAACCCAAAGTGTGATAAGCAGGTGCCAGGAAGCAGTTCCCTAAGGTTCTTCTGCTCTCCTGAGTTATTAGTTTGGCTTTCTTCTTTTCCTGATGGTGATCATGAAGCTGGAAGTATTCTGCACCACGTTTCTTCAAAAAAGTCTTGATTACTGAACTGATTTATCACATTCAGTCCAAGTGCTGCCCAAAAGGTAACAGCAGGAATGAAAGCAATTGCAACAGAGAGTTGGTGCTGCTTACAAAACAGGATGCAGGTTTCTCAAAGGGCTGCAACAGCTTTTTTTCATCTTGTCAGATAGACAACTTGGTAGCAAAACTGATAATGTGATGCAAGATGTTTCTTCACAGCACCACAGATACAGAAGGAACTAACTGCAGAGAGGGAAAAGAAAGCCAGATTGGAAGATTTATGCTCAGATTTCCTACTTCAGTTGTTTTGGAAGTTTCAGACTCTTCAACAATATCAGAACAACAAAATACCTCATAAAACAGATGGGACAAATCCTCATGGTGATGGTCAATGAATCATTATGATGCTTAAGGAAGGTGACTTGCTGGTCTGAAGACAATGATATGCTCACATTCCTTACAGGATGGATATTTCAAGACCTTCATGGAATTCATGTGGAGATGTTGGTGTCAAACGTTGGATTGTTAGCCAAAGTCTGTAGGAGGTACCTTTGCTGGAATTCATTCAGACTGAGTTTTTAGAAATAGAATACAATACACTTTCAGTTGGAAAAGGATAGGAACAGCCACAAATCATAGCTGCTTTCAGTAATCCACTGCTTGAGAGGAATTGTTGATGCCATTTCATTTATATCAATAATAACAGTTTGTATCACTTTGAAAGTGTAGGGAACATCCTAGACCATCCACCGACTCTTCTACCTTTCCTAAGAAAGGTTCCTCCTCACCTTGCTGCCATTTAGCCAAACTTATCTGTTTCCTTTTTTCTTCAAGAAGGTTCAGAATTAAGTCTTCAGAATAACAACATTTCTTCTGTTTGATTCTCCTGGATTTAAAACAATTTACAAAAATTGTGGATTTTATCTATTTTTCCATTTGCAACTATGTATTTAAGGAATTGTTATACTGACATATTTCATCTGCAGATACATGAAAATCTGTAAAAAATGTTTTCAGAATTATTTAGACTACAGTAAAAGAAGCTTTGATATTTAAAATCCAGGAAAAAAAATTTGATGATTTCCTAGGCAGTTGGAATAAATTATTTGGAGCACTGTGTTGTCATGCTACAAAGCTAGAAGATATGTAAATTAAGATTTCAAGAAGTGAAGGTTGAGGATTGATTGAATTTCATGCAAATTTTTCCGTTCTAAAATTCTAGGAATCTATGCAAATATCTATATGTGCAGAAGTAAGTGAGACTAGGATGATCATTTCCTGGAGGCCAATCCTCACAGTACACAACACGAAAACAGCATTAATCTCCATTCTGCAGACTCATCTCTTTACACTGAAAGCCTGAGTGCATAAGGGGATAAGCACCATACCAGAGCATGTTTTCAGTTCCAAACCCCTCTAAAGAGGTATAGAACTACAAATACATGTGTTTAAGAGAGGGACTTGATTGCTGCATGAGGAATATACACAAAATAATGGAGAGTTACAAATTAAATGAGGGAGACAGTGTGCTTTTCATTTTGAACAGAACACAGCAAAGCAAGAATCCCAGTTATTTGATTATGTCAGGGTAATCTTGTCAGTTTTCTCACCTATAGAGGAGTGTAATATTAAATTGCACCAAGTGCTTCTAACATCTCAGATAAAAAGCAAAGTGCAGAATATCATAAAAGGTACATTTTCTTGACTTGGTGTTTACAAAAAGATTGTTCTGTTATTTTTCTTATTATACTAACCTTTTTTAGAACCTATAATTGCATTGCTCCATGTGAATCTGATTATGTGTAGGAGTAGCACACCTAAAACAGGCTGCAGGCCTGTTTTTGATGTACTTATTATATACTTCTGGTAAATAAGTTGCTCTGTTAAGAAAGACTGCAACTAAGTTTGGGTTTCCAAAATTTGCCTTAAAACCTTCCAACTGGATGAACCAAATGTCTGTATGTTTCCTTTGCTTCCTTAGGAAACCTTGTAACTATTTAACTTAATTCTATTTGCTGCTAATGTAGGCAGTCTCAGTGGCTTGCTTTTCAAGAGAAAAAGTGTTGTTTTCCCTGCTCCAGAAAGCAGCAAAAATGACATAACTGTCACTGACCCAGCCCTTGGTAGCTCAGCCTCTACATACCAGCAGGGGTGTCACAGGAGCAGAAGCAGGTTCAGTGATATTTCAGATGGGTTTTCAACTCACTTTGGGATTCAGAGCAGTAGAGTGTCAGGTAGTGGCAGAATAACAAACAGCATGACAAAGACAGTGGAAAGATCTTCAGTATTTTCATAAGTAGTGAAGTTTAGCAGCCGTAGGAATATTCTTAATGAAAATTAGCCATCAAGTTAGATTAAAGCCAACATACATGATAATTTATTAGGCTGTCTCACAGCAGTGGTGTTAGTTATTGGTATTGTGCAAAAATGACCTTGATACAAAGTTCAGAATACTCCATTACACACGCAAAAAGAAACCAGCTCAGGTATGTTATATTTTAAATATCACAGTTAACATGGTATTGAACTATCTTCTTCAAAAGGACACATTATGACAACCTTGAAAGGGATTATTCACACTAATAGGCCTTTTATTATGTAATTCAACACAATTTATATTGATATAGTGTTCTTCATACAAGTATATAAAAAACAATATTTGCAGTCAACTGTAAATTGAAGTGAAGACAATAGCAGACAAACACCATGCAAAGTGACTGTCCTATGGGGGAAAATGTGTTCCAGGTAGACAGCGACAATGAGAACTGGGAAAAAGCCCAGACCTCATTTGATGAGATATTAGAACACAATGAATAATGAAGTGACCGTATGAACTATATTATCTTCATTGTGAGTTCTGAAAACCTATTCTTATGTTAATCCAAAACATAAGGGAATCTTTCAGAGAATAGAAAAGGTTAATATGTAATATTAAAAAATGGATGCGAAAAGTGCAAAATGTCTTTTTTCTTTTCTTTACACTTGTGTCTTTCAAAAGACACTAGGGATAAGCTAAAAGTTGAGCTGCAAATCTTTTCTTGTCTAGCAGTTTCCTAATGGTAGAAGGGGTAATCAAAATGACTTCTAAACACTCTTACTTCCTCAGGGAAAACAAAACAAAACAAAACAAAACAAAATAAAGCCAAACAAAAAATGACCACACTATTCAAGGACACAGGCAATTTACTAAACAGCAAAGCATTATTCTTTCTCTAAGTATTCCAAGATGGACTGACAGATGACTGCTACAAAGTTGTGGTTCCCAGGTGTGAGATGCAACCCCATCAAATGATGTGAACTACAAGTTGAGATGGGGAGACAATTTATTCCTTAACTTAGAGAACACAGAATTCACTGAGTCTTTGAACAGAAACATTTGAGAGATACAACTGTTAATTTAGCCTACTTTCAACATTCTATTCTGAACAAAAACACTTCTAACATTAACTAATGATACAAGTTTTAAAGTGTTCTCCTATATTGAAGACTTCAGACAATACTTTCAGAAAAAATCATCACTGTTATTTCATGTTTGAGTCTCTGCCTCTCACAGCTGTTACTCCAGACAGCCATATCTGAACTTCTACACTTTTTTGCATATGAAAGTGTACAGAATAAAATTAAAATTCACTCATAGCAGTGCACACAAAAAATACTTTAAATTTAATACAGAAAGAAAATACAATTACTAATATGCATTCTTATACTGGGCTGTGGATTAATTCCTTGAGATCTAATGCAGGAAGTGGCTCTTCAAGTCTAAAGAATACAAGCAAAGTATTTCTAGTACACACTAGAAATAGCTAAAAGTGGAGAATAAAGAGAAGTTATATGAAGGAACAGGAGTGACTTACTCTAAGTAAACTCTGCTAGACCAACTTGTTGTGGTCTTATTTCAAATAGCAATAGCTTATGCAGTATCACTGGAACCTAGTATCCATTATGTAGATAGTTAATGCAGAGATCTAGTCGCAATCAGTAATTCCTTCAATTATTTAGTACTAAACAATTATTAAATTGTTACTGTCCTTTTTCTTGATCAGAAGATGGTCACTAATGGAAAGTTTAGAAAAATGCATGCTTACAATGCACAGTAGTTTCCAACAATTTGGGGAGTTTAAATGCATTTGAATTCCAAAGCAAGAAATAAAAAAACAACAAGACATGGAATCAATTAAAGTGCTTAGCAAGTATTCTTTTCTTTTACATAAGCTCATGCTGTGAAGAACCCGACTCATTCCACTGAGTTGGAAGAATAACTTCAAGTTCCCAGGCTGCTGCTTCTAGAGAATTAGAGCTAACTGGGAGAGAATTCAAGAGTTAGCAGGGAATTGGTAAGAGTATGTCATTTATTTTTAAACTGATGGTCTACTACTCACCTCCTTTACACCAGCCCATACCTAGGAACTTGCTGCCATGCAAGAGAGAACACACACACACAATATAAGAGTCTGACTCTCTTGATGGTACAGCAGAAATCCTGCAGGAGTCATCGCTAACTACATTCTAGTGACAGGGGTGGACTGCACATCACATGAAGCAGTCACACCCAGGGTCTGTCCTACCACTGCCTTTAGAGATTCTGTAGATACTCCTACCAGTTCAAGTGATGTGTAAAATGGCAGTCTACTACCCTTGCCTCAAATGATAGAAGAACTAGCCAATGCCCAAAAACCTCCATCTTGCCCCATATATACTATGTTACTCTAAAACCTTAATCTCTAATTTTTCCACCCTGTGATATTACACACTTCTATTCAAACTATACACCCATAATCTCAGTGCTATCACTCAACGTTGGAAGCCTTCTCCACGGCCTCAGGTCAAATGCTGTGCTTTTCTGAGGGTCAGTGCCTCTCAGCACGGAAAGCCTAAAATTCTCAGTAACCAGGGTTCCAACATACTACAAGCAAGAGGACATTCTGAATTAATACAGTTTTCTATGAAACAGCTCAATCCACAAGTGAAAAGAGATGTAAATTTGGCAAAGCAAGTTTGTAAACTCTTAAAGATCCATGCTTGCACTTTTTAATTGGAAATTCTGTGTCATTAAATTTACCTATTATCTATTTTCAATATCCTCAAAATAATAAATATTATGCCTGCATTAGTTAACAATATTATGCACCAGTTTAAGATGTAAGATTTTTTTGATCAGACTGTAATAATTTGTGCCAGTTTCTACTTGATTTATAGTTCATTCTGAAACAAGTTATCTTTTCCACATTGTTTCTGGCTACAGAGGAAGATGTAACAGTAATCTTTGTGCAATGCCATTTTTAGGCTAAATTTATGTCCTGGATTTGCATGTCAAGTGCCTTAGTGGTAAAAGCAGCTCTCAAAGACAGCATGTTTATGCTTCCATTTATGCTTAAATTTGACTACCAAAGCCAAGCCAAGTGAAAAAGAAAAACAGATGCCTTTAGCTCTTTTAGTCTTAAGTCAAATGTGGATTGCTTTTTAATTATTGACTAAGCATCCTTTCTGGGGGGAAAAACAACTCTTAGCATTTGCAGGATCTCCCTGGATATCATTATTTTACACTTGGGCTGCCCCCTCCACAGTTTGTACTCAGTACTGCACACACATTTGAAGATCATAATGTTTAATGTGCTGACTACTGACTCTGCAACATCCCAAAATCACATATAATGAAGTGTAACCAGTTCTTCATATATTTTAATCATTTTCTTTGGATGATTTCTGTCTTACAAATGTGCTTTCTGTTCGTAAAAGGAAAAACATCACTGCAAGAAAGGATCATTTGTCACAACATGAGATTTTGGAGTTTAGCTTGGAAGACATATTCTGGCATATCTTCCAGGTTATTCTAATACGAGCTAAATATCTTTTGAGAGATTTTAGTCTTGAAGCATAAATACTGGCACACACACATACATATGACCAACAGTGTTGTGCTCCACCAGAAGCCCATACTACACACTTACACCACAAATTATTCCACTGCTCTGCAGTCTACTTTCTTAAGGACCATTACAATTTTATCTTTAAATTCCCCTTTCTCACTGTTGCAGAAAGGAGCTTGAAAGTGAGTCTTTAGAAAGCCAAATCATACCAGAAATCTACAAAATTAAATTAAACCAGTCTCTATAGTTGGGGGCCAGAGTCATGGGTACAGAGAACCTGAAGTCTTCAGCCAGCAAAGTTCCCTAGCACTTTAAAAATGTAAATACCACTTTTCAAAAGAATAAAGTTTTACATTACATTTACACTATTTACATCTAAATAATTTGTCTCATAATATCTCATGTGTTTATACTATTATAAGTAAGCATAATATGCTCAAAAATGGAAAAATCTGTCACCTCTTGTCTTACACCAATGTAAAAGATGCAATTTGTTTTGTCTTTCATTCACTTTCTCTCAAAACAAATATTTCATGGTCCAAACTGCCTCATTTTCTACCTAATAAACTTTCTACAGCCAATCACCAGGGCTCTGGTCCAGCTGAGTATGTGGCAGTGGGCAGTTGAGGCAGCCGTGGGAGCCTTGGGAAGGCAAAGCAGCCCCTGACAGGAACTTGAGGGGTGAGGGAAGGAGGGGTTTGTTCACCAATCTTTCTACTGAAACAGCTTCCTTCAAAATGATTACTGAAACAACATCTCAGGGCACACAGGCTGGTGAAAAATGATCCAAGACTCACCAAATGCCTTGTAGGCATTTTCCTTAAAAGTCTGGCCTTGTAATATCTTCATTTTGTCTGTTGTCTCTTATTGTGTCTTGTGTTTTGGCATCAAAATATGGAAGAGGCAAATGTAACAGAAAAATAAAAACTTTTCAAAAAACTCCACACAATCTAAAAATTCCTTCTTCATGCAGATTTGTGCAGGGGATTCTTTGCAGGAACCATCAGAAAACTGCTAAATCTATTCAGAGCTTTCTGTTGTCCCTGCATGAGTGGCATGAACCCAGGGAGGCAGTAAAAAAAAAAAAAAAAATCACTGGAGTGGTGAGAGCCAGAGCAGGTGGTTCTCTCCTGAGTGAGCAACTGCCTGTGAAGGAAACCCAGAGGAATGTTCAAGGCAGCTCCTTGGATTCCTCTCTTACACACTTTTTTATCCAAACCACAAATATCCCAGCCAGCCTTACAGATTTTTAGCTCTATAGAAATGGAACAATATGCACTTTGGGCTTCTGAAACTAGCAGTTTCTTTGTTCTTCTTTTGTTTTCTCCTCAGTCCATCATCTCTTTTACACCTTATTCCTTGGTGCTGCCCTTCCTTACTGGTCTCCTGTCACATAGAGCACAAAGTAATATGTAGAAAACTAATTGTAATTAGGCCTGCCATGACACGGGTAGACAGAGACCAATTAAATAAACCCTTGAATAAACAAGAGTCAGTCAGTCTTTTTGTCAAACAGAGATGGGTCAATAGTTTAAGGTGATTATTGCCAATAAGGCTCAATGTCTACTCTTTGTACTTCTTTGGCATGATATTCTATTGTGGGACAATGTTTCTGTCTAATTATTTGGCATTCAGATTACTGTAAATTATTAAGAGGCTTCAAAAGAAGATATGCTTAGTTCTTCTTGGCTGGAAGACCAGAAGAAGAAAATTGTAACAGCAACATATTAAATCTACATGCAGGGTTCTTTTCTATAGCAGTAAATAAAACGTGTTCAGTGGACGAAAATTTCACTTCATTTCCCTCAGTGTCTTCAAGCAATTTTTTTTTTTCACAGAGGAATAAAAATTGTTCAAATATTTTCATTAAAATGTTTTATATTTTGATACCAGATTTTCATTATGCTTTGCATTTTGTCTAAAATTCTATTGAGAAAAATTTTAAAGCAAAACTTGTTTTAGACACTAATTTCAATATTCCATTTCAAAAACTAAGATTCTTGGGGGCTTACTTCATTTTTTAATATATTGTTGTACTATCCCGCTTCCCAATATCTCATTATAAACTCTGTGCATAACTTGGAAATAATATAAACTGGAAACAGGAAAATATTTTAATCAGCTCTATATAAATTCAACCAAAATTTTAAAAAAGACATTATCTCTACAATACACATGTGATTACTACCAGAATGTCATAATATGAAAAAATAAATGAATCCCCTTTCCAAAAAGCTTAGTAATTACTGTGACAATTCAGATGAAATTGTGAAATTATTATTCCTCCAGTTTTTAGCATCTTAAGTTTTTCTTCTCCCCTCAAACTTTCAATTTTCAGAAGATTTTTGTTCCCGTTGAAGTAAATTATTTTAATAATAAATTTTTAATTTTACCATTAGACAGGAAGAAGTGGTTTCTTCTCCTCTGATAACACTAGGAAGTCTCATTTAACACAGGCTTTTCAGAGATGAAATGATACATTATATTCAGCAAGAATATGTGTAAACCAGAAATTAAGAATAAATACGTCCAATAAGAACAGAGCTTTTAGGGACAGGTTCCTCTAATTTGGAACAGTGGGTCAATCTCCTAGACTTAGAGCATTTTCTTTGCAGAAAATCTCACTACCAGAAAAACATGAAATAATTTTTACATTAAACAGTGACAAGGATCTGAAAATGAATGAATAAATAAAAATAATTTAAAAAAATTTCACCACAGCCTTAACTGTTTGGGATTTTTTATTACACTGCTGAATTACTATATTTTGACTATTACTCTTTTTTCTCCCTGAAGAAACTAATTCTTTCTCTGGAAGAAAGAATTGAGCTTTACTTGACTTAATCTTTCTACTCTACTGCAAGCACAGTCTGCAACAGCAGTGTTGCATGACTAATCAGTCAGGAGTGAAAGACAGGTTCTTGGTACATTTAAGTTAAAATCCTGCTTTGAGCCAACCTCTGGAAGAGACTGGCTGGGATGATTACTAGATAACTGAGGGACTTCCTGTTGGGACTGTGAGCAACCACCTACGCATCTTCAATTAACTCTTTGGCCTGAAGTCATGAGTATATACTTAGCTCCACCAACTCTCTTGAAAAACTGAGAAGTTTACACAAAATCTAAGCTCTCCCTTTATCTGTAAATTGAGCCTCAGCTTAAATCCTGAACCATGCTCCACCAAAATGATTGAAGCCAGTGGGATTCTGCTTGCAGCCAGACTCAAAATGCAAGGAGGGAGGACCTTCCTCTTCCAGTCCTTAGAGGAAGACTCTTGTGCTAGGAGGATGATGCAGCAGAGATGAAGGACAGAGCTGTACCCATGCTGGTGGTGGGTTTTCTTTCCCAGGTCCTGCTGCTACCAAGATTAGCTGCAGCCAGCTGTGGCACAGCATAGTGGGGAGCAGGAGCCAGACTGACATTTTGAACCCACCAGAAGGCACTTCCTGCCCTTCACAGAGAACCTCCCTCCAGGTCCAAGGGCTCAGGATATGCCAGGGATGTTCCAGCCCTGGCTGACAGTTATAAAACATAGGATGGTCCAGCAGGAGGCCAAACTCTTAAATGATGCTGAGACACCACGCAGAGCTGACCAGAACCTTGAGCCGGGTCTACCTCAGCTGTGCTGCATAGCATGCTCCCAGAGTGGCTGGAAGAGAAATTTTATACAAATAAAACTGGCAGTTCAAGCTCTAACAGAAAGCCAGCAACTAAGCAGGACTCCTCCTGGGCTGCAGTGCTTCCAAGATATCTCCCAGGTCTCCACCTCAGCGGCTCTCTGTGCCACAGCATGCACCCTTCACTGCCTCTTTGCACGGGTGACAAGGGCCATGCTCCCACTCCAGGCAAGCCCAGCACCAGCTGCCCACCTAGGGAAGAGCTCCCAGGTCTCCAGGGTCACCTCCATCCCAGGAGGCACAATGCAAGAACAGAAAGGCCAAAGATGCTATACCTCCCGGGCAAAATAACACCCATCCACTGTTTTAGCTCATGCTGGTCAGGAAAACAGTTTTCTTGAGGAAAACTGAGATCTGCTGAAGGGAAATGACAAATCTTAGAGAAATTCCCTGTCACCAATTAAATGTGGAATTTAATTAGAGTTCCAGTCTATTTCCATTTTGACTCTTTTATCCAGTAGTAGATATTTTAATTCATATTTCTTTCTCATAAAAATAAATACAGAGGCCTTTGCATAGAGTAAAGATTTTGGCTGTCAGGACCTTTTTCTTTGAGTGGGTTCTCTGCATTTTTGTTTCATTTCCTCGTCTATGAACAAGCATTCCTGACAAACTCATCCCAATGAAATAATTTTCAGAAACTAAAGGATGATCTAGAACATACTAATTTATGAGCCCCGATTTTATAATTTCAACCCTTCTTCTCAAACCTATGGTATATTACATTTTCTCATTTTTCCTGTCTTCAAAGAGAAGACTATTTTCACATATATTTTTATTCACATTTTACCAGTAGTGATGGAGGCATTTTTCTGGTGTAGACACTGTTAAGGAACAGATGTAGTATTTTATCAGGGAGTTTGTTTCATTAAAAATTTA
Source organism: Promerops cafer (assembly GCA_013398275.1). Classification (NCBI taxonomy): domain Eukaryota; kingdom Metazoa; phylum Chordata; class Aves; order Passeriformes; family Nectariniidae; genus Promerops; species Promerops cafer. Next base: position 925,089 of record VZSE01012491.1, on the reverse strand, counting down.
AGCATTTACAAAAAACATCATTTTATGATTTAAATGACTGTTATTAGACTTTAAATAAATACACGTATTACAATCCTACTGTTGAATGTGCTGCAGTAGTGATCAAAGATCATTTTGATATTGCCTACAAGTGGAAATAGAAGATGTCTTTATATAAGCCAGTCTATTTATACGAGAGTATTTTGTTAGTATAGTTACTCATCCAACGCAAATATTTAAATCCTTTGATTTAAATCCTTTTAAAAATTAAATCCTGTGAAGTCAAAATAGTATGAAGCATTTCTGTCTCCTCCCCTCTCTTCCTACTCTAAAAATTAGCACCAAGGAACAGATTTCCAGAATAACACAAGCACGAGGTTTTAAAATACTTAAACACTTCACAGTAACTTCAAGTTATTTCCTGACTTGCACGAAGACAGAACTGTAATGATTTGAAGTGTTCAGTATCTTCATCATAATACAAGAAAATATTATAGAAGTAAGATGAAAATTACAGGGCTCATTTAAGAAAATTCATTGACATAATTCCTGGATTTTTTTATCTTTTAATCTAAGGCTGTGTATTTTCAGTACTACTAAATATTAATAAGAAATTCTTTTGGTGTATTAATAGGTAGAAGAAGGTTGTCACAACTTTTAAGAGCTACTCCAATTACTCTATATAACCACCAATTCTCAAAACAAAAACCTGTATCAAGCAGGTATAAGCAGTATTTATCAAGCAATTATTCCATCATTCACTCCATAGAAAAATCTCTCAGTTTTGCTCTCATATAATTTCTGCCAAGAAAAGTAGATATTTGACATTCTCAGAGCAAGATAGCATCCTCCATGATAAATTGTCTTTTCTTCTAACACTACTAGTCAACCAAAACTAATTTAGACCAACTGTATTTTAAGTCAACATCTAAAGGGAAACCCTAACTCTATAACTTTTCAAGACAATGAAGAACAAATATGCCAGGTGAAATACTATGAAAAAACACCCACGCCCTGCCCAGCCTCACATAAAGCAACAAGTGCTGTGTGAAAAATCTAGGACTAGGAGTATCTGCAACACAGCTGCAGAAATTATTTGATCACAGACATAACTGAGGTAATTTTCAAATAGCAAGTAGTAGTACCAACATGTTTATGACAACGCACAGCTCCAATAGGGGCCATTTACCCTCCCAACACAGTATTTTGGCAGCTGCAGTGTAAGTGTGCTGTAACTATCCTTCTTATTTTACACTTATTTTTTTTGCCCTGCAAATACTGAAAATATGAGGGGCAAGATCCAGTCTTACTTCTAACATATGCAAGGTAAGATTAAACATGCATCAAGGAATCTCTCGAGAGACTAATAGAACATATATACACTAGGTCGTTTTGATAGGGCAAAATTCTGATAAAGATGTAGTGAAATAGCACCCATATCACCATTCTTTCAAGATATATTCAGTCCAAGAAAAATCAGAGAGTAATAGAAGACAGAAAGTTGCTTCAAACTCCTACTGCACTTATGATAATTTGGGAAAAAGACTTAATCCCATAACTCGTTGTGTTTATGCAAGAAGAGCTGTCAAGGTAAGTTCACTAGTTGAATGCTGTTGAAATTTATTTTAGATACTTGCTCCATGTATATATCTGTACAGTTTTCTAACAATAGCTAAACATTTCCTTCACCTATGAAGTAAATCTACTGTGATACAAATGTAGTAGTAGATTGTAAGACTTTCTGTACAGATATTAGAGATATCATTGCAGTAGATTTAATGATTTGTACAACTGAACTGACCATAATTTTGAATACCATGATGCAATTATTGCTGAGAGAAAAAAAAATCAGATTTTGTAAACTCTTCAAATACATCCAAATATTTGAAGACACTGCTTTAAGAAAGGTTAGCAGTGGATAAATAGCATTTGAGATCTTCAAGACACACTGTTACTTTTCCTATATTCCCTGCAGGCTAGCCTATCAAGCTGGGCAAAGTTTGTTGTTTTTTTTTTTTGGAGGTGCTACCTAAGAATCTTATCACAGAAATTCTCCTTCCTCTTCTTTAAACTAGAGAATAGGCCAAAGGCAGGCCCATCAGTTGAGATAAGAGTATGAAGAGTGTATCTGTCATTCTTCAACAAGGCAAGCCCAAAAAACCAGAAATTAATCATCTTTACTGAAACAAAGCTAAATTCATATCTATCTGCGAATGGATTTACCTGAATGCATCCAGAAAGGTATTTCTCAATACAGAAGAAAATTTAGAAGCGTGCAAAGCTCTAATTATTGCCTCAGTGTAAGACTTACATTCTTATCACGCTAATGTTATCATATCAACAGGCCTGTATTGATTTTCATTACCCCAGGATCTGGTTTTTCAAAGGTTTCAGCCCTGGACATGTCTGCTAAAAATATTAATGTAGATAAAAATTGATGGGTTTCTGGATGCCCTACTGCTACTGAAAGAGGAAAATTTGGAAAGATTTTTCGATCTAAAATTTATGGCACCCATTAAAAGAGTCTACTTTCTATAATTATAACTGTGGAGGAAGAGGGTTGCCATATATCATGATGTCAGTATATCATCTCAAGGAACCAACATAACAAGCTTCTGCAAGTTTAATCATGGAGGACCTTTCCCTTCCTTTTCCTTTCCCTTTCTTTTCCTTCAAATCCTGCATGAATCACTGTTGAGTTGTTTGGTCTCAGTTTAAGTAAAGATGATTCAGCATCGAAAAAACATGTGAAACACAGGCAAATGTAAACAAATATAAAGGTGAAATCTACTGTGGTCAGACTTGGTAAAGATGTGTAGAATTCATTAGTGATTCAGTGACTAATGATAAAGGCTTATTTTTGATGAAGATTTGTCATGTGTTAAACACTTAAGTTCTCCACTGGTGTATTAAAAAATATTTGAATATTTAATGGATCAGAAGTTGAGGTCACATGCCAGGACACAATTCAGAGCACTGCCCTTGTAATGTGGATGCAGGTTACTCCATTCATTTCTTCCCTTTGCTTGCCTGTCAAGCATGCAGAACTGGCACCTGTGTGAATTTCGTTGCCAGTAAAGATGCAGTGTGGACACACAATCCTGAACCCTAGAAGATTGTAGCAAATGAGAACTCTGTCCTCAATTTGGGCTGCACTGGCCTTTAATGTAGAGGTAATCAGGCTGTTCTCAATTTGAAAACCTACCATCTGGAACTCCTTTTTGCTTCTGCTTCAGGTAGTAAAGAGATCTCCAGCATGTCTTCTACCCCTTTGGGAAGGTTTTAGGTCTGCAACAACTGCTGATTTGTGCCAGAACACTTATAAGAGAGGTACTGGGACATGCAGTGGACACACTCCTTGTGAAGAATTGGAAGTGCTAAGTTTAGAATCTGCTAGGATTCCCAATGGCCATAGGCAGCTCGTTCTAGTGTAATCTCACCAGTGAGAATCACTGATCACCTTGACACTTAGAATTGGAGCCTTCCTTTACCTGTGTACAGAGACCAAGAGCCCCAGAATTTCTACTTTTCCAGCTGTCAGATCCCTTTCTGACTTGTAAGTTCTATATTTACATGTGGCAATGTTGGAGACACTCACCAGAACGGTAATTGTAGAAGAAAGTAAAAACAAGATGGCTTCTTACTTCAAGACAAGATGGCTTCAAATTCAAATAATTTTGAAAAAATTTGTTTGATTTTAAACTAATGAAAGAAAGTCAACATAACTTACTCACTCAAGACTGTTGTGCAAACTCTAATCCTACTTGCTATGAAAAGAGAGGCATTTTAACAAATGGAGTGCTTCCAAACAGGGGGTAGAATGGTTCCAAACACCCTTATAGCCCTATTGTCACTTTGTCCTGCCTTCTTTCTTACAGCCTTCTAACAGCTTTTGCAGTGTTAAGATGAGAGTAATTAAAGAGGGGATTTTAAAAGTCACATAAGAAGGATTAAAATGGCAATAAATGAATACATAAGTATAAAATAATAACTTAAGGAATTATTTGTTATTTAACCACACTGCCAAAGTTAATGAAGATGACAACTTTTCATTTTGCCATTTTTGATGATATTTTTGTTGTTTGTGTCATCTTTGAGGGGTTCATGCCATTATATATATATTAAGAGAGACATAGATGTAGATAGATAGATATTTAAATGAAAATATTGCCCATAACTACTGTTAACAAGTCAGATAAAAGATGAGACCACTGACCAATCCTGAACATATCTTGCTATAAATTGCTAGTTCCTTTTGTTATATGTTGCCTATCTTTATACAATAAAAGAATAACAATACTATTCAAACTGCATTTAAAAAAACTGTAAAGAAACAAACTGCATTTTAAATGACCATTAAGAAACATTTAAGATTGCAAGATCAATTCGGCAGCTGAAAAGAAGAATGAAATCCTGCCACTAGACCCATCCAAAATTGAACTATGAAATGGGCTGGAAAATATACTGCTGAATCCTTTGCCAATAGAGAAACATATTAAATCAATGAAAAAATATTTGGGTAATTAAATTTTTATAACCTGAGGTAAGAAAAAGAATGTTATTTGTCATAAACAATGAGCATTGTGTTCCAAGTTTTTGATGAAATAATCAAACCCAAAATATCAGCATTCCTGCCTGGATTCTTCATTTTCCCCTGTGTATCCATCCCTAAGAAATGATCTCTCAATTTTCTGTCAGTATGAGAGAAACTTGTATCTCATATATACAGAATAGGCACTCCAAGGTTTATTCCAATAAATGTCTTTTCTACTGAAAAATACAAGTTCATCAAAAAGTAATATGCATCAAGAAAATGTGGCTATAGTTGCAATTTGGCATAAGAGAAAAAACAATTTAATATTATGGATCACTGTTGGAATACTTTGGGAACAAAATATTTCATACTAACATTTTTAAATTAAAAATTTAATTACATAAACAGCTTTCAGATTTAAAAGTTTTGAGGTCCTAGTTTAATACATTATTATTAGCTAAAGGAAACATTAAGGTCATTTAGAAAAAAAAAAAAATCCAGGGAAGTGTACTTTATTCCTCTTTTTAAACAGGGAAAAAAAAAAGATATTTTCTATGAAACTAAGAACAAACTTCTCTTCCTTTCTGGTATATTTGTACATCACTGGATATTATGCTACATCAAGTCTATATATGCTGCCTTCTATTTTAAGCAAATTGGCAAAGATGTGATAAAGATAAATAGGTTCAACAAATTCCTGGATGAGAACAAATATACATATATATTCATACAAACATTTAATATATATATATCATACATATAGCCATGGATTATAACAGAACCCAATAAGACTTATTTATCTTTGATTTTTCAATGGTTTTTTAAAATGGTTTTACTGGGTCACCATATTCAAAATAAATTAGTGGCAAACAAACATGGAGTTGGACGTCCTTATGTTCATTTCCTTAAAAACTAAGCTAAAAGCTGTCTTATTTTGGTCAGGATAAATTTCTTGTTAATGTCAAAGCAAATTGAAATCAGAGGGATTAGAAAGATTATTTCATTTAGAATGAAATACTAGTGATACTATTAAAATCAAATTCAGTTATCAAAGCGTTTTTCTATTCACACAGAAGATCTAACCCTTAATTCAGGCACATGAGTCCTGTGTTGAGTTAGGCTGGATTCTAGAAGGAAAAAGCCTCTGACCAAAATCTGTCAAAATTTTTAAATATGTGCTTCATCTAAATGATCCCATTGTATTAGTTTTGCTCACAGGATGTGGGGAAAGCATTACTGAAGTCACAAGGGCATCATTATTGGTAAGATATAAGATGTTAATCAGTGTAGTTTTAAAAATTTTATGTCTGTCAGGAAAGCATTTGATGCTCCATTACCTAAACCCAGTTACATGCTATCTCTAATATCTATCAAATATAGATATTAATAAACATTCTTCTTTTTCAGACTTCTTGCTCAGTTATGCCCTGCTCAGCGTGCAACATTTGGCATCAAATGATTAGAATGTCTTGAAATAAAGGCACATCTTGTAAAAGATATTAAGGAGGATAAGCATATGGCCTGCATATTCAGACACTTATTTTGGGTTGCATGCTCTACATACACATTTGTCTGTAGTAGAAGTAATAACACCAAGAATAAAAATGTGCGTACTATTTTCTGCAGAGTCTACTTTAAAGTTAGAAAATCATTGTTCTACATTAAGCATTGAAAGCTTTAAAATACTTCAAGGAAACTGTAATTCTGTTCCAATTTAGAATATTGTCATCCATCAGCAATCTCTTGAACAAACAAAATGCATTTATTACTTGTTTCATATTCATAAACGCCATTGGTTTAATTAAAATGTTTTCTGAGTACAAAGCACAGAGTTTTTTCCACAACTAAGCCTGAATTTAACATGCAAATATCTTCTAGCCATAAGTTATGGTGAATAATTGACTTAAAGAGGAAAAAAATGGGCCATAATTTACATCTTATCTGGTTTTCCCTATCAAAAAATCAATAGATGCCAGAGGGTGAACAGAATGTTTAAAGTTCCACATTCCAAGGATTTTCTAAGTTTGCATAATACATGTGACAACCCTCCCACAGAATTCCTTTTATCATATTAGTTCCACAAACCAGTTTATCTATGTGCATTGTTCACACGGAAAAAAATCTCATTTATGTATAATTGCCTGATCAACTGAAACTTAATTGCATTATGTTGTAAGGACCTTTGATGAAACTTTAGAAATCTGCATAAACATGTATCATTTGAGGCCCTAATTAATAAGAAAAACCCCCAAACTTCTGAAGAAGCAAAAAAGTTAGTTTTGATTTGCTTTGTACAAACTATGCAATATATTTTCATCACCGCTTCAATTTTCTGTTTATATAGTGAAAAGCAGTAAGCATGGAGACTTTATTATAAGGCAGAGTTTAAAGGCATCCATGAAGCAGAGCATATTTTCTGACATTTAAATTTCCAATAGTTAAAAAAACTCATTTATTAAGTTAATTTTCAAAATAAAATGTTTACAATTCAAAATTGCTGACTGATTTATAGAGAACTTGATATAACAAAAGATTTCATTGCTGAAGTATTTTTGAAATATAGAATATTTCTCTGTGCAAATATGCTGCTAGAGTGGACTGAGTTGTGAATCTTTTGAAATCAACAGTGTCTTGAGAGCATAAAGCAGAAATAAATAATTTAGGAAATCACTGGCAGGAGTGCTGAAGGAGAGAAATAATACAGGGTGAAAGCATAGCCTGTCTCAAATATGAACATTGCATACCTATGCACATGGGAGATAAAAGCTAACAAGTCCCAGTGTAAGAGCCTTTTGGACCTATCAAGACATGGAAAAGTATCAAATAAAAAATGTATGGAATTATGCTCTCTGATCTTCTTCATAACAACACCAGCAGTGCTAAACAGAAATGAAGATGAACACATTTCCAAAGCCCAGGAGGATATTTGCACAGATATCTGTTTTAGTAACTCTTCCCTTTCTATTTGTCCTCTTATCCCAAGTTTGGGGGAAATTCAGACAACAAGATGAACATTTTCCAAAGTTGTTGCTGGAAGGTAGTGAATTTACTGATCTGCATATAAACCCTTTTAAGCAGAGTGTTACATATATGGGAATACTTAACAATTATTTTTGGCAAATTCCTAAACTCATTAAAATACAGGGGAAAAAAAAGAAAACAAAAAAAAGAAAAAAGGAAAAATAAAGTAAAGGAACACCAGCATTCATTTTTCTATGTAATTTCTACGTAAAATGGATTTTGTCTGATGTACTCTGGTCATGAATTATGAATCTACCACACGGAGCAAATTCAGTAGAGTGTGCATCAATTTAGGTTGTCTATATGGTCTAGCATCTGAGAACTCTTATATGCTAACTTGCTCTATAAACCCACAACAAAGAAATTGTTACACAGTTTTCTGTTTCAAGACCCTACACACTGTGAATTCAGCAAGAGGCAACCAGAACACACTGTCAAAACAGGACAACAAGCAAATAGGTCATAAAAAAACAGGCTATAACAATGCACAGTTGTTAGTGAGTGAAATAGGGAACAAAAGTAATTGAAAGTGGAAAATGAGGTGGTGTAACAAAGGTTCCTCATAAAAACAGTAATTAATAGGAAACACAGCAGAAGAAACTTGATTTGGGGTAAGGGGAATTAAACGAGCATATGAGGGAAGCTGGCAAATTCTATTTGGGTAGGAAAAAGGGGATGGGAAGAAGGGGGTGTGTAGGGCATATGACAAGGTAAGGTGAAACACTGGGAGTGGATAATAATGAAAAAGGACGCTGCCACTAAAAGGAGATTTGCACAATGTGCCATACCTTCAACTAGTGTAGGTTAGCATAATTTTACTGGAGCCAGTAGAGTTAAGCTGATTGACAGAAAAATAAAAAAATAAAATGTAATTCTTGTGTAGAAATCAATAACATCATTGTATCACTTTTTCTAAGGTAGATTTTGCATATTAAACAATCCAACCAAATTAGGTCTAAATTTAATATTCATAAATGCAAAAAATAATTCCAAATAACAAAATGAACTGACAAGAAAAATCTCTGTCGGTGTTTATAAAAGCACCTATATAATAAGATGAGGAAAAGAGAGATTTAATTGGAAAATAATTCTGATCTTCTCCACAAAATAGCTAATATTTGTGCAGTATAAACTTTATTATTGTTTAAACTAACTCCAATCCTTTAAATTAAAGAACAATGATCTGGTAATTTCATATATCATTCAAAATGTCAAAATATTTGGAAGAGACCAAGAGAACATAAATTCCACTGAGTCAATTTATGCCTATCAAGTAATAAGACTGCGTGATATAAGAAAACAAAAAAACATCAAACAATGATGAACTAAAACACAGAATTAGATACAATGATGTAATAGCAATTGATTAAAATGAAAGCAGAGGATTTCCTGCCTGATTGTTGTTCATTTCCATCAAAGTTTACAACAAAGTTTTAAATAAACATGGCCAGCAGCCAGAAATAAAGAGAGAAAAGCAGTAGGACTGAGTAGTACTCTGGATAGAGGTCTGAATTTTCAAATTCACAGACTGCTTGAATCAGGATTTAGATAGGGAATATTTATAAAGTCATACCATCATACTGTACATGAAAATGCAGCCCAATATTTAACTCACGGCTGTAATCTTCTACTTTTTTTTTTTTTAAATTCCAGTATCAAGCTTCTCAACAAATCTGCACAACACTTAATATTTACAGGTGGGATCTTTTATATCAATTACACCCTTTCAGAGCATTTTTTCACATTCTTCCCTTAAAGTGCACTTACGGTACTGTCTGTCTTCAAAAGATCTTCATTCCCGGAAACCATCTAAACCAGTACGTGCTTGTGAAGGCAAAATTTGCTTATCATGATCTGAAAGCTACTCTACCTCATTTGTATAATGTGCAATTTAGGGCTGGGTTCTCAATGTACAGTTACTGGTATTGCCTGGTTTAATGCAATATAAATGATCAAAAATGTTTTAGGCACATGGAAAACAAAACGAGTTCTGTTTGAAGACAGACTCACTGCAAATGGTATCGTACTGAACACAGTGTGTCATAGCACATCTGTAATGGCTCTGAATAACTGAACTCAGTCCAAAAAAAGTGGAGTAAACAAAGCAGGATCACAGTTTATTGCTAGATTTCCTTAACTCTCTCAGCTCTGAAAGACTGAACCAGTGTTTGTTCCTCCTTGCTGCAAAGGCACCTGTCATTCTTCAGGCATTAGCTCCAGCTCATAGTTCACAAATATAACAGCTCAGATAGCAACACACTGGTTTTGTAGAGCACTGACAGCAAGATCCAAGTTCAGAAGTACAGAAGTTTCTTCTCCATTGTACATATCTAAAACTATTCCCTTCCTTTTATTAAAAAAACCCTAGTTCACAGAGTGGAATTCCAGTGAAAACCTGCTTACTCATCTGTCAATGACATTACACATAATCATTACTTGCCATCAGTCCAAATTCCTTTGCAAATATTAATAATAATTTGCCCTTTTTGTTCCTTTGTGTAATGGTACCATTTTTCTATAATGGTATAATTTCTATAATTTTCACAAAAATAGAAATCTTATTGTGTGGTATAAAGAACCAGACCAAAAAACTTATCTGATAAATAAAAAGTTGCACATCTTTTGTTAACTTCTGATAACAGAAGTCAGAGGATTTATAAAAAAAAACAGATCTGATTTGTGACCAAACTAATTTATCATTCCAACTCTAGCTGTCTCAGTCAAAATGATAATCTTCCTGGTTCTCCCAAAATGGAAGATTTTTACAAAATACTAAAGATAGAAGTGGAAAGAAAAGTGGTGCATCAGATAACTAGGAAAAAAGTGCAATAACTGCCTAAATGCTTTTCTTAATTTTCAAATTATTATTTTATTCTTAACAAAGAAATAAAGATGTCCTTCCAGTCCAGGGTAAGATTTTGTCATTTTTTTGTACATGATCACTACAGTTTAACGCACTTTAGTAGGAGCCAGGCTGTATATTTGATCTACTCATATTGTTGCAGTACATTTAGGAAAAGGAGGGTAAAGGCTATTAATTCCTACCTCATTTAATGCCAAAATGGTTCCTTGCCACTGAGATTAAGAACCAGTGATAAATTTCACTGATATAACATTTGTATGTAGAAACTGTTAATATGTAAAACAAAATGCAAAATACCAGATTGTCCAGGGTAAAACGTTTTACTCTGAAATTTTCAGTGAACCAACAGAAAGAGAGGACACATTTATCCTTTGCTGAAACAAGTTCCCAATAAGCCTTTCAAGTACAAGAAATGATACTCAGCCCAACAAAGAGATGTTTGCTTTTCTAAGCAAATCACACATTAATTTGGTGTTACAATCAGAGGAGTAAGTAGATTACATGTTGGATAGGAAAGATTTACAACTGTCTGAAGATTTTAAAGCTTCAGAGGAAAAACTGCCTGCAAGAAGTAAAATATTAGACCAAAAAAAGTAAACTCTGATGACGGAATTTCAAAGGGGAGTTTCATTTACTAGGATAAAACTGAAGACATAATTGCACAATCTGCTTCTCTGCCGGACATCATGTTAAGATCACAGCTGAAGGAGAAAGAGAATTTTCTGGATTATAAGTAATTTAAGTAAAATGTTCTTCAATTCTTTGCTAGTATGTTATCAAATTTCAATACGCTGTATTGTCAGTTAACGGTGCTATTAATTCTTCTAATTGCACATCATTTTACCCTCACTGGAGTTTAAATCATCTAATGTGACTGGGTAACAGCAAGGTATTCCTCACTAAAAGTCTGACAAATAGGGTAAGGAAGCACTAAGCAAGATGAGATTATGTTTGTATACTTCATAGAGTCTAAATGAAAGGGGGATTTAATACTGAAAGAGATACAGGAGGTACAACAGACGCTTTAGGCAAAATAATTTAGAAACACATCTACTTAAAAGAGAAAGTTGCAATGAAACATTTCCACACCATTAACTGTAGGTTGTGCACATATTATGTAAAGAATCCATGATGAAGAAATGCTTGCCATAATAAAACTGCACATTCCAGATTGCAGCCAGGAAGCGCTGACAGACTATAGGACTCTTGATACTAAATATGCTTCAGAGTTATGTTTCAAATTCCTAAAGCTGAATTTAGGAGGTTTTCAAGGCAGCAGAAATTACTTTGCAGTAAAACTAACAGTGCATGCCCATTTTGTACACAAGGGAGAGAAGGAGGCAGCACAACAGAGCTGGAATGACTCATAGCCCAAAAGGCAAGACTACAGGAGTTACAGTTTGCTAATGAGCTTCTCTTGTGAGAAAGGGACGCTATCATTCGAGCTAGACAGAATTTTCTTCAAGAATAGGAACAAGTTTGTGTGCCTTGCATCCTGTTTTGAAATTTACATGAGTTCAAAATTATATAAATGTATAAACAACTGTCAGATGTTTTGAACTTATCATAGAGCTTTTGAAGGTGCTGTGTTGATGCCAATGAAAGAGAAGCAAAGCCTCTAATAGCTTTGAAATGGCTATGTTGGGGGATTTAACAATGTCTGCAGATCAGTGCTCATCAAATTAAATTCCAGGCAATTCAAAGAATAAATCCTGCTGCAAGAAGTGATACCTTGAGCTAATAATAACCTAGTGGAATTCACTTCTAAACTTTCCTGAGTTCACTCTTTCAGCTGGGTTGGGGGGGGAGGGAAAGACAACGACACACACACACCAAACAAAAGCAAACAACATAAACGAAAAAACAGTAATTAAACTTCATGTGACTGTGCCATTCTTTTTGAGTGGTGGTTCTATTTTGCCAACAATACCTAGAAGCACACTTAAGAAAGGATAGGAGCAACACTGATGTAAAAGGGAAGCAAGGAAGAGTAAACAAAGCATCTGCAATTAACTCCCTGTAGTTGGCATTGCCTCCCATGCTGAAATTCTGTCTTGGCATTGTTTTCTTCACACACACCCCTTGTAATTGCAATAATAAAAGGTGTGTGAAGAAGAGATTATGGAGTTGGCAGAAAGGTGCAAAATACAGGAAGTCCAGGATGTATTCATCTTTTTAGGACATTTGGAGAGTTATAATTCTAGATGACATTTACTGCACTGTTTGTCTTAACTATTTAGGCTATTCTAGCACACATTGTCATTTAAGCTACATCCACACTGGCCCATAAAAATGCCAGCTGTGACCAAAACCAAAACTGAGTGTTCTCACAAACTCTTTCCACCTCAACAACAAAGTGCTGCTGTTGCTGCTGACTAATCTATGTATCAAAAAGAAAAATCCACACAGTACAAAATTGTAATTTACCCTTACTCAAAAGCCACAAACAAATGCACAAAGGCCAATAATAATTTTATCTGTTTCACAATTATATTTGATTATAATATATATGGTCAATTCATAATATAATTAATTATCCAGAACAAAAATTGAATCAAAGAGTCCCTTAAACCCAAAATACTTGTTCTCTTATTGCTTACACATTCACTGCTTGAGGAGTATAATAACAGGTAAATTGTCAGGAACACTTTAAAACTATGCAGGGCAAAGACACTGCTTTGAGTTCTCTTTCTTAAGAAGAACCCAAGAAAAAGAGAAAGGCAACATTTTTACTGAAAAGAAGTTAATAAATCTTAGTTTGGTACGGAGGCTGGAATGACTATGGGAATACTGATGTAATGTTTCTTCCAGGAAACACTAAAGGAATAAAATTAAGCAATCAGAAACCTGAATTTCTGTAGAGCGAGAACTCCAGTGGGTAGTTTCCAAGACATTTAACATTCATTTCAGAAACTTAGAAAACTATTGTCTTTAAAACAATATTCAAATCTGCCCGAACCTCATGATCAGAAAATTACGCAGTTTTTTCTTTCTATGAATTTGATGAATCACAGAAATCTAATGTAAACCCTTCATCGTCCTCCAGCAAATAATTATTACCTTTCATCTGTTCAGACCACTACAAAACCACCTGACAATTAATCCTACGCCAGGTCCACTTAAAACCACGCACTTCACAACTTGCCAGAAATGGATAATTTTCCCCCTACTATCTTTTTCAGATTCAGGGTATTTTAATTAGGTTTTACTTTATTTATTCTATGACACATAATGGGAAGGTTACATGGAAGTCTTTTACCTAGAGTTTAATTTATTGTTCAACAGTGAATTATCCTGATTTTAGCACTTCATGAAAGAACTTAAATGGACTACCCATGCAACCATTCTGTACAGAGAAAATTTCTGGTTGTATAGATATACTCAGGATCTCCTGCTTTTCTTTCTTTTTGTTCATAGAGACAGCAATTTCACCCAAAGTCTTGTCACTTTTACCTGCCAGTCACAATACTTACATGATTATTTAATATATTTTAATGTAAATATGAGGCTCCTTTTTGTTTGTCTGAGTTGTTATATCACTGCATTGATGTGGTCCTTATTCTTACCCCAGTCTTCATATCTAAGAAACAAATCACTGGGAGTTTACTGTATTTATTATTTTTGTTACGATTTTAATGATGGGACCACTAAATTGTAAAAGTAAATGTAAACCAGTACACCAATGTGTTAATAGTAGTGCATCTTCAGACCTTAATTTTTTTCCCTTGTAGCCTATCAGCTAATTGTTCCTTCTTATTTAATGGCTGTACAGCTAAGAAGATGAATAACTGCTTCCTAGCCACATTTTGCCAACATCCTCACTGGGAATGTTCAGTGTAAGGATGTTAGTGTAGCCTTCTGAATCTGAACTTCATAGCCAGTAATAATCAAATATGTGGTCCAAATATTATGTTATATTTATTTTATATTTATTAATATACTTAATATATTTTATATTTATTAATATTACTTTAGAATGTCTTGAAATTTTTTTTGTTACTGCTCTAGCCATCATTGTCTGANTATTAATATTATTTTAGAATGTCTTGAATTTTTTTTTTGTTACTGCTCTAGACATCATTGTCTGGATATCAATGTGTTAACTGCTCAGAAATACATGCATTTTTACTCTCACTTTTCAAATGTTTATTAAGAGCAGTTAATTATTAAAGACTGCTAAAGAAAGCAGAGTAGTTCACCTCTCTTCAAAGCAGAACATGTTGTTTTTCTTGAAGAAAAAACTCATTCAACATTTTTATATTAGAAAGGTTGCTTTGGGACAAATGAATGCAGGGGGAGATTTACTTTCTAGAGATATTTTTTCATCCTTTCATCCTATTCTTTCTTTTACAGAAAAGGTAATTATCTTTTTTCTTTTTAAAAATTTGGTTTTGGGGGGCATTTTTTTGATAAAACCTCAAAGATTAAGTTGTGATTTCATTGCAAGATGTAAGGGTGAGAAAAAATATTGGTCATTTTAAGATATGGGATGCTTAAGGTAATCTCTCCATGGTGAAAATCAACTACAGGAATTTTGTGTTTTTTCAAAAGTATATTTGTTTATTCTGAAATTCTAACCAGGTCCTTAGTGCAGTTAGGAGGTATTAGCATGAAAATGCTAATGAGACTGACAAATAATCTAGGTACCAGCTGCTGGGAAAAAAAAAAAAAAAAAAGAAAGAAAGAATCAAGGGGAAGAAAAATGAAGATTTTTGGTAAACCACAGTGCAGGGAGTTTCTAGTTTTATCTACCATGAGTCTGGTTTTTGTTTTTCAGTCTTATTAGCCTATATACCATGTGTTCCCTGGTCTCTGCAGTGTGGTTTTGTTTTTCCAGTTTTTTTTATGGATAAGGATTATCAGGATATGACCTATGCATATTTCAATCACCATATTTCTTTGTCTGTTGTGTGTAATGGGTCAGTGCATTTAAATACAAGCTAAAATTAGATGGTGTAGGTATTAGGTCCTGAGTCTGTAGGATGATATGTAACAGCTAAAAATCAGATTCAGATGCAAACTTGAAATATTCAGAAGTAGGGTTTCAAAACATAGGTAAAAAGCAGCAGTGATATCAGGTTAAGGATTCATACAACACGTTTGCTTACAGAACAGACATAGAAAAAATTGGAAATAAAATTACATTATATATACTTGAATCTCTTATTTCAGCATTCCATAGAAAATCTCTACTTCAGTTTCTCTTGATTAGCTCTGCACTTTCTCAGGAAAGGGCACCCAACCAAATTATTAATAAAGATCCTCCTGAATTACATCTGCAGCCCCACATATGTTTTTGGGGGATGTGACCAGGTGCCTACCAGGCTCCTGAGCAATCAAAGGAATGGTCAGCCCATCACCCTGTCTGTAATCTACCACAGCACAGCACGAGACAGGATACCAGTACATTTTGCAATACATCAGGGACAGTAAAGAAATAGCCTTTGTGCTGGACATTATGCAAACCCAGAGCTCTGGCTCTGCTCCAGCAGCTTATAGCATGTACCTGCTGCCAGGTTATTTGTAGAGCTAACCAAAGCCCAGCTGTCCAGGAAGCCAATCCTCTTGCTTTGCCTTGATTGAGCTGGCATCTCTGCATAAGAATCTCTCTTTGGAGACATTCCCTTTGCAGCATAGACACAGTGACTGTTGTGCTCTAGAGTGATACTGCACATTCCTTCAGATGTTGAACATTTAACAGCACTTAGTTAACATGCTGTCATGGTACTTCACAGAGCAATTATTAAATTACTTTGTTCTACTGTAATGACCATTGATTAAACTTTCATAACACTGACATTACACGCTTTATTTATCAGACTCCTATACATATTAAATTATTGGGAGGGTGGGGAGGGATCTTAATAGAAGTGAATTTGTGCAATTATCTTTCAAGGTCAAAAACTGTCTCCTGCTGTGAAAGTAGATAAACCACATAAAAAGTACTTAAGAAGTTTTTAATGTTTTATCTTTGCGTTGTCTATATTGTCTAAAAACAAAGCTTGCATAGTTTTCTGAAACATCTGCCTTCCACCCAAAGAGAAACACACACGCAGTCCCCTTTTCAGGGACAGAGACACAGTATAGCAATAGTGAACTTGAAAATAAAATTACCAATTCAAGATGATACTGTCGGGAGACTGGGGATTATCAGATCTGTCACAGAGACATAGAACAGTTCAGTTTGGAAGGGACCTTAAAGATTATCTAGTTCCAAGGACAAGGACAATTTCTACTGGACCAGATTGTTCAGAGCACCAGCCAACCTGTCCTTGAACACTACTAGGGATGGGATATCCACCACTTCTCTGGGCAGCCTGTTCTAGTGCCTCACCACCCCCACAGTAAAGAATTTCTTCCTAATAATTGGACAGGAATTCTCATACAGGGAATATGCCTGGTATCCACAGTTCTGCTGAGAATGTAATGTTTAACAAATAATCCTAACAAATTCATTTGCTTCAGCAAATCGTTTTGAAGCTTTAGATAACAAATGTATTCAGAATTTCCATTCCTTCCTATATCCAAAGACAGATGTTTACTCAAAATTCCCTGAAGTAAAGGGGAATACAGCATGTGAAAATTTAGGGACCATATTTTCCTTCACACACGTGCATTGTTTTGGTCATTGCAACGCAGACTAAGCCTCTGCAGAATTTGCATTACATACCTGGTTATGGCATTACTTCATGGATAATCTTTCATTTGGAAATTAGTTTGTGTATTCCTAATAAAACCATGAGATGACCATTGTTTTGCTGAAGTCCACAACAGCAAAGTAGTCAAAGCAGCTCTGTTTCTTACCATATAAACAGCTTCCAATGCCAAGTAACTCAAGGATCCATTAATATTAACTCCTGAATTTAAACTTCATTTGTATTTTCCTGCAGCTCCATACACTGTGTAAGATATCTTAAATTTATAAGCAGATTATATCAATATGTTATGATAAAAAAATAAATAATATGAAGAACTTGGCCTGTGGGAGTTTTTGATGTTCATCTCTATTCTGTACATCTACTGTGTTTTGACCTAAAAATTCACGATTGGTCATAAAATCTCTGCTTCTGAATCTTTGTTACTGAAAACATCCTAATTT
>VZSE01012491.1:772015-907561 GCA_013398275.1 Promerops cafer | reverse complement strand
TTTTTTTTTTTTTTTTTTTTTTTTTTTTTTTTTTTGTGCAAAGGACATTCTTTCAAATCCTGTTTATGTTTTGGAGAAGTACCCAAATATTTAGGGATTTTATTTATCCTTCTCCTTTCAAACAGCTGCTGTCATCATGTGCTTCAGCTCTATTCTAGTAGACATTCTTGTATCACTGTTTCAATGGAGAGGAGAGGAAAAAGCCAGCCAACTCAAAATCCTATTACAGTGCTGATTTCTGGAAGGCTTGAGAGCTTCATTAAGTAGCATGCAACCTCAGCATGCTGGAGGAGTTTTAGCCTGTTAGCCACTTATCAGAGAAACAACTGAATAGGTATTTAAAATTTTAAGAATGGAAAAAAATGAGTAAGAGTTCTTTGGGAAAAAAAAAAAGACAAAAATGACATTAAATTATAGAATAAATCTCCAGAGGGAATAGCAATTTTCCTGATTTTCAGGTTCTGGATGTGGCAAACAGGAGGTGAACTGTCAGGAACCCCATAGACAAAGAAGGACTTGAAAAGAAGCATGATATAAAGTAGGCCAGATAGCCAAAGTGTAGCTATGAACAGTACAACTAATCCACATCATAGGTCATTGCAGTGCAACCTCTCTAGAATGCTCTCATAAACTGTGGAGCTACTGACTCTGCATGCTCATTAGTGTGTATATGCACAACATTAAAATAATGACACAGTTAAATAGATTTTGTCTTTAACTGCAATTCATTGTGTAGCTGGAAGACTGAGCATGGCATACTCACGTCATTTTAGAAACAGCAGAATGGTTTTTGCACCATTACACAATTTGACATATTTTCTACAAGCCCAAGCACTTCTTATATTGCATAGTGACATGAGTATCTGATTAAAGAAAAAAAAAAAAAGATTGCAGAGAGCAAAACCAAGCGAAATCACTTCAAAAGGGTGGTGGTGGAAAGGAGAATAGGTCTTAACTGTAAGGAGCCTTGCAGGAGCCTAAAGGATTTCTAAACTAAGGAAAAAAATCCTCTGTGTCATTCATAGGCTTTCAACTTTCCTTTGATGAAGAGGAACACTTGAAAGCCTCCTTGTAGCATCTCTTTTTTAATAAAATTAAATACTTCTCTCCAGTATGTTCTTGTAGGGCCATGACTCTCTAATTCCTTCTTTGTTTCCGTGTGCCCCTTCCAGAATATTTCTTGACACTTCCATCTTTAATATCAGCATAAATTAAAAAGATTCAGGGTATGGTAATTACAGTTTCAAGAACTCTTCAGGAGAAGATCAAAGAGTTTGCTGAAGAAAAGAAATTTACTTTTTTCTAATATCCCTGAAGCTCTACTGAATTCTTCATGGTATGACAGTGTGACTGGTTTTGTGACGACTCCCTTTCTTCAAGCACACTCTTTTTCTATGTAGCTATGTAGGTGGCCAAGAAAATGCTCAAGAATCAGTTTTAAGTTCTCTAATATACTTGATATTTTTAAATATCTCTGGAACAGGAGAATTGTGGAACAATCTCAACAGTGTAGCATGTTCTTCTCAGCCAAACCAATGAACTAATTATAGTTATTCCTGCTGCACCACTGGGTAAAAAATCCAACTGTTATCAATATCAAGATATTCAAACACCACAGGTGCCTTAAAATGACTGAGACTCTGCATAGGGGAGAGCAGTGGATACAGAATCATAGAACAGTTTGTCTTGGAAGGGACCTAAAAAGATCTTCTAGTCCAACCCTCATGCAAGCAGCAAGGACACGACAGACATCAGATTACAGTGTGGTTATAAATATTATCCTTCAAGAGAACATAGTGCCCCATAATATTTTACATCTCCATCTGTGACCTAGACATCAGGAGACTCGGAAGCAAGTTTTTGTATGACACCTGGTTGAGCGGAGTTGTTCATACACTGGAGGGTTTCGTGTGCCACTCAGAGAGACCCTAGGATACTGGAAAAATGTGCTAGCAGGAACCTCAGGAAGTCTGCCAAGTGCAAATGCACACTTGGCACCGTGATAGAAATAAACCCATGACCCGGTATAGGATGTGACTGGCTGGGTGGGTAGCAGCTGTGCAGAAAAGGGCCTGGGGGGGTTCTAGGCTGAGGGTGAGCAGTGTGTCTTTGCAAGTGATAAATAACCAAATACTGGACTGCATCAGCAAAAGCATAGCGAGTAACTGGATGGAGAGGTATTAATTCCCTTTATTTAGCATGTAGAGGGTGCATCTGGAACCCTTTATCCAATTTCAGGTCTCCTAGCTGATCAAGAAACTTCAGAGTCCAGTGGAGCATAACTAAAATGGTTAAGGACAGGAGAATATGGTAGTTGAACAATGACAGAGATAATTGGTTTTGTTTACCCTAAAGAAGGCTGAGGGAGAGATCCAATTGCAGCCTTCAACTACCTAAAGAGTGGTTGCAGAGAACACAGAGCAGTACAATGAAAGAATTAGTAGTAGCAGTAACAATAGTTACTACTAATTAGTAGTAACAGTAAGAAGTTGCTGCTTGAAAATAAGAAAAGAATAGCAATAATGAGAAGAGCAACACTGGAACAAGGTGCTTAGAGAGTTTGGGGAAAGTCCATCCTCGGAAATTTTCAAATCTCAGAGAAGCAACCTTGTGCAAATCATTCTAGCTTGGAAGTTGTTATGGCGTTGAGTGGGAGTTTGGGCTATGGTCTCCAGAGGCCCCTACTAACCCAAATTTTTTTATTCTAAAATCCTATTGCAATCTTGTAGGAATAATGTTCACCAATTTATAGGTCCTGTTCTTCTTGGAAGCAGGCCTGATGCTAAGTCAGACTGAAAAAAACATAAATACTACAATTGTTTACTGTCCCTTTGGCCCTCATGAGGGTCCCTGTCTGATGCTAAAATATACAACTGGTGAGTTCAGTGTACCTGAATACATGGTTTGCACACTGAAAGTGGGAGAATAAATCAGGAAATAAAAGAAACTAGTAGAATTTATTATACTTAGCTGAATGCCTAATCTGTTGACAAAGAAAGATCAGTTAAAATTAATTGCTGCAAAAGTCCCCTCTCAGCTGAAAAATAGGACCACAAAACCTCTGGAAGAGGCTTCCTCTTGCAATCCCTGCCATTCCTTCTGTCTTTTCCACTTGCAGCTTCAGCAACTGCCAATCGATCTTTCAAGTCAGGAGACAAAGTGGGGACATGTTGTGAACCAGCCTTTTCTTTCAAGCTAGAAGGGAAAAGATGATGGATTTTCAAATATTTAGCAGCCCATCACACTAGTTCCCATCTCCATTAGGATAGATAATGAATGGAAATGAAATGAACTCTAATGAAGCCTTCTCTTTCTTCTGTCTCAGAGCTGGCTTCTCAAAGGGAAATCAGATATCTCTGAGCAAAGTGCTGTGAGGCCCCAGGTTTCTGGGCTCACTTTCTTCTCTACAAGGGCCATTGCACTCCTCTGATTGGTTCATTTGTTCTTCTTGTCACTTAAAGGCTTATATAATGGGGGTTATGGTTACAAAAGGGGGTCACTAATGTCCTAATGTAATACGTCAGCTTAATGCTTACAAAAGTGGTTAAGACTTTAAAGTTGATTTTTTTTTTTTTTTTTCCATAAATGTTGTTACCCAGGTAGCCTAGACAAGAAATTTAATTGTCCAGGAAGGTGACTATATTGGCCTAAATACTTAGGTTCTTCAAGTGTGAAAATTAGCTTATCTCCAGGGAACATATTTAAACCACATGATTTCAATGTCTGTAATAATTACACCTCCTGGGGAAACCATATACAAGAGTCCTCTAGAAACAAAACAGCAATGTGATAAAAAACTCTGTGGGTGCATTAAGTGACTCATATTATTGAAGACTAGGCAATACTGACAGATAATAAGATTTTGATAAATGTGGAAAAGATCCAAGAAGGTGTTTTGATAGAGACCATGTTATGTTCTAACCTCTTCTCCTATTTACTTTTGTTTGGTTTTCTTCTTATTATGAAGATAGCTTTGTTTCCATATCTGAAAGCAAAACTCTATTTGGAAAATTCCAGGTGGACCTTTTAGTTCGTACATTTGCTTCAGGCTTAACAGATGAAAAACTTCTCTAGTACTCAGTAGGTGGAAATCTGTTTTCACAGGAAATGTTTATTTGGATACATACAACTGAGCTGAAGTAAACTAAAATGGCAATAACATTCAATAACTGTACACATTTTTTGGTGTTGTGTTTAGAAGGAAACTGGTGAGTCACTGTCATGGATTAAAACCTGACTCAAAAAATTGCTGTGAGCAAACAATGATGCAACAAATATATAAAAATATAAAGATGTCATTGACAGTAGCTTTATACATATATGTCTGTTCCTAGGGTAAGTTATAAAATCCTTGTGACAATACTACTCATTTAAAAAATCCAGGAAAATTAGTTTTGAACAAATGTTTCAAAATCAGAACAAGACTGAGTTTTCATCTTTGTTTTTGGTAGTCCAGTGTTTCTGACAATCTCTATCAAAAGTTAATTTGAGAATTCAGTTACCCAGAGGGTCTGTCCTATACCATTTCATATCCTTTTAGCTCCAGGGGGGTCTCTAAAAACGTGTGGGTCTACTATGCTCCATTGTTGGGCCCATCCATATGGACCAGAAACATTTCTGCACCTGGTGCTATTGTGCAATAAACTGCTATGTAAGCACTCAAACCATTTCCCAGGTGTGCAGCACAAAATAAACTTTGGGGAATATGTTCCTATTTTTTTGCCTAAAAAAAAGGATAAAAACAGTCTCTTTCCCGTAAAATCTTGAGACTGCTCCTGCAAAAGCTATCTGTATAGCTTGTTTCAATTTCAAAACAATTATGTACATAGATAAAATCTTTCTTATACTGCAGGATTTGTGAAATTGAGACTTAAGAAAATTATTTATACTTGTCTTCTTTGTATATTTCAGATGGGATGCTGAAACTAAACCATCAGTTTCATCTATGATTTTAGCCAAATATTATTTTTCTTTTTTGGCCACTGCAATATCAGCCTGACAATAAGTATTTCAGGATTGCAGTAAAAGAAGTTCACATTATTTTTTATGCATCTTTCTTAAAACTTAGAGAATACCTTTAAGGTTTTCAATCACTGGTTGTAGGAGTCATATATCAGGATTAATGTTGCATAACTCAGATGAAATGCTTCAGAGGAAAGCAGAATAAAGATAAAACCACATTGGATTCAAAATCCTTACCACCACTACATTTTGCCAGTGATTGGCAATTTAGGATCTCTACAACTACTAGGAATGAATTCTATGTGTTCAAGTTCAGACTTGTATCAAGAATTAGTTATGGTGAGTCAGTCTTATATCACTATTAAGCTAGTTTTGAAAAGCATATTTGTTGTATTATTCCAGATTTAATTAGGAAGAACAATTATCCCATATAACTTGTAACAGGAATTTTGACATAAAATTTGATTGTTTGAACAAGATCTAATCTGAAACCAGAGGAGTTCTCTGCTGAGTTTTGCTAAACTAATTCAACTTTTCCCAGTTATGACCTTTACCCTTTCATTTATTTTTAATTCTGTTTAATAATTGCAATACTGAAGTATTGTTTAAGAAAAAAAAAAAAAAAAAAAGGCCTACACTGCATGTTCCATTTAATCTCTGAAGAGGAAACAAGCTTCTTCATTACCCTTCTCTTGTGGGGCTTGGAGTACTTCCCAACTTCTTAAAAAACATTTATGAAAACAGTTAATGTATGAACAAAATCTTTGGGAATGAATCATATATTTTGCTCAATTTCATATGCCAAAGGAGTTTAACAGAAGCTTCTAGATATCTGATTTGTCTCTCCCTCAGAGCCATTATGTGCCTGCTTCCTAAACCTCCCTCACAGCCAGCCAGTCTCAGCCTCTTCATTTTCTCTGCTGTTCTTCCAAAATTTTCACCCAAAAGAGGTAGGACATCCTCGCTATGATCCCACTTGAGAGGGGAGCATTGGAGGGCTCCAAATCAGGCCTGCAGGCTGGCTGGAAGGCAGATAGCTGCGTGCTTGAAGCCTCACAGAAAGAAGAGCTGTATCTGCAGCCTGGAGAGCCCTCCCTGCTGTGCCAAGGCTTCTCAGCCACACCAGAAGAAAGTAACGTGACATTTCTATTCACTCTAGCCTGTCTGCACAAGAACATGTTAAAGATGAATCCCTAGCCACGGCTTCGTATTTTACAGCTTCGTTGGTTTGTTTTAGTCGTAATCTTACAAACTACATATTTGAATTTAAGAGAATTTGCTCGCAATTCTATTTCACTCCTAAATAAGTGCTTTAATACAATGTTGGGTTAATAATAGACTGCTTCCTCACAGCCAGAGCCAATTGTCAAAAAAGGACTGGCTGAAGCCCAAGGGTTGTCACATGTGATGTGCAATTGATTGTGGGATTCAGTTTAGCAGTGAGAGACAGCAAGGCAAGTGTTAGTGAGAGATAACATATGCTTTGTGAGTGTTGTCAGAAAGAAGGTGAAGCCCTGTGCTTCCAACATGGGGTGTGTGTTACCACATATGAACACGAGCCTCAGTATATCTTAGAGTGACTAAAATGCATGTAAAATAAAATAAAAAAAACCACACCTATATAATAGTGGATAATTCCCTAATGAAAAACTGAGAATCTGAAGCACTTTCAAGAAGTGTTTTCCCTTGAGCTGTGGGAGAAACTGAGAAAAAGTTAGGCTTCTCATGTTTATGTCACGTCTGTATATTGTTTTTTTTTTCTTCTACATGCTTCAAATTTTTATTCCACTGCATTTATGGTTTTGAAATGAGAAAAGATCTATTCATTAGTACCCAGAGGTTTAAAATTCTACTTTCAAGTTACAATACAGAATAAATATTATATTCAAGTTAATGAATATTTAAGTAATTTTAAAACAGTTTGTATAACAGCAGCTGAGCTGTTTTTAAGAGAGCTTGTATGATGAAAATTTCAGTCTTTAGCTATTCAAATATTTCTCCTTAAGTCTTTTTGGGCTGAAAAAGGGCAAATTTTGAAGATGAACAATTGTAACTGTCCCTTACTTTCACCTACTTACATGAGCATGCTTTTACTTTTACGGTTTGGCAATGATGATGAAAAGCCAAGACATTATTCTAATGTTCATGTATTTATTTATTCATCCCAGTTCAGCATTCATGTAATATGATTCTGTGCATAAATTAATGTATTTCACATACTTCACACATATGAAATCAAGATAACCTATAGGAAACTGCTTTTTTCCCCCTAGTTTTAAACTGTGAGTCTCAGCATGTTCTCACAAAACCACTGTCATATTTTTAATATTCTCAGTGAGGACAGTATGTGAGAGATCATGCAATGAGCATTTGTACAGGGAAACAGCTTCTGTTAAATCCCTGAGCCAAGTTCAGCAGCTTGCCATGAGTTGTTCAAAACCAGCAGTTAGTGACAAGTCCCAGAGACAGATTCCCAAATAGATTCTCTGTGAAATGCCACAATCATTGAAAACAAAATAAAAAAAGAAAAAAAAAAAAAAGATTGCAAACTCAAGTCATAAGCCAACTGTCTTGGGACAGTAAGATAAATAGATACTCGAAAAAAAAATTTCTGTCCTGCCATAAATTACATTGTCTAGTCATATCATTCTCATGACAATATAGGTTCATCTCAGACCTGACTGAAAAAGCAGCTTCCCTCAGAGACATGAATAAAAGTTGTAATTGCCCATATCAGAGACATCTGTTCTTCCAAATCCTAAAAGTTATAGTATTTCACCATCTCCAACTTTTCACATCTGAACTTGTTTTCCCAATAAGTTATGGGGAAATTAAGCCTGTAATGAATGCCCCCCGCCATATATGCACATCCATTTGTCTGACAGCTGGCTCAGAGAACAAAAAGCAAATGTGTATTGACCTACTTTTTACTGGCAATATATTAATGAAGCCAAACAGCTGTGGTTGTTAATAACATTAGAATATGCAAATTAGCTTTCCTTATGCCTACAAATGCGCTTGATATTTTACATAATGCCCAGAACATGCATTTTTAAGACTTCATACCTGGTTTTCAATGCAAAAGTCAGTAATACACACCTCATGCAGTCTTAGGTTTCCTGAGCCAGGGAAGCAGGATTGCTTTTTCTTGCTTTCTAGATACATTCAAATAAGGCTTTTCTTTTATAAGAATCAACTAAACATGCTGCACTTCTTCATAGATTTGTACATTTGGATATGCAGTCTGTTCTGCACACAGAAATTCATTATGAGGGGGAATTACAGGCATCTGTTTCCAGGTGAGCTGTTGTTCCACAGTGCTCAAACTTTGTGTTTCTGAATTACGGCCAAGCATGACAGCTCTTCTAACTTACAACCTTTGTCCTGCCTTTTCTTGAAATCACAGAGGCATTGAAAAGCCTCTCATTTTATTAGGATTCACACTTTTTATGCTGTTGTGAATCTGGTCCTAAGCACTGCATAACACCTCATCAGTATCAGAAAGATCAGATCTTCCTTATCCTTTATCACTGTAATCCAAAGTGAGTACAGAAACATCCAGCCAGAACTGGAGCTATGAAACCTGAGAGTTTTTTTGACATCAGGTGATGTCTTCTTCATGTTTCAACACAATCAGGCTTGAAAACAAGGCCTACTCTAAGAGATTCTCCCTGGAAGCATAAATCTGTTTTATGGAATCTGTGTGTTCAAAGTTCCAGAGGTTAGTTTCATCATCAGATGAGTGTCCTATTCTAAAGTATAGACAATTTTATGGGAAGAGTGCATTTAATCATCCTAACTACTTCTCAAGACCTCAAAGTATTTCATGACTGTATTTATGTGTGACCATAAACCAATACATTTCTATTTATCTATTTAAGTATTTTAGTTATTTTGCATACAGTACTGTATTGGAAATTCTCCTACTTGCAGCACATCCAAACAATTAGGGAATTTCTGGGTAAGTGGTTTTATTCTATGATGTTTAAAAAGTAATCAAATGTCTCCAGAACAATCATATATGCCCAAGAATATTTATGTCTCAATAAGGTTTTTTTTGTTTAAGTAGTTATTTGTAACTGTTGCACTCTGTCAGACAGATTACAGTGTTCCTTATAGCTCCTAGTATGATGCAACATTCGTACTTTTGAAAGAAGTAATTTTCTTCTCACCTCTGAAAATTATTCAAAATGAGAAAACAAAATTAATCCACTGACACATCACCTTTTCCTTCAAGAAACCATGTAGTATATCCCGCAAACTCGACATAAGCTGACAAAATTTGACCATTTGTCCAAGTTTCTCCTAGTTGTTTCCTCAGTCTTTCATGGGTTCTGATCTGCAATATTCATTCTACAACATTTTTACAAGCGTGTAGTGGATACACAGTTGTGTATGTATCACAATACTACGTAATTTTAAAGCCCTTTTCAACTGGCACAACTATACGCCATGCACACAATGAGAAGAAGCAGTCCCTAGGGGATACAGAAGTCTCCAATTAGTTTTTATAGCATTCAGATACCAAGGTTCTTCCAATTTTATCTGTACTAAAGTGGTTCTTAGAGAAACAAATTCAAATGAATGTATTTTAGCCTACTATTCTTAGAGCTATACAGAGTATTACCTTTCACACTGCTAAGAAATCTCGCATGCATGGATTGCTTTTGATCCTTTCTCCTCTTTAGTTTTAATAGTACCACTTTTTCTTTCCTTCTTTATTTTCTTCCCCAAAAGGGAGCTCAAGAACTCTCTGATTTGTAATGGCTCAACGTTCAGGACAACAGCATTTCTTTTAGACAGATAGTTTTTACAATGACCTCTGTGACTGTGATATAATGGGATCATCATCTCAGGTAATACTTTGTGGAGAATGTGATGGATGGGGATATGGAGAATATTTTTTTTCCTTACGTAAGGGTATAGATGCAGAACAACTCCCCACAGAGAGTTTCTAAAAAGAACCACAAAAAGCAGAATAATGTACACTACTGCAATTGTTTGAAAATAAGAAAGCATATAGATCAACTGAAAGGCATATTGAAAATGGATGAAGAAATACTGTAGAGGAGGAACAAACTACACCTCTATTCTTTCTCTTGCAAGTCAGCCTTTTAAATATCCAAGTGATTTTAGAAAAAAAGACAAGTCCGGAGGTCTAATAAAATAACTCCACTCTAACTTAAATAATGCAGAAATGGACAACAATGAAAATGAAACAGATTTATGCTTGGCTACTTCAATGGATGACCTCTGAACAGTTCATGTTAAAGCATTCTCCTCTTCAGTATCTAGCAAGCAATTTCAATGGAGAAGTGCTGTTGTAAGATTTTTTCTCCCACACACCAATTATTATTAAACAGAAACAATTCTGTGGGAGAAAGCATGAGAAAATAAGTCACAATGCTCTTATATTTACTTTTAGATGTGGGTGTTTTGGCAATGCATGCATATAGCAGCCTACAAAGTCTATTGCTCTGTGACTAAAAAAACCCTGAAGTTTCTGAAAAGAAATGAAAAGAGTTTTTATCATTGACATCGCTATTTCAGACATTTATATGTATTCGTCTTTGAAACTCCTCTAAAACTTCAGTAATTGTCAGCTTCATTTTATAGACATTGAATAAGTTAGGGTAAGCTCACCAAAACAAAAGCCCTATATGTGGCACAGCCTCTAAACAGATCTCAAAATCATCTACCAGTGGTTGTTGGAACTACATTTTCTTTCCTACTAGACTTAGCTATCTCTTAGCCAAAGGCAATTCAAAATACCCACATTAGCATGTGGGCAGGGTATTACTTGCTCTTTTGGCCCTGGGGAGTTGGGACAATGCCTATATGAGGGACAAAAATTCACCAGGGACTATTCGCTTGCACTGAGGCCACTGCACAACTGGTGTCTACACACCTGAGATACTTTACTCTTCAAAATACTTTGGTGGCCTCCAGTCTCCTTGCTGGCAGTGCTGGGTGGCCCGTCTCTATGGCCACGCTGATGATTGAGCAGTGTGGGCAATCAGATGCCCTGACCTGTGAGCTGGTTGATATTGATGCTGCCTGTGACACACATCCAAGCAGACAAGCACAGAACATCTTGGTGAACACTCACCATTAATATTGTTAATGATGCACTGTGTTTTGACAGATAATTGATTCTACTTAGGACTGTAGGGTTGCATAATCACTTCAGCAGATAAATTAAATTAGATTTGGTTGACTCAACCTGACATAAGTGACATTGCTAAAAAGACAAAACAATAAAAAGATAAAGAGGCAACAAAATAAACATAAGCAACTTTGAAGTACTTATTAATAACTTAGCCATATAGATTTAAACTGAGGAAAACTACTTGTCCCTTTGACAGAGATGAATTAACTCTGTATGTATGCAGCTCAGCCACTACAAAGGAGGAAGATCACTTGCTGAACAGCAACTGAAAAGATAAATTCTTCCAGTAGCTCTTTTTCTTGCATTTAATATACATTTCCAGACATTCAACAGATTTAAAAAACTCTGCTGGGCTCTTAGCCTCAGTGCTATCTTGGGACAGAAAGCTCCATAAATCTCATATGTTGGATGATTAGTTCTTTTCCTCAGATTTAAAATGTAGTGCCGTTCAATTTCCATGATTATTTCCTTGTCCTTATGCGATAAATAGTAAATAGGGGGCACCATTTATCTTGTCAGTGGAGTCCACTATTGTGCACGTGCCTTTTACTTCTCTTCTTCTTCAAAATTTGATAACTGTTTTGTCCAACCTCTCTTCCCACAAAACTATCACTGTGTCATTTGCCATTCTGGCATCTTCCATGAAACCCACAGTACTGCTGGCCTTTCTTGTTTCAGTCTCTTTTCATCTTTAATTTACATTATAATACAGGAAGTGATTTATATAAGGGCATTATAAGGCCTAAAATAACACTTAGATGAAAATCCTGTATTAATCTCAAATCTGGCATTTTGCAAGAACAATCATACCATTCCTTCCTAATTACATCCTCTTGTACATTTAACTTATTCAAGATACTTAATATTAGCACATGTAATAAAAGTGTGGTACTGTATTAAATCATTGCCCATCAGGAAGTTAATATCCCTGCAGCATCAGTCCCTCCCTGGTAAACTAAAGCAAAATGAACAGTTTCATTTCCAGATAATTATCTTCTTCCCAGCCATGTTTATTCTATGGCCCGTCAATGAGATAACTGCAATTGTGTCATTTTGCCAAAGCAGAATAACAGCAGTTTTAGTCAAGACCATAAAAGAACACATACTAAGATATCAGATCTAAAACAGCCATGGCTGCTCTTTTGTGCCAAACATGAGCTCATATTCAGCTTGTGCACTGGAGCCTCCCACTGAAATGGACATGCCCATGTTCTTGTATCTCAGTCAAGGAAGAAATTTAATAATGCCTTCTCCAGCCCTAGAGTTTCCATATTTCATTCCTATTCCAAAACTCACAGACCCAGTCATTTACAAGGGCAGGTGTCTGTTTATGCAGTCCAGATGCTAGATTTATTTTTTCTCCTCAAATGAAGGCAGCTGGGTGCCAGCTAAATATAAGACCCATTTGGCATCTTCATCCAATAACCCTCATCAGGTCAGCTGGAGTTTAACCTCAGGTATGCTAGGAGAGCATTTCTGAAAACTGTGCAGCACCACAGGGCACCGACTTGCAGAGGATGCAGATTAAAACACCTGAGAGCTAATTTAGCACATTATATTAAGATGCTACTCATACCTGCAGGAATTCTTACTTGATGAGTGTATTCTTCATTCAATACTATACTTCTCCTTCAACTAACCTGGCCCAGTATAGAATTAACCAGTTTTTGCTTAAATTTGAGAGCTTTCCATTCATTGTAAAGTGCCATTTCAGGTAATAATAAGGGAAGGGAATAATGAAGCAGTTTCAGCAAAACATTCAAGACACTAATCAAGATGAAGTATTTCAAAAGAAGTCAAATTTTTTATTTCTAAAGAAGCTTCTTACAATTTGTTCCTTAAGGAACATGAAGACCAAAGCTGAAATATTATTTTTTAATATTGATATTGAATATATTTATATGACTTCTGTTTTCAATACCTTTCATTCCACAGATATTTTTAAGATTGCGGACACAGATACACACACATGTGAGTGCAGACTCATATAAATATTTCATTTTTTATTCATCGTGTTAATAAGAAATTTTTGAACATTGAATTTGCAATTCAACACATTTTGAGTACTCATTCAATTTTATTGAAGCTAAGTATTGTATTATACTTTCTCAATTTCATTACATGGAAATTTCTCACAGTAACTACTGATACACACATTTACATTGCTTAAGAACACACACTATCACAAAAGAAAGCTTTCAAAGGCTGTACACCACTCACAATGACTTTTGTGACTACTTGATAACTCATGTATCTCTTCATCTTTTGTTACATATGAAAACTTACTATGTTAATTATTTTCGATAACCTCTTCAACAAATACTTGCAAATGAATGAAGAGCTGCTGTTTATCATTAAACTTTGACTTCAACACTGCAAAACACTTATAAAAAGGACACATATCCACATGGACAACTTGAAAGGCGGAGAGCTCTTGCATCTCACTAAAGAAAAAGGATGTGAGTAAGAGACATATTTCTTGTTAGGTTTTAAAATTGCTCAGTAAATCAATATTAAGATTCTTCTTATTAAATTAAATAAAATACCACCTAAGGAATATGTACGATGAGTGTTTCAACCACTTTCTCTCTATACACTCATATCTACTTTTATTTTTAAATAGCTAGAACTTTATTTATTCTCTGCAATAAAATCTAATGCACATCTTCTCTCTAGTGTGGCTTTTTCAATTTCAAATATTATCACTTATCATCAGCTTCGAACAACAAATCAAAATCCAGTAATACTGGAGTCCAACGTCTTTGACTTCCATGCACATAAAACTCTTTTTTTTGTTGTAGGTTTCCACAGAAGGTTGCTTGATGGTATTGAGCAAGTTATACCTGTCAGTGTTATTTTATGCACTGGATAATACGGTCCCAGCCAGTCTGAGAGGAGGAATGGGAACCACTTGTGACTTGCAGAGCTATGGACCACTTACCAAATCTGCACAATTTCCTCCAGCTAGACTAGTTCTGAGTGTCTAACTGGCAAACAATTATTCTGCAAGAAATGTATCCCATGACAAAAAAAATGAATACAGATTAGTCAGTATGACTGCATTGCTGACATTTAGCTACTGTCCTCCAAAGGTGCGAAGTTTACCTTGGGCTCCTAAAGAAATTCTCATTAGTATAGCTGCTAGCAGAGTTACCTATCTACATGCCCTTCCTACATCCATTAGCAATGCTTAAACTGTGTTACAGGAGTTTTAGAGCTCTACAGTCAAGATTTTTTCTTTATTCCCTTTTCCCTTCCCTTGTATATACTCTCTTTTTTTTTTTCACCCTAGGCACTACAAAACCTAGGCGTGTTTACCTAAATCTTTCCACCACAAGCAGTCCTTTGAAATACATTCTATAATTATGCTAGTTGCATCTTTTTTAAGATCATAGGATTCAGTTAAATGTTTGAAGGCAAACACAGTATGTTAGTGTGCACTCCAGTGCACATTGCAAAGAGGCTGTGATTTCCCTCAGGCCTGTACATACTAATGCTATATAATCATAGGCTTTGTCTAGAAAATATGTTTTTAGACATAATGTAAGCAGTAATTATCACAGGTAAGCTCGTGACCATGCACTACGAGGTATCTAGAAAAGTAAACAACAAAAAGTAGCTAAAAGGACAGAACAGGAATGACAGGCATGAGACCTGAGTGTAGGTTGAGAGCAAAAAACCAATTCTCACACGTGCAGAAATAACTAGAATAATTTGGAATAACTATTTCTTGCCCTATAAAGGAGAAGAAAGAAAATTTCACCTTAATTAATATGGGACATGGCATATTAAAAACTAGTTTTTGGAAAGTTAAAACGAGAAACTTCCAGAAAAATCCCACTGGGGTTTCAGAAGTGAAATTTGTTTCTTGAATTCTGGTTTATTGGTGCAATGTTGGTCTCTAGAACAAGACGTTCTCCTTGTCAGTGAGTGAGAAGACAGGGAAATGTGGCAGTTTAGCTATCCCACACAGCCAGAGCAAGGCTATTGGAAAGACAGCAGTACAGACTTCCTTGTGACTGCCCCATCCCGGGTCACAAAACACATTCAGTGGAATTCAGAGCCCAAAATAGGAAAAAAAAATCTGAAGGGATTTCACATCTTTTGCCCAACAACTGTGGTGTTCATACAGCTTATATTATAGCTACTCCTGGTAAACTAGAAACACTCATGGCTACCTTTTAAAATAAACCAGATGGCTGCTTTCCATGAATTGCACACTTTTGAGTTTGCAGAAAAGATTGTGCCTTTTAAAGGCTGTTTCAAACCTATGGGAAAACAACTCTTAAAGACATATTTAAAACTACATCCATAAATCCTATAAAGAGAGCTGCTGAAAGGATACTGTGATTTGGCTGATTTACCTTGCATTACAATAGGCATTTTCTGCATTAGTTTTACAGATTATGTAGACAGGTTATCATCATCATCATTCAGAGATATTTAGCCTGTTTCCTGTGATGTATTTGAAAGATGTTCA
The DNA here is from genome assembly GCA_013398275.1 of Promerops cafer. Taxonomy (NCBI): domain Eukaryota; kingdom Metazoa; phylum Chordata; class Aves; order Passeriformes; family Nectariniidae; genus Promerops; species Promerops cafer. Next base: position 891,950 of record VZSE01012491.1, on the reverse strand, counting down.
ATTCCCAAGAGCAGGATGATTAAATCATAAAAAAGGATGTAAAACATGGTATTCTGAAATATTTCATAGATCTAAATTGAAGTTTTATCTACGAGTTTGAGTCCCTAATACCTGAGCCCCATGCTGCTAAACATTTCCTTCTATTGTCTGGCTCTATTGTATTACCTCCTCCTGCTCTGCTAATTACATGTAAATCTATTAAACAAACCTATTTTGTTACATAGTCTATATGCTTAAAGGAAGGAGATAATCTGTTTAAGATTGGTTTTTTCTTTCCATTTTAGTCATTTTTTCAGATGATATAAACATTCATCTTCCTACAATTTGAAATTGTGTGTCAAAAGAAGTATTCCTGAAAGCTTCCTCTTAATTTCTAAGTGTAAATTGAAATGCAGGGAAATCAAGATCCTAATTCTCAGTGTGATATTCAAATTATTCCTATTAGGTTGCACAGGGCATCCTGACTGTCTGTTTTTTACCTTATAATAAATCTCACAGAAGGATGGAGAAATCATGTATTGTTCTATACCTGCATTGGAAATCAAAGCCAGCAGATTCTTCCCCACTTTTGTTTCAATATCCATAACCACAAACTGATTTAGAAGCCCATCTTCACAGTGCTGACCTAATTAAACAGGGCTACATTTTTTGCTTATTTTGATCTGTTTATTTTATCTCTGATTTGATCAAATATTTCCAGTGATATCCCCCTTATGCCTGAACATTTTGATGACCACAGACCTCATTTCCTGCCAGAAAGCACATAAACTCTTTTCCTTTGCTGATCTGTTTGCACTATACACAACAGGATTTACCATGGCAGGCTGTGCACAGCTCTGGTAATCAGATGGATTTGCTTTAACAGAAGAAATAGATAACAGCCCTCTGACCAGCTGGTGCAGTACATGTAGCACCTGTCCCCAAATCCCATAGGTCCAGAAAACATTAACAAGTACACAGGTATATATTCCATAAACATTCTAATTTTGAATTCAGTGGATATATGCCTGTGAGTTTAATGTCCATCTATCAGCAAGACTTTCCAGGGCCTGCTTCCAGATTTCATCCCTATTCAGGCACCACTTAAAACCTGGGCTATTTCCCTGCAACACTGAACATAGGTACCAAGAGTGCTTGCACACTGCTGCACTACATGGCACCCAGAAGACTCAGTGTGGACAATGATAGCAGAGCTAAAATCACCATTTTGGCTTTTCCCACAGTGGCAAGATGATTTGAGTTACAATACCTTTTGAGAGGGTACTTATTCTGTTTGCTTTTTACATTTTAAAAATTTATTTATTTATTTATTAAATCAAGATTCTGATTAATTTCCTTTTTTTCTTTTTTGTCTGCTTCCAGTCTACAGGAATCAGAGTGATCCCTAGATAGATCAGAGTGACAGCATATAGGTCACATGCAGAACACAGCAAAGTGACCTCCTCATGAACCTTACTGGCATCTATTAGGAGATATGTAGATTTTCATGGGACAGGAATACTTTTCGGGTGGTGAAAAGTTGGAAGGAATCCAGACAAAATATATATGAATTTTCAGGCTCTGATTTTTACCCTACAGATTAAACAGCAGAGTGTATTAACATGACACTGTACACATCAAGTCTAAGGAATTTCAGTGGCATAGGAATAATTATAATCATATTGGAGAATTTTTCAGTATTTTACACATGCTATCACAAACCAAGTCTCTTTAACTTCATTTGAAACTAAAAACTATTATATGCAACTTAAAGATGAGAAACTGGGGCACACTCTCCTTTTGTTCTAGATGACCCTTGTTTTCCTCTCAGTCTTGAACTTTAAACAAGACAGATATAAATCATCTGGTTAAAAGTAAAAGCTAAGTATTACAGCAAGAGGGTTGGGTTTATTTTCTTATTTTTTATGGATTTTTATGAGGAAAAAACTTTGCCAAAACAAGTCAAGGAAACCAAAAAGCACAAATATTACTCAGTCTTCCCACCACCAGGATAATTTTGTGAGGTACTAATAGCTACTGTTTAGTTGACTATAATTTATTGTTGAATCGAATCTGCAATAGTCCTGCTGTCCAGAACATCTTGACAGCTAATGTAGGTAAAACTGCACAACTCCCAGCAGCAGGTGTTTAATAAAAGATCAGATTATCTCTATTCTGCCAGGTTCTGGGATGTCAAGCTCTTCAACCTCTGGCCTCAAAGGTATTGCTGCAACAATTTTAATTACTGATAATTTACTGGAGCTCAACTGAAAGAATGCCACTTGGACTGTTGGTTCAATTAAAATAAAAGACAACCTCATTTACAAAACCAATGTAATGGAGAATTTCTCTTCAGGAGAACCCCCCTTGTCTAAACTCTACAGTTCCAGATCTCCCTCCAAGGAAATTCTAAATGCACTTGCCTTCAGGGATAACTGAACTGCATAACCCAGGCAGAAAAGATTTTAGGTCACCTTTCTTTGTTGAAGATTACCACATCCATTTTTTGTCATTAATCCTGAAAATGTTACACTTATTAGCATTTCATTCTTTGTGGACTAGCCTCTGTCATTTACTAAGCTATTTCAAAAGCCCAGAATAGAGGTGGGCAGGGTATTTGTACAGGTATTTGCACAATCTGGGACAATCAAATTTCTTGTTTTAGCCAAATTGAATAAATAATTGTCACCATAAATGGAAAAAAATGAAAATAAAATTCAAAAACATTTCAGATTTTGACTGATTCAATATTTATAGAAAGTTATTCTGCACTTTCAAAAGTGACTTTACCCTGCCAATGTAAACAAGAAAATCTGAAATCACTGAGTCAGAGTATTTTGGGGAATGGGACAAGAAGGAGAGAGAAAGAGAGAAATGAAAGGCTGATTGGTTTTTTTTGGCTTTCAATTTAAATCACCAAAAACTGGAGAAATCAATCCTATTCCTCCTTGAAGCAATACCCAATTAATTTTTTAAATGCAACAACTCCAGGAGGATAGTTTCTTAGAAATTCCTAAGTGCATACTCTGTAGAAGACTCATTAAGTCTCCTAAGTCTCCAAAGTCTCCTAAGATAAGTCTCCGAAGAAACATTGAGGCAGTCTTGAGCTTATTTCTAAAGCAGGAAAAGGTGGATTTTAAACCTGTTTTCTATATCCCACTTGAAAATTCAAATCACTGAACAAAGGACATGAAGGGAACACAATTTCCTTCTCTTCTGTGAAAGACATCTGGGCTCAAAAGTATGGTTCAGCTGAACTAAAAATAACAGTAATCTGTCATATAGCACTGTTTGGGAGTCTTTGCTGTTTGGTGGGTATGCTAGACCTGATTTTGATTTTTCTGTGAGTCCACACAAGGCTCAGGATTCCAGGTAAAATATTTCTGTTGAAGTATTCCAGATGAACATGTATGTGGGGAATACTGACATCCTCTATACCTGTTTCTTCTCTTAAAGAGGGACCCAGTAAAGATGGCAAATAGAGGAGAGGGAGAAACAAAGTGATGTATTCTTGTTGACAAATTAATGTTGCAAAGTGCTCTTAGGGGACAAAAAAATAATTAGTGTAAACAAAATATGATCTAGAGTTGTTTTATTTGTGATACTAACTTCTATGACATTAGACACCTAGAATTTTCTAAAGGCCAAGAAATGTAAATATCAGCATGGACTAATTTAGCATTCTGTGGTCCCCTGTTACTCTTATTTAATACATGGGATAAAAATGAATAGAATAGAAGATGTTGGGATGCCCAGTATTTTCCCACATGCAATTAAATCATCTTTGTGAAAGCCATTAAAATAAAGGACATTGATAATTTATATAAGGGTGGATTTAATTAGATTTCAGCATCTTTTAATAAAGTCTAGCAACTAGGAGGAGGGGGTAAAAGCTAGTTCAGTTTAACTGAGCTAAGAACAAGCTAATTCCCTGTGAAGCACAGAATTTTAGGAGCACTCTACAATTACTACACAAACTTAATTAAGCTCCTACCAGAAGTGGTCTCTCTAGCTTGATACTCCATTTTCAAAATATGTTATGCTGTATTATTCAAAGAATTATAGGAAATAAGAATAAATTATCAATAAAGAAGACAAGGCTGCATTTTGACAATATTAAAGCTCCAGAAAATACATGAGATAAATAAATAAATCAATAAATAAAATCTGATTTATTCAATGTATTAATGAAATACCATTTTCTTGTTCAATTTAGTGCAGTTCAGATCTTCTCAGTGGCACAATAAGGAATGGAATGGAATGGAATGGAATGGAATGGAATGGAATGGAATGGAATGGAATAGAATAGAATAGAATAGAATAGAATAGAATAGAATAGAATAGAATAGAATAGAATAGAATAGAATAGAATAGAATAGAATAGAATAGAAATAGGAGTAGAATTATCAACACCACCTCCAGGAAATCTCTTTATGGTTTGACCATCCTCTAGGTCAGCACTGCTGAGTCCTCTTGAGTTTCTTGTCAACCAGAACCCCCAAACCCTTTTTGCAGGGCTGCTCGCCAGCCACTTTTTTCCCAGCTTAGATTTGTGTCCAGAATTACTTCATCTCAGATACAGAATCTGGCATTTAATCATCCTCAATTTCATGGCACTGATGATTTTCCCATACTTCAATTTATCCAGATCCATCTGCAAGAGCCAAGTATTTTTCTCTGTTATTAGAGAAATCTTCATAGGCATAATCTTAATAATTTTAGTTAGAATTCTGAAACCAATATTTTGTCATAAAATCTATCATTCAAGAATCTAGCAACTTCAAATATTAAACATCCTTTGTTATTTACCTTGTTCAGACAAGAACTTCAGATACAGACATTGCATAAGCAGCTGCCAGTTAGAAGAAAAAGGTTAATTTAGAGGAAGAAACATTCTTCCTCTAGAATATTATTAGTCACATACCCTTTAGAAGGTCTTAGATGATGAAAAATTACTGTAGCCTAGCTACTGTCATGTTCTTTTACTGGGAAATAAGGGAGTTAAATGATCATACAAGACTGCAGAAAAAGAGTCCCAGCCAACACCTAAGTCCTTTTAATAGCACAACACCTTTGGAAGAGAAAAAAAAACTACTTCCACATCGTAACCACATTTCAGATGCAAATAATAGACTAGGCCAATAACATGACTAAAAAAAAAAATGCAAAAAGCTCTTTCATTTGCATCTGAAAAATCGAAAATTAGTTATTCCATTTACCTAAAAATATTTAAGTCAAACTCTGGAAAGAGTTACTATGAGCAATTTCTGTGGGGATGGGAACAAGTTGTTTTAATTAGACCACAATTTAGCCGGTTCTCTTAGTAGTGTGGGATCCTTTCTGACGCAAAACTTTAAATAAATTCATCTTGAGTTGTAGAGTAAAAAAAATTGGTTTTGGGAAAGATACAGTTTATATTCAGTAAAGAGAGTGTCATAATTTTTTGTGACTACTTGTTTTGAAGCTTATGAAGACCAAACTAAATGAGAACATTTAAAATGTTTAATTTAATAAAAATTATCACTGTTTGAAGAACAGTGCAAGCAGGCATTCAAAAATGTAGTGAGCATTGACGTTCATTCTAATCAATGAAAATAGCTAAGCCTAGCTGGTAATGACTGCTGCTTTTGGAGACATTAACACATTCAGTCATTTTAAAAGACTTTACCACAATTTACAGGTGATATCAGGCAATCAACTACCTCGTTTAAGTTGTCTTATCTAAAAGTACTGGAACAGGCATTTAGTTTACAAAATGATTCTGTAATTTCTGTCTTCTACATGTTTCCCAGGTAATGAGGAAAGAAGTTTTTCTCTTTGTCAGGACAGGAATTCTCACCTACCACAATATATTTTCATAAATCTAATTTAACAATTGACACCAGTGATATTAATCAAAAGTATTTCTCAATGAATGCTGCTTCTGAAATTATCTCTGTGAAGATAATTACGGGATCTACCTAATAGTTATGTTTCACAAACATCTTTTCATAACAGCACAGATTCTCTTTTAGGTACACCAAACCTAGCTTACAAAAAATGATCAAGATCTAAAGGTTTTATTCAGAAAAACCAAAAAGATAAGTAGAATTCATCCTCTATTAGGAACCTTGTTTCCTTGTGCATGGCTGATATTCACTTTTCCACAAATGCTTAGATTGGTACTTTTATATGTTTACAGACACTCCTAGATATCGTCATGTCACAATCACACTTGGCACCTGCACTTTAGAAAGATACCAAGTGGTTTATAGGCTCATTATCACTGACATGAGAAATGCATCTCATTTGGAATTATGTCTCCATAAAAAGCAACCTAAAGAAAAAACACAAGTTATCATCAGTCTTTCTAATTCTTGATTAAACATTTCTGTGAGCTAACAAAGTGAAAGCAGATGGAAAAGTTTCAACTTATTGAGTCAGATGCATGAAGCCCTTCTTTCAAATTTCTTGCTTCTGGCAATTGTCTGATGCATTCATTCTTTTCATGGTAAGGAGAAAAAAGAACTAAAAAAAGACATCTTACTATCCACCTGCTAAACAAATTCACTCAGAAGAAAAAAACTATTTTTTAAATTTTAACTATACATATATGAAAAATTAAGTTGACAAAGCAACTAAATCTTTTGCCAGGAGAGTGAGCTTGTTGTTTAATCTTCATGGGCTTTTGAGAGAATTTTTAACAATGTTGTAAAAAAAAAGTTTAATATTAATGCCACAATTAGTATCCATTTCCTATGCTTCATTACTGTGGTGGTGCATCCCCCCCCACTCCTTGAGCCACACTATGAGCTGAGAAATTCTCTTTAGGCCTCAGCTTTAGTGAACAGCACCTGGGCTAAGCTCTTTCTGAGCTTATCAGAAACACTGTCTGTTCCCAGGAACTAGTACTGCCTACCAAGCTCCTGTTTTTTTAGTGAACGGCCTTGGAAACTTATTTTTCTTGTCTGAATAACAACCCAAGTGGAATAGCATTTTGGTTATCAAGCTTTCAGGGACAGTAACTGCCCTGAATTGTGGTCAGGATGAAAAATTATTATGATTAAAGCCCACTCTCCTGGGCTGAAACCCTGAAAACAGTGGTGCAAAGTGAGACTCTTTGAGCTTTCCTGGACCTCCTGAACCTCATTCTGGGTGGGACACCTCGCACAGACAGGGACGTATCGAGTTTGCTGTACTTGGAGAACTGGTGAATGACAACAGCAGATCCTGGGCTGATACCCCACTCCTCGGGGTTCAACCCTTTGTCCATTGAGAAGATGCAAAGGCCTCTGATGCATTTCACTGAATTTAAGGGGAATTTTTCACAGGTGCATCTTTACATACTCCTTCAGGTCTGTGTGCATGGGAGTTATGAATATGCTACAGCAAAAGTAATATAAATGATGCTCTCCTGGGTTCTAAGTACTTTAAATTTTAAGTAAGATAGACCAGTGAGTGAGTTACTGTTCTGCTTAGTAGATTCTATATGAATCCTTTGTTAAAATGTTTAGCTCATCAGTTAAGTGCTGTTAAATTGTTAGGTCTAACGTGTTAGTCAAGTCTGGCACTCAGTTCAGCAAGGGGGTCTACTCTGAACCTTGTAACTGGACAGGAGGGTTTTCCTTATTCCTTTTTATCCTTACCCTTTCCTACTCTTTCCCTTCCCTCCCCCCTAGACTTCACATAGGTAATTTCTGAGTTGATTCTGGTTTGCTTTTTTTTCACTCTGTGTTCTTTAACCACTTAATAAGCAGTAGAGAGAATCTTGCCAACAAACTGAGTTGTGTTTTTGATTTTTTATTAAACCTGCTATTGCAATACCTTTGCTGGTGGTTCTTTAAATTACCTTAAAAAATTCATTTGCGAAAGTTACACCCTTAGATTTAATTTCCCTTCAAATATGAATTGCTATAACAGCTGTAATTTGGCAAATCTCAGCTACATTTATTTCATTAGAACAGATTAAAAAACATTGACTACCAGAATTTTTATGTAGTTTCTTCTTATTTATCAATGTAGGAACTCAAGGACTAGTAATCAGAATTGAATTTTTCTGGACTTTCTACTGAAAAAAAAGAAAAAAAAATTACTGCATGACATGAAACACATAAGATACAGGTGACAAATCACCTTCAAGATAACCATTTGTCTCACCTCATGCAAACTACTACATGAATTTGAATTGTTATCATAATAAACTCAGCATTATTAGTTTAAATTTTATAAGGTGGTGTTTCTTCAATCTTTCATCCATTAAACCCACCATGAAAAGAAGGTAGTTACCACAATTTTGCCCTCAGGTAAGTCTAAAATGGCTACTTTTACCTAGCTAAAATTACACTGACACTGTAATTCAAAACCACCATGGAATTTCTAGCATATCTTTCTTTTTTATTAAAGACAAACTAATAAAATAAACCACAACAAAGTACAACAAACTTAGTTTATTGAGGGGGAAGGTATAGCCCTAAACTGACAATTTTTTACCAAATTGTCTTTAAACTGGATAGTTCATACTGTGTACAGGCTACTTCTTGAGTGTGCTGCTGTCTCAATCTCCTCTGACTCCTGATTTGTCTGATGCATGGAAGACCTGGTCCTTAGCCAAACTCTCTCCTACATGATCACCCTGTCACCATATTATAAACACACATCACCTCAGGGAAAATCAGGTGTTACACTGGATGACAACCCTCAATTTTTTCTACACACACATTTACCTTTATCTGAGTAATTATTGACCAAAAATATTCATCAAGCCATTAAATGAACAAAGTGTACAGAAAAAGTAGATGGTCTAAGTGATGAGGGAGCCTTATTCTTTGTCCATTCAGTGATGAAAGGTCTTATGAAAAAGACTCCTCTCTGTCACCTGTCTCTGGGAGAAAAAACATAAACCCACAGATATTCAGAGAATATCAGGTGAATTTATATTCACCTGATAACATTGCTCACAGGGTGACAATTGAAAATGTGTTTTCTTAACAATGGGAGTTGCTAGATTCCCTATCTAACAGATCAAGCCTGCTCTAAAAGATTCATGAGATAAGTAAGTGGAGGAACTTGCTTTGGGGGAAGAAAATAATGGCACTTAATTCAAGAGTCATCTCTGTTTAACAGTGTCTCTGCACAGTCTCTCCTGTAGTTTAATACCCAAAGCAGTACCAATTAGGGATTATTAGACTTTTCTCAGCTTAATCCAACTTCAGATAACAACACACAGTTATGATCTATCTTCTTTTTTGATGTGCATTCATATTGACAAACCAGCTTGTTTCAGGAAAAAGTTAGCATTATCCAGGTTATTCAATAGGTCTTTAAGTCATAAATGTAACTTTTCATTACTACTTCCACCTTTAGTTTATATTAAAGAACTGGCAAATTTGTACTTCGAGATTTGCATTTCAAGGCCATTAACTTTGGTAAAGCTGAAAGTTCCCAGGAACCAGCATATTAATGGGAAATGAGTTAAAATAAAATTTTATCCAGTTTTATGTATCTTCTGAAATATTTTAAATCACCATAAAAGGTCTCAGATATGTCTACTAATAATTGATTAGATTTTTATTTTAACACTTGGCTTTAGTTGTCTTCCATAACACTGATCTATTCCTGGTACAAAGTTAAAAGGAAGACGCTGAACTTCACTCATGGCATAGTATATACATTTCAAAAAATTCTCTGGAAATTTGCCAGTATCACAAAGCATTGTGTTGTAGGACATGTAATCATTGGGGGTTTTTATCTAAAATTATCCAGACTTGGAAACAAGAAAGTCTGCCTGGTTGTCTTGGCAGCAAATAAAATGGACAAGTTGTATTAAGGAGAGGAAATGCTGGAAAAATTTTTTGGAGATTTTACAGGAGGATATCCATGGAACAGATAGTTCCTCGTCGGGTAATTTCAGGTAATGTTAGGTAATTAGGTAATACTACCTATAATTATTTTAGAAAAAAAATGGGTAATGAAAAGATTGATCACAACAGCCTTTTTCAGAGCTTAGGAAATGGGCATTCACCTCTGAGAAGGAAACCAGTAAATGGCTCATCCATTCATATTAAAACAGACATGAGAAATGTAGCTTGTCGGGGTTTATGCAAGCATAAAACCGACCTTCTAAAAGCAAAGCCTGCTTGCAGCCTTGTCATTAGTTGGCAAGGAATAGAGTGAATAGACTACATATTACAGGGGTTATACCTGACCCACAGACAGAAGGGGCCTTTTGTTTATTTAAATTTTTGATTACTTTGTAGGTAACGTAATTGCAAAGATGTTCTTAAGGAAAAAATTACAACCCCTGAATAGGGCATAAATAATTTTCTAAATTTCCATAACAACATAAGATAATTCTCATTACTTCAGCTCTAGGAAAAAAAAAAAAAATATATATATATATGCACTCACTTCCCCTGTGCAGTATTATTGTAATTATTTTGCTTACAAGATAAACATATGTAAAAGAAGGTATGTGACCTGGTCATACTTCGTAACATCTGACGTTTTCATTGTGCGTACAAAAAAGTTATAGACTAAAATAAATAGGTGGTCCAGGAGATTTTTAAAAAGGTGTATAGATTTCTACCAGTATCTTACCATCAAATTCTTCATTAAATACAGATGGTAAATCATTACCAATTGACAACTGCTGGTTTGTCCATTAGATCATTTAATCCTATTTTCTAATGGGCAGATGTTGTCAGGACAAAGACCACTAAAATCAGTACTAGATATTATCCTTTTGCAATCTTAGCAAGAAAGAAAATAAGAACAGAAAGGAAATTTTAGTCCTTTCATTCTCAGTGCTGCCAAATAGAAAATAGAACTAAAATAGTTTTTGAAGTGAAAAGGAGAAATTCCTATGTACTGAACTACAGATATATATCATTATCATATAATACAGGATATGTCATTTGCATCTTCAAGACTATTAAGCACCTTCTGTCATACAAAATTAAATAATATGAAGTGCTTAAAACCTGGCATACTGTATTCCAATTTATTACATCCATAGTATTTGTGGTACACTGTATCTGCTGTATGGATAGGATCTTACATCATTTCCGGAGTTAGAATTCAAGGCATCAAATACTCCAGATATTAGAAGAATAAATTTTGCAGTTGGCAAGTTAAAAATTTCTTTGATTATTTTCTGGACACTGGCATTTTCAGTCAGAAGGTATGTGGTCAAGTAACATCACTACTCCTATTAGCAGAGCTGCTCATTCTCTGACACTTTTTTCATTGTTATAGCTTCAACCTCTGTGACAAACATTTGTTTTGTACGCATACATGATGCTGTTTCTGTACCAGAAGTGCTGTGCTAGGGATTTATGCAAAACACTATAAATTGCTTGTTAAATATTGAATGCTCTCCATTAGTACCCAAAAGCAAAGCTCTGAGAGGCACACTGCTTTTAAGTTCTGTGCGGCTATTCTTACATGGCCACAGAGTTGTTGCAATGAATTTGCTATCTCTGCATGCCATCCAAGAGCAAACGGCAGATTCATTGCAATCCTGAATGAAAAAAGACTACAGAGAAAAAGGTAAACAACCCCAAAACAAAGGCATGTTACACTAACAGCAAAAGTATTTAAAAAATTGGAGAAAAACAAACAAACAAAACCCCATCTCTTAGGATATACAGTATTTTGATGATTTTATAGTTTGCTTATATTTATGCCTTGTAACTCCACCACAGAATATGTAAAAAAACATAACATCTTGAATAAGTACATTTTCAGATAAACCTCTGAAATACAAAGTAGTCAAAAGCAATTTTTTTTTATTCCACACTTTTTCAGATTAGAGGTGTGTGTGTAAACCATCTGATATTTGGCATTTTTGTAATCCATTGCATCTATAGCCATCGTGCTTGGACTACTACTTATATTCCCAATTCAAACACCTCTGGATTTATATGTCCTTTATCTTATTTAATATACATGCAGTCGTTCAAGTAAGTAAGATGCTCATAACATCAGTTACAAAGAAATTCTTATGATCATATATTCACATGCTGTTAACAATGCCAACTGCATAAGAAAAGAGAATCCAGAATATCAGCCTCAACCTCCAGTTCCATAGCCTCTAATGTACCATTTAACCATGTGTTTCACTGTTATATGTAATATAAGGCTATTCAAAGGGCTTATTCAAAGATCTGTAAAAATTGTTTCCCAGTCTTTAGCGTTTGCAGGTGTTAAACAGTAACTAACCTTTGCTTGCATTGTTATTAATCCTATCAAATTACAAAAGCAGCAAACAGCTCACTGCCCTTATTTAGGTTAAGATTTTGCCCTATCTTTTTGTAATCCTTATCTCTTCCCTGTCTGATTTAGCCAATTGTCTGACTTTTTAATTTCAGATCTCCAAATGCTGCAAGGATGACAAAGTCAAGAGGGCTGGATTATGCTGTGCCTATAGAAATGATTAGGATAGAGGATATGAATTGGGTAGGCAGGTTTCACAAACCCTGCTCACAAAAACAATAATGTGCTTCTCACTGATAACTTTGAAAGATTCTCATATCTGAAAAAACTCTTCTTAATTCTTCAGTGACTTGCAAATTGAAATATTTGCATGGAAATCACTTGTCCTTGTGACTGGGATTCTGATAAGGCAAAATCCAATGTTTCTTGAACTCAAGCCTTAGCAAAGGAGTTAATTAATTTTCTAATTCAGCATAAAAATGGAATATAGTAATATCTGTACCACTTCAGGGTCTTTGTGCCAAGCAGGGAAATAATTTATGAGATTGGGGGAAAAAGATATATTTATGTTTTCATATATATATCTTCATATATATAAATGTGCAGAAAGCCACATATTACCAAAAACATATTCAACAAAAAAAATTGTACTTCTTCAAAAATAAAAAAAAAGCACATTCCTTTTTCATGTGTTTGTATTTCTAAAGAATTAAATCTTTCATCCAACAGTCTCTTACCATGGATATTTTAGGAAAAATACATTTCCCATTTTATTTCACAAGTTATGGGAGAAAGAGAAGAATTAATTTTCACCAAACTATTTTTTAGAAGTTATGTAACACTGAATGCTGGAGGCTGCTGATAGTGTCTACATGAGATATTAACTAGATTAATTTATTAGAATTGCATAATAGATTTGGGTTAAAATACATAGAAAATCTGTTGCAATACAGAAATTTAGAAGTTAAAAAATCAATTAAATTTGGTCTCAAAGATTGCTTTACAACTTTACAAGTGAAAATTAATATTCAGATTTCTTCTCCAATTAGGGACAAATAAGGTTGCTTAGAGGAAGAAAAATCCTTGATACTACTTTAATCATGATATTTCAGGTCAAGGTAGAAGAGCATGCACATAAGTCTTTAAAAACTACACTCACTTAAAACCTGGCTGCATATTTCATATGTTTGCTGTGTATAAGGCAGCCAAAAACTCTCCATATGGTGCTGGCATGATCAAGCTTCACTATAGTGCATTATCCAAGTTTCTTTTGCTAAGAGTGCTTCATTACTTAGGTAATCTTGTAAAGGAGAAAAGATGCTCTCTTAATAGAAAAAATCAACAAGTAGTCATGCGTTCCTCTGCTTACCCAGGGAGATTTTGCTACGCATGACTAAAACTTGGAAAAAAAATGGCTCCAGACAAGCTGGGAGAGACACTTCTTCAAAACAAAACAAACCAAAATGAAACAAAAGCCCATACCCCAGGAGAGGGCAGTGAGCAAAAGACAGGAAGAGTTTTGGCCACTGTCCGAGTTAAGCCCTCAATGCCTTTATTCTTTACTTTAATACTTTTTTTTAAGCTAGGACCAATTTAGGAATGTGTTTGCATCTGACCTTATCTCTAAGTCATGCTTGTGCACCACAAGAAACACCATGCAAGCAGACAACCATATTCCTTCATACAACAAGATGGTGTACATTTTAAAGTATATTTGCACAAGAAAATTATTGTAGGAAAAATCCCACCCAGTCCCAAATAGCAAAAATAAACTCTGCTTTCTCCTTCATTCCTCATGAGATTTCTTCTGGAATTAAAAATTTTCAACTTCTTTGTAATACACAGAAAAATTTAAATAGCAAAAATCATAGAATCATAGAATGGTTTGGGTTTGAAGGCACCTTAAAAATCATCTAGTTCCAGCCCCTTGCCAGAGGCAAGAACACCTCCCACCAGACCAGGTTGCTCAGAGCCCTGTTCAGCTTGGCCTTGAGCACTGCCAGGGTTGGGGCATTTACAACTTCTCTGAGCAACCTGTTCTTGTGTTTCAATACCCTCTTACTAAAGAATTCCTAATATCCAATCTAAACTCTTCTCCTTTGATTTAGGTTGGCTTATGGTTTTTAATTTAAAATTTATTTAAGGCATTGTCTTTTTATTTCTTACCATTTTATCTCAATTATTTTTAATATTAGCTGCTTGTTTTGGGGAAATCAGAGAATGAAGACAGGAAAATGTGCTCCCTTTTTAGAATAAACTGGGTGAGTTATTGTGATCATTGTGTTAATATTTAAATTAGTCTAATGAATAACCTGACAGTCCTGACTTCTTTCCCTGGTAGTGAAAAACGTTTAGAACTGAGATCCAGATTATTAAATCCAATGAACAGAGGTACACTGCCACAGGCAGGCACAATACTCATTGGAAAAGATAGATTTCATACAAGTTACACTGCAGTGGTAATATCTGGCGCTCTGTAGAGATGAAAAGATTTTCTCCCACTCCTGCCCGCCCTTTCCACTTGTTTGTAAAAGTTCCCTTCAACACTCTGTAAAAGGAGGCTGTTTGCTAAGTCTTACAAAGGCTTTTTGAACTTAAATGTAAATAGGTACTTCAAGGATCTCAGAAATACTACCATACTCCCAAAAGACTCTTGAAGAAATAAATTTTTAGTCCTAGAGAGCAAGATATATTTAGGGCCTTTTAACTGAAGTATAATTTTCTTGGGGGAGATATATCATGGAGAAATTATTCATGCTTCCTATCTTGAATAGTTTAACTCAAAACTGGAAAATATGGACTATGGGACACATTAACATTTTCCACAGGCCCCATACTGACCAAGGGGAATCCTCACTGGACTGCTGCTTGAGTACAGCTACACCTGGACAGATTTTTCTGAACCACCGAGAGACACAATATGGAGTCAAAGTTTTCTCTCCATCCATGCTGGAATGGTGCCACATTCATTGGCGCACAGAAATGCTTTCTTCTTCCTGAAGTAATCACTTCTTGGAAAGTTAAAACATGACAAGTTTTAGACTTTGAATGTTTCTTACAAAGAGGGACATTCTTACCTTTTCTCTGTGAAAAATATCATGATTCTCCCTTATTTTTGTTTAGGCAAATAGAAGCTGTTGTCCATATGCTGAAGAATTAATTACAAGGGAATTAAAGAGAACAGACACTTGAGATATGAAGAGTGAAAGGTAGACCTCTGTAAAATAGTTTCTTTCTTTTTAAAGTAAGTTGGTTTTCAAATGTTGGAAACAAATGTTTGTTTAAGTTTTATTTTCTTTTTCTTAAGAAAACCTTCTGATTACACTTTTGAAATAATTTCGACTAAGAGATAACTGAAATATCCTCATTACTGCAAACACCATTTCCAACTGCAGATTTTTTTGAGGACTAAAATAAAATAATGCTTCAATATGAGCATCACTTTGTCTAAATTTCTTCCATTATATATTTAGACTCCAACAAAGACCTAAATTACTAAACACTACTGAAACAAATTAGGTCTCGTTCTCGAGAAGCAGCAATACCAAAACTCAGGTCTTTGTCCAATTCATGCTTGCGAAATGTATTCTTCTATAAGAAAAAGGTCTCCCATCCTTATTTCCCCAATATAGTATTTTTAACAGATTAATGTCTTGTACTCCTGCGTATTCTGGTTACTTACTAAATATGAGTTCATCTAAGGCATGGCCATGCACAGTTTTCTTTGTTTTGTCTGAAGTGAAGGCAAAGTGCCAAAGAGTTGACCAAGGGACTGGCTGAACAGTAATAGGCAGCAATTCCATTTGTGCTTCTTTACCTAACCCCTAAATTAGCATATGCTAGTATTAGAGCAATGGTATCTGTGCCTGTCAATTAAATATTTGACTGATACTAGCAGTCCCTTCTAGGTGCAGTATAATAGGAAAGGTTGCATGCTTTTCAGGTCTATGGCATGCCCACAGTATACTACAGTTGGGTTCAGGATTTTTATATATAGGGGACAGTATAGGCCTTGCAGACTAAACCAGAAAAAAAACTCCTCAAGGCAGAACAAACACTCAAAAGAAAACCAATTATTTAACAGAAATGATTTCTAGACCAAGTAAAAAATATTGACTGAAATTCAACTGTTACATTGGTACAGCAAAATCCAGGATTTACCTCCTGGCAATCAGACTGCAGCCTCCAGCTGAGCTGAACGTGAGCCAGGAACAGCACTGGAGAAACAGTTTCCCCCAGCTGAGATTTTAAATGCCCTGGGTAATTTCAGTCAATGAAAATACCTTGAAGTACCTCCATGGTGCATTTCAAAGCTTGAGATCTATCACTACAGGTTTTATAGATATCTTTACATTTGAAATAGGGAATACCTGCCTAAAGTTCCTACAGCAAAATATTAATGTTAAATGTTTGAGCTGTCCATTGGTCCAAATAAGAGGCTGCTAAAGCTGCTATAGCATCAGCAATTCTCTCCATTGGTGCGAGCTGTGGAAGTAGCAATCCTCTGGAGCACAAAGAGATTTCAATTTGTCTTCAAGGGTTCCTAATTCAGAGGGTACAACAAGCAAATAAGTAAGACTAAGATGACACCATATTTTAATTTACAAAAATCTTATAATTAAAGAATATTGCAATAGAAGCAAGCTTGTCAAAGGAAGAAAAATACAATTGAAATATTTTTGAACCAATCATTTTAGATAAGCAGCATATTAACAATAAAGGTCTCCCTCCTGAGGAAAAATGCCTCACAAAAGCATGTGAAATATTCATAATGCTGCCTTGAAACAAGGTATTTACATGAAGAGTTGCAGAATATAAATGCTGCATTAATGAACCTAGGTAGTACTACTTACTCTGCAAATACCACAGTTGCAAATTGAAGAGAAATAAAGCTACATATAAGTATGCTACCAAAATGCTAATATACAACTCTGTGGAGGAAAACATAGCAGGAAAGAGCATTTTATTTGCATATGGAAGGTTTTAAATCATATTTTGGCTCCGTATTTTGGCTTTTTAAACATATCACTTACTAAATGGTTGTCTAGGTTTGGGTAAGCATTTGAGCAATAAGTAATGTTAAGCCTCATTGTTCTACAGTTTATCTTAATGCATTATTACCAAGAATATGCCAATTAAATGTTTGTACTTGCTTGTCTTTTCTGTGCTTGCAGTTAAAGCATATAATTGCCAATTCATCTGTGCTTGTATTTGACGTTTAAAGCCAAAACAACTCTAGCTGTGGCTTCCATAAAAATTGGAGGATTTGCCTATACATCTCTCACCCTTTATTTATTCATTAAAGGCTACAACTTTTCCGTCCATAACCCAAAGCTATGCTTCTCTCAACTTTTAGAAAAACTTTCCTTCTTCAGTCTAAAGAGCATATTTAGTGCATGAATTAGTTAATATGTAGTTTATCATAAATTTTCTTTTTTGTTTTTTATATTGAGTTTCTCAACAGTCAAAAAACCCTCCAGATGTCAGAATTATCTGAAAGCTAGGTTTACCAAAAGAAGCACATCTGAAATTTCCCACCCCTGTAAATAAAGAATTCTACCACTTCCCTGTTCAACCCAGGCAATTAAAGATCCTCGGTTCCTGTGCTTCAAAACGTAGTTAGCTATTCACTGGGTTTTTACAGAATTAAAATATCAGTTTCATGTTGTTATTTCAGTTACTGGAAATGCAGTAAGAATGACTATTTTTCATTAATTAGTCTCTTTCTTTTAAGAGAATTCACTTGATTGTGATGCAACATACCTAGTCAGTGTGACAGCTCATCTACATTCATGTCATCCCCAATTAAACTCCAAATATATTGTTATGACAATTATTTTAGTGGATATATGCTGTAACTCACTACACAGCCATGCAGGATTCGACTGCTGTAGCAGGATTTCATCCAAATTGGTGAGGCAATGCTGAGTGAGAAAAACGTTGGTACCCTGTACTGAAGAGAGCCATCTTTGCTGCAAAATATATACTAAAGTTGTGAAAAATTGTTCCTTCTTTTGCCAGTCGCCTACTGAAGTAGGAATAATTCCTAGTCCCCTCTCCTCTCTCTCTCTTAAAAAATCTCCCAGTGTCTGCCTGTAGTGTAACCCCTGCCCTCAACCCAGAGCTGCAGGCATGTGCTCTTCCCTCCTCCTGCTCTGTCCAACTGCCTGCAGAATTTGGCTAACAAATGGAAACTCCATCTCTAAAATATAAGGCAGTTATTTATCCATAGACTGGGGGAGAAAAAAGGTTGTTAATCTTGTCCTGACTTTGCTTCATGGTTTGATCCTAGTCTTACACCAGAAGTCACAGACTTGCCTGTCAGTCTGGGCTTTTGGCTGAAGCTGCCTTGCATCACCTGCTCTGTTTGTGGGACTGCCCCTTAACCTTGGATCACTGTCCTTGCTTGCCTTGGTGTCACAGTTGGCTCCAGTTTTCCTTCCCTCATGGAGCAGTGCCCACCAATGCTGCTCCCAGGTACTACCAAGGCTAATACCCATTGCACATAGCCAAAAGACAGAGCATTAATATAGACGTCCAAGGAAAATTAGAAAGAAGCCTGAGCAGGATGTTTCTAGGGGTAGAAAATTTACTGCAGCTTCTCTCCTTGAAAGCATGAGCCCTTATTAAATAGTCACAATGATCTGCTAACAGCTTCACATTAATTCTAGGAAATGGAGGGAAAGGATCAGGAACAGTAGGAGCTCCCCAATTAGCAGAGGGATCCAGGTGGGAAGTGGCAGAACATTGTGGAGCAGCTGTTTTGGAAGTGGAACAGCTGACTGTGCACTCTTAGACTGACACAACCATCACTCTTACCCAGACCTCTAAACTTAGACTCTGTGTGGAATTAAAAAGCCTATCAGATTATTTTGCTCTTTGAAAAATGCACGATAGCCATAGACATAACCCCTTCACTACCACCCTCCCTCAGTTATTTCTGTTACTTAAAAAAAAAAAAGATAGTATAGTACATTTGACAAATGCTGCTTCTAAGTGATCTTACGGTATTATGCTATACTTTAATGGTGTATAGAATAAAACTTAAAACACAAAAGTCTTTCTGCATTAAAAGATGATCTTTTCATCTAATACACAGGGAATTAATCTAACCAGCTAGCATGATAAAAATTCTATCAACAAGAGTCCTTCAGCCATCCTGCTGGCTTCTGTGATGAGCAGCCATAGTGAACAGAACAAAATATAAATGGAGAACAGTGGAAAAAAGAAACCTCTGGCTGAACCCTGTTCCTGCCTTTTCCAAGAAGACTGAAATATCTTTTTCTGTAGGTATTTAATGTTGCAGCTTGCTCTTGCTTCTACTTAAGGAGTACAGAAAGAAATAATTCAAGTCATGCTAACTTACTGATGCAAATGCAAACCTAGTCTAATAAGGTATTAGAATAATATAAACATAAATAATAGCTTCTGTGTAGCCCATAACAATGGTAGGTAATTTCATTTTAATTAAATGTCAGTGTGAAAACTCTCTCTGAATTTATCATAATAACTAGTCTGACCATAAGGGAAAAAAATAGGAAGAAAGTGGTTGAACAGTTATTTTAATATTCCACTGTCATGCAAGATATCAAACCTGCTGGCTTTCTGATTAGCACTGACTTCTTTTGGCATTAAAAACAAGGTCGACTCTTCTCACAGAAGAGAGTGTTATCAGCATTGTGTAACACAGAGCATGCAAAACACATCAGAGCCTCTGCTTGCCAGAGTACTTCAGCTCCTCTTAGTTCTCCTACAGAGAGCTGGAGATATAGACTAGGATATCACCACTACCCTAAAAGGAACTGAGTCCATATCTTCTCACTAAGCTTTTTAGCAGCCTTGTTTACATTTTCATTAAAAGGATGAGAGAGAAGAACCCAGCTGCACTCAGATGGGAAAGTCAATGAGGAGGAAAATGTCTCAATATAGGTTTGTGAGTAGAACAAAGCCTGGATTAACCAGGCAAACCATGTCGCAGAGCCAACCTGTAGCTTCAGTCTTGGTCTGCTCTACAGCATTTCCAGGGAGATGCTTTTTTCCACTCCAAATACTGCAGATGTTTGACACCACCAAAGATGTCTGCCAGCCATTCCCTTAGCCCTCTCTCTTGCAGATATTTAAGCTCATGGATTGCACAAGACAACAAATCCAAAATGAAAGGAAGAGGCTACAGAAAACTAGTAAAAATGCAAGTAAGACAAAGCAATAAGAAATCTTCATTTTTCCATCACAAAGCTTTAAATAATCTGCTTTCTTCATGAGGTTTCTCCCACAATGCTTCTCCATAACAATAAATGCCTTGTTGTGGTAGAAAAGCAACACAACTTCAAAGTACAAGAAACAGGGACGAGGCTATAAAAGAGGCATAACACATAAAATGCTATAACAGTTGGCAGTCTGACCTCAGCATCAAGGGATAACTTTTACAGCCTTTCTCTGTGTACTAACACATGTGAATTTTTTAGAGCTATCTTCCAGGATTATTTTAACCGCATAGTTTAATTGTAAAAGAAAAACATGAAAACACATTCAAAAAGAAAAAAAACAGGCTACTCTCCAAAACCTTTCCCCTCTTAGTAAACATTACTTTTTCAAGAAAAGAAATGCATCGAAATGTATAACTTGCTGTTCAACAAAATGTTGATTTGATAATGCAGTTTGAAAGGAGTACTGCATTTTCTGAAGTTATGCATTTTTCATTAAAAAAGTTGTCTGAAATAATAATGTTGATCAGAGGACAGTCTCCATAGTACTCATATGTTTTTTAAATTGATAATGATCAAACAATCAGCTTTTTAAAATAAAAGAAGCACTTAATATCATTTAGTTTCTAGTTTGTAAATACCTAGAAGATGGCAATCAGTTTTGTCCAGTCAACAGTTGACTTCTACAAAAAACATTTAAAAGGCATTTTTTCTATGAACTAACAGACCATTAACATTTAAACCTAATAATTTTTAAAGAAAATAACTTTCAAAGAAAGGAATATTAAAAAAAATTAATTTAAAAAATTCTTTGAAAGAATCTAGCAAATACACATATGCAGTATGCCTTAAGCAAAAATTAAAGGTAGAACCTATATGGATTACATAAAGAATTAAAGTTATGAGTGCATTAGGAGGTAACACATTAGTAATGTGTGTTCTGAGTAAAAAAGTGTTTTGCATATGTAACACCTGCACAAAGTCACACCAAAGGCCATGTAGCCTTGTTATTTCCCATGCTACCAGTAAAAATTTTCACATGAGGGAAGGACTGTAAAATAGGTAAAGAATAAAGTTATCTTTTTACCAAATGCCAGTGCATTCTGATGTCTAATCTCATGTCCATGTCTCTAAAAGTTTCTCAGGATAGTAAAATTGAAACCAAATGAAAACAGTCTAAACTACCTATGGGAACTTTCTCCTTTCAGTGCATAAAATAGACTGTTTAATATGCAGGCTGCCATCCTAAATTTTTCAGTAGTCTATTTCATCTGAAAAAGCCTTTGTTCTTTATTCAAAGAAGTTACTACTTGAAATATAAACTATTTTGGCTTTATATATGTGTAGTAAGATGACTGCTGAGCACATTTAAAACAAAATCAAAACTAAAGTTTTATAGTATTCAGAAAGCATTTCTGAATGAAAAAAACACCACCACAAAAACATAGGAAAAAACTCACTGTTGCAGATGGGCTGGTCGTGTTGTCTGCATTATTTCCCTTTAAGACCTTTCTTTTAGATTCTCACTGATGAACCAGCATTAAAATGCTAACATTTGTAGACTAACTGCACTGAGGGAGAAGCTAATGAGCAGTGGCTGTGTTTGGCTCTCCAGGCTGTTCACACAGTTCACTGTTACTGAAACTTGTAACTAGACAGTTCTCTGAGCGTAATGTTTC
This sequence comes from Promerops cafer, assembly GCA_013398275.1. Lineage (NCBI taxonomy): Eukaryota > Metazoa > Chordata > Aves > Passeriformes > Nectariniidae > Promerops > Promerops cafer. The sequence continues at coordinate 869,896 of VZSE01012491.1, read as the reverse complement.
AACGCATTATTTTTGAATTCTATTTTCTGTTTAAGAAGGCTCAGCTAAAATAAAGTCAAATCAGAAAATATTTGTTGTTTTCACAGATCTTTTAAAATGTACTACCTTACAACTACTGATTGCTGGACCTTGCATTTTTAACACTACTTTTAACCTACCATTTTAGATATTATTATTATACAGTATAGACTTTGCCTGAGCATGTTTATCCTTGCCTTCATTGAAATTTACTTCTATTTAATTAAAAGAGGAGTGTATCTTCTACCATAGTATTTTTTGGGGGGGAAGTCCATCTTATTTGACTCCATTTGAAAAACTAAATAATATGTTAAACCACAGGTACTTCACTTCTGTTTTAAGAACAGACAAAGGGTCTGCTCAAAGTAGCTCAAAACACTCTTTGCCTTTACTCCCTCAGGCATTAACCTACACTGTTAATGATAGCTCTGGCTTGCTCTGGAAATTCTACCACAGCCAGGTGGGCATTTCTAAGTAAAGCCTTTTTCTGCCCTTTTCAACTCAGCTGGAGAAGCAGCCAACAGCAGGAATACAAATTTCCTTAATCAGCTAAGTCACAGTGTTTTGGTGAGACTGATACTTGCAGCACGCAAAAGGGCTGTATGCCACGTTCAGTCACATAAAAGCTGTATCCTTCTTCACTCGAACTACCAAATGCCTTTTCTGGGTGTCCTCACAGATGGCTAGAGCATGGAGTGACCCCTTGGAAACAGCTGACAACAACTATGTCCTGAACTCCAGCACAATCCAGCTAGAAGCATACACACCTTTGTTTGAAAATGGTGAGAAGTCAAAGAGTTTTATCTTTGTCCCTGAAAATGGACAGACTTTGGAAGCACTGACACTGATACTGCTGCTATTTGTATGCAGAGGCAAAGATCATCAACCTCCATTCACAACTGCCCTATGGTAGCAAATGACTTCAGTGATCCCAACTGGTCTGTGAGTTTCCAGTGAAAAATCACCTCAGAGTGCAAGCAGTTAAGCATAAAGCTCAGCCTTCAGATACAAAACAAGCAGCATAATGAAGTCCTGGAGACTCTCACTGGCCTCTGCTACAGAAAACATCACCATTTTAGGGCTGCAGACATTTTCAGAATCTCACAGTATCAGACCAAGTCTGGTATCCTTAGCCATTACACCACATTCAGTATTTATAATTTTTTAATTTCTTTTGTATAGAAATTTCCTGAATACAGTGAAATACAAAACAAGATTTGGGATTGGAATGTCAACATCTTAAGCAAACCCTGCATAAAAAATTCAAGTGTTTGAATGTAGTTTATGCTGTTTTTGCAGAAGTGATCTTTTATCTATGGTGCATATGCATATACATATATAGGAACATTATAAATATATATGCATTCATAAATGTATAGGTATGTGGCTACAAAATGTCATACTGGCTCTACATACAAGTAAAGGACAGTGCAGATTTTTTTTTTTTTTAACACTAATAAATAGATTATTAAAACTTTTAAATAAAAGTACAAGTTTTATTTAACTAGTTACTTTTACCTCAATTTCAGTCACATTCCAGCACATACTACCAGCCTTATCTGCCATCACCACCTGAAAGAGTCATGAATTTGTCAGCTGCACATTTTCACATGTCAGCAGCAGTCATTTGCACTTAGAAACACTGGTACCATATGACAGACAGTGGGCCCAGACCTGCTCATAGCTGGAAACCTCATTACTTACTGTGAGAAGCAACTTTCAAATTTTGCAGCATTGTATAAATACATTTTACAAAGCACCAGAAAGGTCATGCCCTAAATCTTAACTGGAATCACTAAGCCTCACAAATGCTGGGTGAGATTTCTTTTTGCTGCTGTGTATCATTTGATAACATCTGCAAGCTCCATCTTAAGGATGAACAAAACAACAGCAGTGGCACCTGGGAAATATATTTTAGAGAGGCTTCAGTCTAGTTGCCAAATAGGAGACAATTACTCAGAATGGAATGACTGAGCAACTTCATTTGCCTGCAGTTGTCTCAAGACCCAACACGAGGCTTGAGGAAATACACAGGCTCTGAGGCAAACAGTGAAAAAAGTCACAGGGCTGATAAAGCCCACACTGTTTACAGACTACTTTTAAGTTGAGCTATTTGCTCAAGTGAGAAGCTGTGTTAATGCAAATATATTTCCAGTATTGTGCTAGCTCTGTGACCCTTCCATGGCACCACTCTGTACCATGCTGATATGCACCATTCCTCAAAAAGTCCTTCTGTTAGATGGAAGTGTTTGGAAAATGAAGATAGTAAGAATTTGAAACATTCAGCTATACTAATGCAGGATCAATATAAATAACTCAGGGTGTCTCAAACCACAGGAAAGAGCCTTTGTGTTTGTTTCAGAACCCCAAAGATTAATTCCTTAAGAAGTAATAAATGAAAACTGCAACCAATCAAAAATTATTTCCCAGCATTTTTTCTTGCTATTTTTTGGTCTAGGAGGACTACTTGAAAAACATCCATAAAAAATCATGAAAGCATCCTAATAATATACGTTCTTAGGATACAGTGGGATGCCAACATGAATAGTTTAAGCTACTTTTTACTCAAACACTGAGAAGATTATGCAATCTTTCTTTTGAGTAATTAATGAAGTGTAGATGTAGAGAAAAAACTAATTTGTTTTAGTGGAGGTCGTAAAATTATTAACAAAGAAAGTGTTGAATGAGTAAAGTATACAAACACCAGCAGAGTCTAGAGAGTAACTATTCAATATCTCAAATAAAGTATTGACTTCCAAAATTATTTCTTTTGTGTCATGATTTTTGGTCTTTCCAACTAAAAGTTGCAATTTTTCTCAGGGCAGTGAGAGATGTGTGGTTTTCATAAATGAAACCAGCTCTTCTGACCATCATGACTATTGCAGAATTACCTGCAGCTGGAAAGGGAACAGGCCACAGGGACCTGATCCAAATAGTACTTTGTCAACCTAGGCTTACATACCTTGTTAGCAAAACTGAACCTGTTTCGTGTTCCACACACCCAAATTGACCAAAGAAACTGAGACAGTAATTCAACCCATGAATTCTTAATGGACTGCACTGATGATTAGGCTGGAAGTGAAAGAGGATCTGCACTCACTCTTACTCCTGTGCAATGAGAGCTTTACAAATTGGTGGCAGCTCTGCTAAATTAGATTTAGTACAGTGTTATTTCATTTGACAGCAAAACAAAGTCACGGGCAAAGGGAGCCTTTGAAATGCACTGTAACAACTTCTTCTGCCAGTTTCTTACTTATGTAATTAGACCTCTTGATAGAAGCAACGAAGTAGAACTGGGCCTACCTGAAGTGTAACATACCCACCTGCTTTATATATACATATATATATATATATATATACACACACACACATATACACACATATATATACACACACACATATACATATATATATATACATACACACACATATATATATATCTGTGTGTGTGTGTGTGAGTTCATACAAAGGGAGCCTGGATCCCATTTTCTCCTACCTAGTCTATTTCCATATTATTGGTATTGGGCTCTCTAGACACTTATTTCATTGGACGAATGGACAGAAATAAGAGCCACTTCTCCTTTGCACAGTATTTGGTATAATGACATGTTTAGGTGAATATTAGGAACAAATCCTCACCATCCTCACCAGGACAGAGCAATGAGCCGTTTGCCTTAAAACCACTTAGAGGAAATGCCTGAAACAAGGTGCAAGTAATAGGTGATCTGATTGAAAGTCTGCTTCTGCAAGGCCTCATGAGCTGCTCTCACCTTCCAGGAGTGAACAAGTACCCTTTATACAATGGTGCCTAAATCACAAGTCAGAGTACTTAGGATCATTGGGAGTGTCAGTAAAAAGGCTTCTCAGTATTGCAAATGATCACTTTAATCCTTGCCTTCATTGGAATTTACATTCACATTACTACAGTTAAACTGTTAGTTTCTGCTGGTTGAGACAATCAGATACTGCAGGCATATAAAGATAACCAGAAATAAAACTTCTTAGGCATCAAAACATACCCAGCATCTCAACTTATGAGCACTTAGCTGAAGAAATTCTCCAGGAACAAGAATAAGATCAGGACTTTTACTCACTTTAGGTAAGTACAGTTTTATGCTCTGTCTATAAAGTCAAATATATTTGACATATTAAAAGAATATATTCATTAGAGAGTCTATGTTACTTCTTATGTGAATCTCCAAAAACATTATAAATCTCAGTTCCCACTGTCTCAAAAGGACTTCGAGAGGTATCAGTAATTTGCAGAAACATCTCCAGGTAATTTCCACAAATAGAGGTTTGCTCAACTTACCTTTCTTATTTACAGACCTACCTATCAAACTGTAAAGAAAACCAAGATGACCATTTCTAATCCACCCGAGAATGATACAACACAAGCCCTTTGAAAAACCTGCTGACTTCAAGCATGAATCTGCTGTCAGTGAACATTTCAATTTACAGAATATGCCTCCGCAGAGAATCAGTCTGCTAGATTGCTTCATTCCACAAAAAGTTTCTCATTTCCACTGCTTTGGCACTTCACAATGAAGCAATTACTGCAGGTGCAAAATGTGCTGCCCTGCTGTCCAGGTCCATGTTTTAATGGGAAGAGATGAATTAAATATTCTGAAACACATTTATTTCCCAGATGTGGCACAACACTTCAGTAGGAAATAAATTCTTAGATGTGCTCCAGTTGTCTAGTTAGTCTTGTCATCCTTTTCTATTATCCATGTTTGACTTGTAATACTGTTTATCAGACTTTTGATGAAAGTCAAAACCTCCTAATTATGTATAGAATCATCAAGGTTGGAAAACAGATGTATACACACTATATATTATTTTGACTATTTTTGTAAGTGGTTTAATTTGCTAACTAAATAAAAAGAACTGAAGCTAAAGTAGACATCAAAATATGATCCATTGCTAACTAAGAAGATGCACATAAATTCTAAAATAAAATATCTCTTAAGTAACAATATTATTCAGTTCTGCAAGCAGTAGGATTTAATTAAATTTTACTCCTAAACAGTTTAATTTAACAAAGTGTCATTTAGAAAGATTAGTTTACATAATTATATCTGAAACTTACTACTGAATCAAAAGTAAGTTTCTTGTTTGGGTTTGGCTTTTTGTTAGTGAGACAGACTTCAAGGATAGCTGTCTGGTGATAAAATTAGAAACATTAACAACTCTACCTCCTCTTTCTGGATTTCTTGAAAAATTAATTAAAAAAAAAAAAAAGAAAGTAGACACCACCTATTAAAATTTTCTTTACTTCCCTGGCAAAACCAAAATTCATATGTCAAAGCCAGACCTTGTAAATACAAGTGTGTGGGTTTTTAAAGGAGCTCCAGTCCAAGTTTAATAGTACACTGCAGGTGGAGGACCTGGGGTACTCTGATACATCATTCTGTAAAGCAGCCTTCATTTTGATGCTTTTGAAGTCAGGAGAGGTACAGACCTTCAAACAATGCAAACAAAGCCCAAACCTGTCATGCTGCAGGCTCGGAGCCTTCTGCAGACAGTGTCTCTCTATTACTCCAGGTGCACTTCCCCCATCCTGATGAGCACAAGCAATGGAACAAGCAGCTGCTTTTGCAAAGGAGGGACTAAAAGTAGGAGAATGGAGGAAATATTCTCTCCCCAGGACAGCTGTCACCACTGCTTTTATGCTACTGTGAAATTTGGAATAAAGAGACAGGTTAAGTTAATGACAGGAAAGACTGTACCAATCCAAAGATTATTATCCTGCAGTCAGGAGCAAGGGCTACAATATGCTAGTGCTGCCTAAAAGACTGCCTGCAAAACAGTCTAGACACAACTAAAGGAAAGCAAGACTGCCTTTGTCAAGGGCATTGGGTTTCTCCTTCTTTCCTCCTCCATTTTAACCAAACTTTAAACAGATGACTAAGACTAAGCTTAGAGAGTATCCAGCACCTGCAGCATTGTATATGATTTCCTCCTGATCCCCAAGAAAAGGCAGTCTTTGAAGTGAACATTAAAGCCAGATGGAGAGTGGTTGTATCCACCCTTCTCTTGCCCTTTTCCCACCACTTAAGGGAAGGATTAATAAGCCTGTGGTACCTGCCTGTGGATGACAGGGCTGAATCACTTTTCCAAGCTATTCTCTGAGATGAATGCAAAGCAATTATGCAAATTCCAGCAGAATATTGAACATACTTGAGTTGATTTTATGAGCTCCATCTTGGGAAGAGCCAGGAACTATTCTCAGACCAGTCTGAATTTTTTATCTTCCTGTAAAAGGGGAAGGTGCAAACATTTCACACAGTCAGTTTTGTTGTCTATTCAGTTATTTGTGGCTAACAGTTGTGGAAGTTCCTGTAAGGATCTGATTTAATTAGTCTCATTAATTAGATGTAAATGCACTTCCTGAGATCTAGAGAGTGACATCACCTTGACCAGCAGTTGCTTCCCAGATACCCACTATGAAAAGCTGTGATGGTACTAAGAGTGAACACTAACTGGAAAATGTATTGTTAAGGATAGATAATATAATTAAAAAGAAGAGCATATTTTAAAGACTGCATTCTTCTTTATGCTGATTGAATATTGAAAGGACGGAATCCATGAAAAAAAAGCCAGTTTTGTAGGAATTTTTTAAGCCTTACCTTTTGAAATTGTTCAATGGTGAAACGCAATGGAAGAGAAATAGCAGAATTGAAGTGTGCCAGGAACAAAGTTATCATGACCTGAATTTTTTTTGCAAAATTATGACTGTGAAGCAAATAGTCTTACTCTGGAGATTGCTTTGCACAGCATTCAGTAGTTGCTTCCCAATAAATAAAACTGAAATCTTATCTAACATTCTCCATGAAGCTATTTCATTGCTACTTCAACTCTGTGCTAGCTCAAATACATCTTCGCATGGGCTTGAGATTTTAAAATCAAAATTCATAAAGAAATATTTATTTTAACAGTTACCAAAATGAAAATGAAACCCAGTTGACCATGTAAAAATAATTTTTCTATGTTTAGATTAAATTTAATTCCTGGTCTTCTCAAAAAACATTGTCTAATTTGGTGTATATTGAAACCATGAAATTTTCAATTTGGCTCATCTAAAATAAAAGTTTAGTTTCTCTCTTGTTAGAAATCTTTTGGAAACATAAATCTTTTTATATTTGTGACATTAGAGAGCATTCTTTCTGGAAATGGTGAACAAAAGAAATAGAAAAACCTCTGCACATCGAGAATCAGTTTTAATGGAATGTTGTTGATGATAGGATCATTGCCAGTAAACATCTCTGCAGGCACTGAGGCAGAATCCAAGAAAAGTAGTCATAAATAGAGTGTGCCAGACAGTCTCTAAAACACTCCAGTAATAGACCATAAAATTGCTTAAAATTGAGTAAGGTAGATTCAGATAGAATTTCAGGAGATGGATAAAGAACGTTATCTGGAAAAAATAAATATGCATTAGTCAGTGTAGATGACACCCAGAAGTGCTTGCACCAAATCTTGGTTTTGTTTTATATCTGGTGAGAAAAGTTAACTTTGTCAGCAGCCTTAATTTCTGTGGTGATGTTAGTAAACAGTACTCAAGAAATTAATTTCTCATTTATGTGTTTTCAAGTAAACTGATTTAAAATAACCAGAACTCAGGTTGCCAGACAAGACAGCAAATTAAGGAAGGTTGCCTGAGTCTAAACACAGAGTCATGTCTTTCTCTCAGTGCAAATCCACTGAAATAATGCATTTTTTAAATAGGGTGTAATGAAAATTGAGCTCAAGATTTGATTACGCTGCCTTATTTAAGACCATCCAAAAGTTTCTATTTTAGTCTGAGCAAATTTTATAAGACTTTTCTTAAATAAATTCTGCTTCAAAGTTCTCTATATCCCTGCAGTAAAATGCTAAAATGCCAGCAATCTTAGTAGTCCCTGACAGCATTATTATTATTATTATTATTATTATTATTATTATTATTATTATTATTATTATTATCAAACATTCTGCCAACACACAGGCTCTAATACCCAATAGTATTTCTAGTTTTGTATTTCCATATTTATTCTCTGAGGTATACCACACCCACTTATTGAACTGGACAGTTAGTTGCTCTTCCTGTTTGTCCAAGACTGCCTATAGGCTGACAAAAAAAATGTACTGCAGTGAGAGAGAGGTTGGTGAGATGTTAGAAGAGTAAGAGATCCAGCAGACTGGGGAAAAGNATTATTATCAAATTTTCCTTATACAGCAGTTTTATATTCTCAAGGCCATGAAGTTATAGTTCTTGGAGGAAGCAGATTGATGCATTTTCAATACTCAAGAGATCTCTCCTTTTCAAAGACTTCTGTTCAAGGCTAATCCAATATATCAGAAAAGTAATAACGCCTAATGCTAGTATGGACTCATGACTGGAAATAATAATGACAAAAATTGCAAAATGCTGAATTTTTCCTGACCACATTAATCATGTCATTCAGTGCATTATACTTTAAATTATGTCAGCAGGGTAAGATTGCACATTCCATTGAATTATAAGTAAAAATAAATTCATAGGTTGTTTTTTTATTTATTTCTCAATATACAGAAGGAAAACATATGCAAATCAAAAGTATCTTCCTAGTCTTCAAAACATTCAAGAGCTCAGCATGTTTTTAAGGTAATGTAAGTTCCAGAAAAACTGCTAAATAAGTTAACAAAGGGTGATGATATTCACCACTATTGCTCCCCTAACCCTGCAGCATTTCTTAGTGTGCTTCAGCAAAAATGAATCTAGAGGAATTACATTAGACAAGGCAAAGGTGATGGAGTGATTGGAGTCCTGTCTAAAAAGACAACAGTTTTAACTAACTTTTTCACTTGCTTTCTTCCTGAATTTTGATATTTTGTCATGCCATTTCACAGTGTTTCACAGCCAGTACCTTCTAGGACAGACCCAGCAAAAGGACGCAAGGTACACACATCCATAAGCCTAAATTCTCTTTGCCTGCAAAAAGAGATGGCTGCAGCAAATTTTCCTGTTTCCTGTTTTCCCTTAATAGTGCCTGGGCACTGTCTGAGAAATTGGTAGCTGATAGGAATCAAGACCATACTGGGAAACAAGCTAACAAATAAACAGTGTGGATGGTCACAGGCCAGTGCATTAACAACTTCCCCAGCTCTATCTTAATTAGTAAAATAGCTGCAGTTTATTTTATAAGCTCTTCATCTGTGTTGTGCTGCAATTCAACAACTTTGATCAGGGGGCCTCCCAATCATGAAATTACTGCATGGTGATGGTAAAGAGAAAACAGATACCAATCCAATTTAAAGAAAGAATGGATATAAAACATTGCTGAATATACATTGGTTGGATAGCTGCACTGACATGGCTTTCAACCATATTTTTTTTTCTCCATTTTGAGAGTCAGTTTGTCAATTTTCTACAATTCCACTTGCACTTTCCCAACAGCCAAACACGTCTTTCAGGCTTTTGCACAAAGAGAGAGACACACGGGGCTTATACTACAGGTTTAGTTTGCTTAAGGGATGTTTTGTTTGAAATCCTCTCCATTTCATCAAAATTTGTATTAAACATTGTGTTGATCGTGTAGGAAGATGTGATAGTAAAAAATTTTACTTAGAAAAACATTATTTGATAATCTGTGCAGAAAAGGAAAAAAGGAAACCCTTTCTTTTTGAAGCATAATGGTTATGTGAGCATCTCAGCTAACAGGACTTGTAGAATATCAGACTACTAGTCAAAACCCAGAAACCTAATTTTGTTTTAATCCTGAAGAGAAATCAAAATAAGAATACAGATGCTCTTGATATATTGATGAAAAATAAATATATGTAGGAAAACATATATTTGCAGTTCAGTTTTCCCTTCATAGAAGATCTTTTAACCACGGCTAAAAGCAACTAAACTCTCAATTGACTTTTTGTTATTCAGCACACAGAACAACAGAATGGCTTGTGTTGGTAGAGACTGTTAGAGGTCATCTCTTCCCAGCCCCTCTGCCACGAGCAGGGACACCTTCCAGTGCATCAGATTCCACTGACCATTCTACAATTTCTCTGGGCAGCCCAGTCCACTGTCTCTCCACCCTCATAGTAAAAATTCTTCCCAAAATTCAATCTAAATCTACCTTCTTCCAGTTGAAGATGGTTGTCCCTTTTCCTGTCAGCACAGGCCTTGGGAAAAAAAGTCTTTCTCCATCTTTCTTATAAGCTTCTCCCTTTCCTTCCACACATACCTCTTCTTCAAAATAAAAAGATCTACTGACTGCAAAAAATATTCACTGCTCTTCACCTTATTTATCTAGAATGTCCATATCTGAAACGTTAATATTTAAAAATATCACTTTTGTTTATAGTGTCTAGAGGGAGGGGATGAGAGGTTTGATACAAGGGATACTGGCCAGAGCACCTGCTGTGCTTTAGAGCTGCCAAAAGACAGCAGAACTTTCCAAGACTGTGAAGCAACAATTAGTATAATTAGCTGTGGTAAGACCTGCAAGTGTAATCCAAAGTGAAAGAGGCAGACATATTTTGCAACAACCTTCACAAGAAAGAAAGTAGTTACCCTCATCAGATATACCATTGCACTGTAAAGATAAAGGAAATTGGGACAGTACTCAAAAAAGTGAAATTCACATTAACTCACTTTAAAGGCTCCTTTAGCCATAACAATCACAGATGAGCTAATTTTTTTTTTTTGGTAAAGTTTTTTTTTTTTTTTTTTTATTTGAAGACCTTATCTGTTATTCACAAGAAAGGACCACAAATGCTTAAAACTCTTGTACCCAAGTTCTGAACCTCTGCATTTTTGATAGTAGTTTCAGTCAGTTTAAATGTTTCTTGAAGAAGAGCAGATGCACAAGAGATTCACTCCTTTGCATAAATGTGAAAGCTTGGAATCTGAGGGAAATATGAGGGAGAGAAGAGAAATTTTATTTGTGACTTAGCAAAGATTTTAATCTTCTAGACTAGCTTATTAACATCACAGAAATACATTAAATTCTCCCTCATGGCAGGTTTAACAGCAGCTCTTACTGTACATTCAATGTGGAAACTCAACAGCTGAGTTGGAAATAAACAATCTGTGACATTTATAAAGTGAATACTTAATCAGTTGAAATAATATTCTTAAAGAGAATATAGAGCACCATTTTTAAAAACTTGCTAATTAATCTAGTTAGTCCAACTAGATGTTGTAATCAGAATTCCATTTTTATTAGCAAAAGCATTTCTGCAATTTTTTTTCTAATTTGCTTCAATTATTGTGCAAGATCAGTGGTCTCAACAGTGGATACTGTAATGAAGAAGGATTAATGGTACTCCCCAATTATCTAGGGCTTTTGTAATTGGGATTTCATCTTGCTGAAGTCAGGAGACTATGTTTTGTAGTAATATGTTAGATATGCAAGCAAGTGGAACAGCAAGAGAACATGTATTAAAGCTGAGTAACACTCACAAAATGCACACAGCACCCAGAGAAAGCAAATAAACTAATCTTTTAAGAGAGAAAGGTGCATGAAAAAAGTTAAGTGGAAATACTCTATTATATTTATTTTATTTTTAGTGTTGCTATCATATAAATATTACTGTATTAAATTATTTTCACTCAGATAGATTTACATGTATTCTTTGCTCAATTCTGCAATTTGTAGTGCATAACCTTTCTTCTGCAATAGTCCCAGAGGAACTAAGATTGCCCATGCATTTTAAATACAGGTAGGAATGGCAGCTAAAGTAAAGTGTTTCTCCAAAGAGACTATTCTCTAATATTCATCTCAAGATGCTCCTCTAGAGAGAAAATTTTATTCAGTATTTTGTCTTCTGAAATTGCAGGTTTCTAGGAACAAGATCTGTTTTGCCTACTTGAAATAAGCAAATTATTATTCATCTAGTTTATTTTCAGTACAATCCACTAAAATCCACTGTTCAGACACTCTGCTGTGAATTTAATGACCTGGCTGGCGAGAAAGATAAGAAAGAAGGGCTCCCTCTTCCAGGATCCCAGGCTGGGTCAGTTTACCCAGAGCTGCCACATGTCCCCAGCACAGCAAAAGAAACCACTGCCCTGAGCAGGGTTTATCTGAACCACAATCAACCTCCCCAGCTTCTGGGAAATCCCTGCATGTTTTTAGTAATTGGCCTTGCTCATGGCTTGTTGAAGGGTTGATTCAGCTGCACAGTTCCTTCTGCATCCCCAAAAAGGGCAAAAAGTGTGGTTCTCATAAGCAGATTTCAGCATAGCTGAGAGGGATTTTCTAAATCTAACATATACAATAATGAACTCAAGTGCATTTTAACAATTATACTGATTTACGTTTAAAAGTTAGCCTGGAATGAACCAAAGACAGAACATGATCTAGAACCTTCCAGACATATGAGAAACTGATACATGATATAAATATTTTCTCGTTCTCCCCTAATTGCTACCTCTTTCAAGCAAGCTGTGTCTTCATCAAATAGATTGTGCTTTCTGTCACTTGGAATGTTTCTTGAAAAAGAGTGATGTTGTTTCCATGAATGCTTAGTCTTAGCATAATTAATAGTCTTTTCAGGAGTTTTATTTCTCTCTTCAGTCAGTAAAAAGTTGACAGCTGCAGAGGGTTACTAAGAAGAGTAATACTGAACGCCTTCCTTCTGCACTCTGCTTGCTGTAAAATGTGTATCTGAAATCAAGAACACACTTTCCACTCCTCTTTCAACTTGGATGACATTGTACCTGATTTACACTTGTTAAAAAAAAAATAAAAAAATAAGGCTTTGTATAAACAGCACTGCCAAATTCATCACATGAACTGATTTAATTGGGGATGATTTAGAGCAATAAATAGGACAGATTGAGTGTTAACAGTGAACCATTCTTGTTTAAAAAGAATGGATTGCATTGCACCTTCAAATAGATTAAGGAATAGAAAATAATAGCAATGATGTTTTTTTCTTTAAACACTGCAGTGGGGAAATAAAGCTATACCCATACTGTGTAACAAACAAAAATCAATAGCTATTGGAAGTGGTTTTTTAGGATTTCCATAATTATAATTCATTTTCTATGACAAGAGAATAGTCTAACAATGAATCTGCAATCTGGACTCCTAAACTTTTCTTCTTTCTTTCTTTCTTCTTTTTTACCTTTTCTCTTTTTTTCTTTTCTTTTCTCTCACTTAAAACAATTTGATTCCTTTTTCTTTTTTCTTTAGCAAATTAAGGGAAAGATTGAAAAATATGGAAGAGCCAAATAAGATCACAATAAAATTTTCAGACTTGCTACATTATGTTCAATTTCTCAAATGGCTCCATAAAATATGGAAAATACCAGCCTTCTAATAGCATTGTTTATTATGTTTCTTTGAATAAAAAAAAAAAAAAATCAGTGCATAAATGTCAGACATGTACTTAATATGAAAAAGCCCCATACAATTGCTTTGTGCCTGCAAAATTCATGATGCTTTATATGTCAAATAAACTCATTTGCTTTTACTGATGTTTTGGCACTAACTAGCTGTATAATACGTTAGAGTAAAGCTCCAAGAATAAATGCAACCAACCCTTCAGGTGGGGGATTAACACTATTTTTTTTCTGAATTGGGGAATATTTATATGAAATGTATTGATTAAAACCTGGTATTGGATAATTCCAGGTATTGGTGGGCTCTGACTTCCATTTCACTCTCTCACTTTTCTCCTACCTATCAGAAGCAACGCAAAGAGGAAATCACTTCAAGTTTTAAATTGCTACCCCAGAGACAGGTGTTTGAAATCCAGTAAAAATGACCGATGTCCTTTAGAGAGAAGGTCAATATTTTATATCTGTACTTAGAAGCTCATAATAATTAAATGAGCCTTATTTCAAGATGCTGGTTAATGAGAATGTGCAAATTAACTGTGAGTTAGAGTGACATTCTCTCAGTGTTTTTATTACATCTACTCTTTACTGCTTGATATTTCTGTTGTAAATTAACACTGAAGGTATTTTTTCAGCAGAAGTTTATCCACTTCAGTTTTCTAAGATTCAGGTTGAAGATCTTTTGGTAAAAATACGACTAGATTTTATTAGTTTTATACTTCAGTCCTTTAAGGAGCATCTTTATGCTCATAATGGTCCAGTGGGCTATACCTTCTTTACATATGTTCTGAGATCTGCAGCTGGGTTAGATCCATATAATTCTTTTATCTGAAAGGATACAGGCGAATACAAAGTATCAACAAGTAATTCAGAAGGCTCAGGAGGAATGGGGTTTGCTGTACATTATATGGAAGCTAACTTGAAGCAGTCTTCCTAACCCACAGTATTTACAAAGCTCCTTTCCAAGACACTAAATATACCCTCCAAAGTCTGAAACTCACACTGGTTTCTCCTATTCAGTCTTCTCTTTTAGAAATTCTAAGAAATTCTAAAACTCTGAGAGAGTGTTTTAAAAATGTAAGGGAATATTAGATGACACAGTTCCCATTTGCTTTCATCAGGCTCAAAATTTCATCCTTTAAAATCATTCCTTAGAATTAAAAAAAATATTTATTTTTCTATCTTTAAGAATGCTGCAATTTGATTTAGCAATTCTCCAATTTGATTTAGCTTTTGGATTGCTTGAAACATCTTTAAATCATAAGTTCTGAGATCAATATTTTAATGGAATAGCACCTTCCAAAGCATGGTACTTCTGTTTATCTTGCATGCTTTATTCATGTTTATTTGTTAAGAGGAAACATTAAGTAAAAATCTCCTGAACTGTACCAAATGCAGTAACAATAAAAGAAAACAGAAACTGTGGCTTATATAGCACTAATATCTTTAATAGCCTGATGATAAATAAGACATTAAATTGTGATTCAGAGCAAATGAAAATGGAATTTTCCAAGGCTGACTACAAAGGAATGCCTGTACTATAGTTACTGCATCAAAAGTGTTTTCTTTATTCTTGGTTGTTTTATGTTATTCACAGCAATTCATCTCTAAAATGCAATTAAAACATTTGTATTTGTGAACTACAAATATATAGATTTTCTCCTCAAATGCCTCAGACTCAAAGCCCCTCAATCACCATAACAGTCTAAATTAATATTTCTCATTCTCTCATTGTCTTTTCTTTGGAAAAGCAAAGTGCATCATGCCTTTTAATAAAAATAAATTGATTCTAAATATTTTGTGGCATTTCTAATCTAATGAAAGGACAAGGAAATAAATTGTCATGTTCCTTGTCATTTTTTGCAAAGCCTTTGAAATAAACTTGTTCGGAGTAGAGAGAGTAATGATGAAAAGCATCTAATGAAAACCTCAGCTCTTTGACAGGTTTTCAAATACTCGTGTGGAAGAAAGGCAACTTCAACTGTGACAGTGCTGGGAAGATCAAAAGACACATTAGCAGTGAACAGAGCAGCATTACAAAAAAGCAGAGACAGAAGGTTAGGAAATAATGGAGGAGGCTGTTGTCCTGATCTGTGCCGTGCACGCAGAGACAGATTGCCAACCGTGTAATCAAACGTGTAGCACATCCTGAATAAAAATCCCAGTGATTACAGAAATATGCTTCATATAGTATTCAGGTGGGCCCGAATTTTTACTGCAGATGGCACGCTGATTTAGAACAGAAGTCATAAAACAATGTATTTTTTTTATTTTTCCTTTCCCATAAGAAAAGGCACCAAGTGAAATGTAGGTTCACTGGTGAGCAAATGCCTCTCTTCTGGGGACTAGCTATACTAGAGACATACATCAATGCTGCAAAGTTCCTGATCTATAGGACAGGCTGATATCATGCAGGGGGGAGAAAATAATCCAAATTTGAGTAAATCTGATTCCCCTTTCCCATGCACTCTCACACTCAAAAAAACCCAGCACATGTAATTTGGTTTCTAAAATCCAAAGAAAACAGAAACACAGCAAAATGTAAATATTTGTAACTGAAAAAATAGGGAAAATTATCTGGAATGTCTTAAAGGAAGTAGGAACAGGCTGCACCATTGGTCAAATGTTTGGTACTTAGATTTATGTAGATATCATAAAAAATAGTCAGAGAGCAAGAGTCAATAGTCACTAGCTGCTGTAAGACAAATTCTACCTGGGCAATGGAAAAAAAATATTTCACAGGGAGAGTGAAGAAACTGGAACTGTTTTCCCAGAAAGATTTAACACAGTGAATCTGTGTTCAGACAAATTTTGACAAATTAGTCTGAATCTTGAATATTTCAAAATTCAATGGGACCCTGAGCAACCTTCTTTGATGTTGATGTTGCCCCTGACTGAAGCAGGGGATTGGAATAGATGATTGGAGGTCCCTTCTAATCTGAATAGTGAGATTTTTGTGATTCTGTGACTCCATTTTTCAGTTCAGCTGTTATACTGACCATATCTCAATGATTTCGTTCTATCCAACATTTTTAGGTAAAGTACCTTTTTTTTCTAAACCTCAAATCAAAGATGTATTAATTTGTCAATGGTGTGTAATTGAGATTTCTCTATTTCATCTTACACTATTTGGCCAAAACATCAAAAATGTTCTTGTATCTTCTTAATCACTGAACTTTAGTGCCCTTCTTTCAGTCAATTAGTATGTTACCATCTACATATGTTATTTCTCACTGCTGCATTTATTTATTTACTTTTAAGTGCTCATACAGTTATAATTTAATTCATTTTACAGTATTTTTATAATGCTTTTTATGACATTCCTTGTGAATGTATAATTGTTATACTGGTCAACAGTTTCACATAATATGTTAATTACTAATGTATTAATATAGAACATTATAATTTTCTATAGACAAGCTTCTCATTTTCATCTACTCGTGTTTTGTACTTATAGCAATGCTTAAGGAAAAATGAAAATTAATTTGAACACCATTTAACTCTTACATGTTTGAGAAAATTCACGCTAACTAATATCCTGGACCCAGTGGCATCAACAGATTTCCCACAGGATATCATCCTTGCGATGAGACTGTCACATCTAACACAGCAGTAAAGCAACTGTATTTTATCTTTGGGCAGCATGATTAAAAATTGCAAGAAGGCCAAATTGTCCCCTATAAAATCTTTCCATGCAGAAATATTTTTCTGTGTATCCATCATGAATTGAGGTATGTAATATCTCTCATAGCTCCTTTCTCAGACAGTGTTCTTCAGAGAACTCTTCAGCTTAAAAGCAAAGACTGATCAATGGGAAGCAGTTTTTTTGGGTCTTTTGAATGGAGTTATTTCCTTTGGCAATCTGAGAAACATTATTTTAAATGAAGACATCCGAATAAAAGCAGTGCAATTTGGACTTTGAGGTTTCCGTGGTTTAAACACATTTCTTCATTCATTTGATCATTTCTGTAATTGCTGGATAAGATTATCATGTCCTTTTAGACATTAAATTCTAGGAAAATAGTTAATTCAGGTATTGTGCTCTTTTCTGTTTTCCTAAATGAATTATTTCTCAACTCTGCTTTTATATTTATTTATTTAACTTGCATTTATTTGCCTATTAATGTATTAAGTGCTGCCACTTTAAAAGTCTTGGAAACAAGAAAGTATTAATTTGCAGCTTTTATAAATACTGAAACGCAGCATTTATTATCCCGACATAAAACTTAAAAAGAGATCCCTAAGAAACAATTAATTTTGTTGGAAGTAAGAGTTCCAATTACTGAAAAAGATACAAATTCATTTTAATGTTACTAGAGTTTCCCTGCAAAATCTGGAAAAGGAAACGTGCTCACATACATTGTGTAAAACTTATTGTGGCAAACTCTGTTGCTTAAACTCTTTCTTCCTGGGTCCTGGGCGTTAAAAACTAACACGTTACCTAAAGAGCAAGAAATTGTCTTTTTCACAAAACTTGAGTTCAACATTCCTTAGAAATGCAGGGCCTAATCTCAAATTCTCATAATTTTCTGTGAAGTAGTGAACAACCAAAACTGCAGCTTAGTCTGAATTAGGGGGAAATGTTCTCTGCTTAACTTCTTCATTATGATACTGACAATAGAAGGATTTAATATCCTATAATTAAATGTGAGAAAAAAAAGGAGTCTACCTGGCTCTGGTAGTAAAGAAGCTTCAGAAGATAAAAGAAACACAAAGACATAAGACATTGTNTATAGTACAGACCTTTTTGGAGATGAACCAAAGATTATGGTTAAAAAGCTTGATGACTCCAGGTTTTACCTAATTTGCTGCAGATACTAAAAAGGAGTGGACAAGTAAAACTTTGAATATGGACTTGGCAATACTGTTTGTTTCCCATATTGTTTCAGGAGATAAGCAGAAGAGTTTTGGATATTATTATTATTATTATTATTATTATTATTATTATTTCTCTAAGAGCTTAGTCCTGAACCAATCTTGTTTAACTGCAGCTTAAATCCATTACGAACAGCTGATACAGATGTGAAATTTAGCAGAGGTTACATAGGCAGGAATGTCCTTACCACCACTGGGTGAAGGAAATCTCAGCTTTTGCTTTCCAGTTAATATTTCATTGGCAATTTCTGTGCTTTGTTACCAATTTGCACATGAATTTATGTCATTCATAATATAAAAAGAAAAAAAAACCTAACACAATCCTGCAAAAAATTGTGTGGCAAGAACCTTACCCAAAGAATTACATGCAAACGTCAAAGGGTGACGTACCGTATAGACTAAGACAAGACAAGTTTGTTAAGCCTTGAAAGCCCTACTTATCCTATTTTTTTAACTAACTTACACAGGGAGGATATGTTTGATATCTGACCGTCATTCAGAGTAAAAATAATCTGCTGTGTTTGCCAGATGAGGGAAAAGTAGGTGTCTTTTCAATGACCTGAGGAGAGATTCCACTAAGATGCTAAAAAAAAAGCTTCTAAATAAGGTATCCAAAAGGCAAGTTTTAAATATCTCCAATACTTATCTGAAGACTAGGGCTCAATATAGGAAGATATTTACCTTGATAATGAAGTAAAAAACATGTTTTTGTGATACTGAAAGCAATTTGGCAAGGCTAATTCCATTAACTGCTAAAAGCTCTGGTTTCTTCACAGAGACCCTGGGCCATGTTTGCTGAACTTGAGCACTGGTGCTGCTTGTTACTGAGAGTAGACTTGCGGGATCTTGAACTGCTTTGACTTGTGTGTGCTAAACACAGTTCCAGAAAATGGATTAAGAAGTAATATCTGTGATTCATCTCTAGTGTTTATTTGCATAATAGCATGAAAATGAGACGCGGCTTTGCAAGAGGCTATTTGGTTTCAATTCAACTGAGAGAGCTTTAACACAACAGTTAAAATGAGTTGTTTCCATTTTTCCAGTTGATTATTTTGAAGACAGAGCATGCATATATAAAAAAAAAAGCCGAGTAAGCTTGCTTCCTTATGTCAAATGTAGATTAACACCATAAGAATGAAGGATACATCCCTGCTCTCTAAGAGGTTTACTTTCTCATCTAGGAATTTTCACCAAAACACCACGTTCGATTTTTGCTGCTTGTGAGGTTTGCCACAAAATAAAATTATTTTTTAATTATTAACTCAAAGCTAGGAAACACTGAGCCTTTATGCAATGTTTTTGCCAGGCTAATTTGCCAGAAAAGGGAGCACCTTATTTTCAGCTTCAGGAAAGCAAGGCTTTGCTTCATAAAGCAGTGCCTTGAGACATCCTTGAAGGACCTGAATGCTTAGACTCAGGGGGTGTTCATATTGGTTTTTGTGCCATATGGGGAAAAAAATAAAGTCTAGAACAGCTTTGGCAGCCTAGATTCGGTAGTCTGAAGTTTCACATATTAATTGCCTCATCCAGAATTTTAGAAGTCTGGAATAAGGTCCATATTCCTGTCAAGTTGCTTCCAGAGGCGAAATGAGCTCATTTCCATTTACTTCAGCTAACTCTGCAGTCAGTAAGCACAGTGTAGCTGATTCTGTGCCACAGTAGCTTTCTGCCAATCTCCTATCCCTACTTGGTATAAGGCTTTGTGATTCCTAGGGCAACTGAATCATAATCTAGCTGAAAACTGAATTCCAGACCTCAATGTAGCCAAAAAACTTTCCAAATGCATAACGAGAAATTATGTCAGAGTCTGAATATCTATAACATAACTATTGCTAATTTCATGAAGACATGGTATTTCTACAGAGTTCTAACAACGGAATTTTGGCATCAACTAGGCACCTTTTTGTTTTAAACAATAACTACCGATGTCAGCTGATGTTAATTTGGCAAAGGCTATATAATTCTTTACCATATTCCCAGGCTTCTCTCTTGTCAACAGTTTTGCTTGCCTTTAGCATTCTTGCCTACATCTTCTCCGCAGAGAAGTTAAGGAGAGCTCTGCCTTCTTGGGAATCATGAGTTCCTCCCAAATCTCCACTAATAAGTGTTTTTTTAATTTGCCTTTTCTTCCTCCCTTCAAAATAAGATTCAGATTTCTTTAGCCGTGGATAAGGAAAATGCAGAGACTGAGTCATTTAATGATCATACTTGTCATATATAAAACAAATATTTCATTTAATAGAGGAAGAATAAACATCCACAGGATAAAAAAAGAGACCGAGCTCTCCATGTCTACAATGATCACATGAGAAAATAGTGAGTTGACAGATTGTATTTCAGTTGTTCATTATTCTTCTTTATTTTCAGAAAGATCCCAAAAACTAGGGATCTCTTTTTTTTTTAAAACTCAGCCCTAAATGAGTTCTATGTGTATCCTATAAAGACCAAAAGAAAATCCAGAATTCTTCTTATTTAAGTACATAAAAACTTACCTAATATTGATCTTGTTGCTTGAATGGGATGAGTGAAACAACTAAATATGCTATGGGATTTCTGCAAGAGTAACAGTTTAGCCAGATTCGTACAGAATACATATTTAACTATTTCCTGTGCTGGCTCTCCCAGAAGGTTTATTTTTATTTAATAGCTTTATTCTTTCAAGATTTTCTCTCTATGAAATATAATTCCCATTTTCTATGTTATAACCCTCCTGTGGCCCTATAAAGGATGACTGCATGACCTAATAGGTCTTTCTGATTGTCAGCATACTTGAGGGTCTGTATAGACCATTTTCCCGCACTGGTTTTCAGTATAAATGCCTGAAGTCAGGCAACTCTTTCCTACAACAAATCTCACAAATGTTCTACTTATTTTTTAAATGAAAACCACCTAAAAGTTTCAGCAGAAAATTTCTCCAAACCCATTTAGCAGTATTATTTTTAAAAATGTTTTTCAAATTGAAAGATGGGCTTTCACCTTTTCAGTATAAGCAGATGTTTAGGATTGAGCCCAGGGCTACAGGGGCACAAGATCAAGTCTGTATTTCACATGGGATCAGACAGATCTGGTCATCTCATGCTATTTATTCCTAAAATCATATCTTTCTCAGGCCAGGCCCTAATCACCAAGCTGTAGAATCTGTTACTCACTAAATACAACAGTTTTGAAACATTTTTGGCACAAGAGAAGAAAGCACCACCAAAAAAACTCAGTAAGTTACACACTGATTGTTTGCAAAAGCTATAATTAAACTTTGAAAAGCAAAATCTATCATTTCTCCAAACACAGAGAAGATACTGTTCAGATTTTGACCAAGGGCTTTTGCAAATTTCTATTTTGTTTTAAACTTGGTCAACAATGCACCCGTACAATGAATCATTGCAGTCTGAAGAAGGAAAATAAACAGCCCACTGGAAATCTAGCTAAATTAAAATTTCCATCAACAGCAAATGTTCTTGTATCAAAATACTGAAGAAACATTTAAATTCAGTGCTTAAACTTACGAAGCTGTAATCTTCTGCATTCCTTATATATTTTGGGTTTATTTTTATTGCTATTGTTTTAAAACATGCCTTCTTGGAGCAAGTCTCAATAGGGAGGAAAAGCTGAAGGAAATTTCAAATAATATATTAAATAGGGAAAGCAGATAGTCATCTATTCCCTCAAGAAGCATTGTCAATACCAATAATAAAATTAAAAGTAAATTCCAAACATCCATTTCCTTTGCTTTATTTCTTAACAAATTATTGTTATAATTTTTTTTCCAATATTCCTGTAAGTAGAAGAAAAGTTTTTGCAAGCACAACAAGGAAAAATAACCCATGCACAAATCCATGTAAAATCAGTGGGGATCAGCAGATGCAGAGAATAGTCCTGGTTGTCATCCTGCAGAATCAGGACAACTCCTCTTTCCTCTCTTAGAAATATTTTATCAGATGGATGTGTTCTATTTGTGATTTGGAGACAGACAGCATAACTGTTTTGCTTATTTACGTACTCTGCCATCTGACCATGTGAAGAATAAGATTCTAAATTTCTTCCTACCTTACATGTAGGTGCCATGATTAGAACACCTCTTCAAGTCATCATATGACTGCATCTCTTAATTTAGTTGTAGGTTTGGTTGGTTTTTTATCATACAATTAAATAAATAAATGGAAATATATGCATCATTTATACACCTTAGTTCAATAATTATTTAAAAAGTGTATAGGTAAGTCCTGGTGAAAGCTAAAGTTTTTGCAAGTATTTACCAACATATGGTTCCACATTGTGCCTGATATAACTCAAGTATGGCATTTCATTCTGTTTACACTTCTTTCAAACACACATAACCCAAAAGTTCTTACAATTTAGGTATCTAAAGTAATTTTGCTTGGTCAGTTAACATTCACCTTGTCAGGAACTCAGCAACCTGTACAACACAAAAATGATGATCCAAACCCAAATTTTTACTTAATTCCTTTTCCTTTAAGTGCATGAAGCAGAATTACAGAGCCTGTTTTCTCCTTTTAGAATCATGTTTTTTTCTTTACAATTTGTAGGTACTGGAAGAACTTTGTAACTTTTATTTGGAATTACACACAGATGACTTATAAGGTCTTCTTGGAAAACTTCCCACATGCACTCAACTGTAGACATGCAAATCTGTTATACTGGGGTCCTTAAGAGATCCCATAAAGACCAGAGGATACTTTTTGCATGTGAACAGAAAATCAAATTATACAAACAAATTACCTTTACATTCAATTACTTCAGCTGCTTTTCCTACAAAATTATACAGGTACTTCAAAAGAGGAAATCATGTGAAGAGTACAATCTGAATAAGAGCTAAATATAAAAATGGAAAATGATTTTTAAAGAAAATAGTTAAAAATAGCAGAATCAGGAATTACATGGGTAATATTCCAAAGTTCAAACAAATTCAACCAAAAAGTAAATTCTGCAGTAGAACAGTGAAGTCAATGTTGGCTGTTATGCACAAGCTTTTCTATTAGTTATGGAAACACAAAGATACCAAGAACCAGGGAGGGAGAAAGGAGCATTACATTACCTTCTCAACACTAAAACAGAAATTTAAGGAGATATCAGTTGTCATTTTTGATTAATATCATAAAATGCTTTAATGGGTCTGTGTCAGGATTTGGTATTAACCAAGTTTTAATACCTTTATAACTTTATACCTAAAGTTTTATATAACTTTAGTATAAGGCAATAGTCATTGAGTTGCTCCAAGATAACAATAAATAAAAAGTCAGGAAAATGTACCAACAAACATTATATTTACTGCTTTTCCTCCTCTCCTCTAATTTTCTTGAGTGGTGACTTCTACACATGTTCACCACTTACCGCTCCCACCACTAAGATAAAACCAAAAGGCTGCAGCAGGTCTCTTCACAGGCTGTAGCAGTCCTTTGAGCTGTAACAAGCCCATTGTGTTTTTGGACTCAGTATCAGAGGCTTTGATGTAAATCTAGATAGGCTAGACAGACTGCAGCAGACTGTGGTAGGCTTTGGAGGATTCTTGAGAATTTACTGAGCATTCACTTACAGCCATTTTGTCCCACTGCACTCACATGTGCAGTCTGATTACTGATTGTAACGAAGGAAAAATTTCTTTTTAATGTGTAACAGATGTTTTGTGGTTTTATCATCATTAGTACCCCCAGGCTATCTTAAATTATGGTGATCTCTCTTGCACTCTAAGACTGAAACATATTTAATGCTCTTTACAACCACAACACTTTATGCAGCAACAGGTTAGATCTTGAACTTGGGATTTCTGTGCTGACTAATGTTTACAACCACAAAGAGCAATGATGGTTTTTTCTCATTGAGAACTTCTGTTTCCATCTAGAAGTGCTCAAATTGTCTTATTTAATACATATACCACGTTGCTACTCTAGTGAAGCTATTTTCTACATCCTCTATTATACATTTATAAGAATAGCAGTCTCTTGATTTTTTTTTTTTTTCTTCTTTGTAGGAACTGATGCACAAAGAGAATTTACACTTGCTAGCCAGTGGTGCTGCATGGCAAATCTCCCTCCATCCTCTCATAGCCACAGTGTAGACATAATCTATTATTAGAACATAATATTTGACAAATAATTTTCCTAGCAAAATCTATACAAAATTAATGAAGACCTTTAGTCTGTAAAGCTTAACTCAGATCTAAGGTCCAACACTATGATAAAATGAAGGATGAGTAAAAAAGTTGCTTTACTCTATCTTTAGTGACAAAACCAGCTATTTTCCAAAACTGATTTTATCTATGAAAGATAAAACCAGAACAAGATAACCTATTGCACATGGCACTGGTCTCAAAGACTATCAATGGCAGCATAACTCAAGGGTATCTTAAAGTGAAAATGGTTAACCAGGTAATCAACAAATCACACCAATGGAATCCCTTTAACTTGCATCAGGAGTTATAGGATTTTACTACCACCAATACTTAAAACCCAATAGTATTCCTAATAAGTTGTCTGGTTTACCACAAGATTAGTTAAAGCAAATTTCACAGACAGGAATTTAAAGTTAAAAAATAAAAACCCTGTATAACAGTCAATTCTTCTGTATTTTCACTGGTAAATGAGGAGCATCAGAAATAATACAAGACTATCAACAAACTAAGAGTGAGGAAAATAAGAACACAAACATCAGTTTATACAAGAATCCAAGACACTATGGGGAAGGCCTCATTCCATACAGAAATACAAAAAAAACCCACCAGTAACAAACCTAAGAGTAAATCTCAGTTTGATTTTTGCACTTAGTATATCTGTTATTTTAGAGTGGGTTTTTCTTTTGTATTTGAGAGGAGTTTTCTTGCTATTGGCTTGTGCTAAGGGCTTGTGCATTGCTCCTAGATCCAGTAGGAATGTTATTTCAGCCTTCTCAATTGCAGACTAGATTTGCATAAGAATAGAAAAAAAACTGTTCTCTAACCTGTGTGAAAAAGGACTGGAAAATTTGAAAAGCAAACACACAAAGTGGTTTGGACATTTCAATGAATCTGCAGCTCCATATGGAAAATTTTAATTACTGTAAAGCCTGGCAAAATGTGTTTCCAGAACAGGCAATGCTACGAAGTTGCACCTGTCAACATTTATTATATTTGGCATATTCAAAAGAAAACAGGCACAACTTGGATAAGCAGCTTGTCAAAGTTTATCTGTGAAAAGACATATTGTTTCATAGAAGAATTTATTCAATAATTCAAGTCACTATAGATTTTGAGGTAAATAAGATGTCTTCAATGAAATTCCAATATTTAGAATCACCAAGAGGCTGAATTTTTCTTTTATCTCTACTTTAGTAGTTCACATATGTGGAAAAAATGTGGGTTATCTCTTAAACTATCCCCTAAATGCAGGCAAATACACTTGACTTACAAAATTAGTTCTAAACATAGCTTACATCAGAAGCAGACAGTAAATCTATGACACTATTCAGTTACAACTATTGTAATTAGGTTGATTTTTTAATTTTTTTTTTTAAACCAACTGAGCCCTAACTCCGGAAATCCATAACGGAATCAGTTTTCATTGCATTTCTGAAGGTTTGGGTAAAATTAGACCTTCTGTCATAAATACCATATGATTATATCATTGTTAGTACAATTAGAGGATCAGATTTTCAATAGAGGTGGGCTATGATCACATAAAGAGTTGAGCTGCAAATGCACACGTAGCTGTACTGACTTCAGGGGAACTTTTCTTAAGAAGATATACGTGTCTTTGCAAAATATTTCACATTTATGAGAAATCCATGTGTTTTGTGAACATGACCTGAGGAACACCATCACAACAATATCTGTGCTTTCTTCTCACTATATCTTCTCTCAGGTGACAAGAGACAGCAGCATGGGAGCTCTGATTGTTCTAGGAGCAGCAGCAGGATAACCAATTATTTTCTGCCAGCTACACTTAAAAATGCTATAGTACCAGTAGAATTTCAATAGCATTTACTTGAAGGAGAGCACTAGTCCCAGAAGTGGCATGAAACTAAAAAGAAAAGGGGGAAAGCTCAACCTCTTCACCGGTAATGTTTTCAGTTGTGTGCAGTCTCATGAGTACCTTACCATTTTCTCATACATTTTTCATATTACCCTATACTTGTTTCACATTCTCAAAATGTTCTGCATAATCAGAAAAAAAAAAATGTTTTTCATGTATGCCTAAATTTAAATGGACTCATCTGAATTACACTTTTTCTTTCTTCCCACCTTCCTCCTCTGCCTTGGCAACTTTTTCCTTTCATTCTTTCCAAAATAATTTTTAAAAGTAGTTACAAACAAGAATTTTACCTACGCTTCATTTCTAAGTTTAGCTGTAAATACAGCAGATCACCAGAAAAAGAGGCAAAAGGACCAGATTTTAAAATTGCCTTAATAGATTTTAAATCCATTTCTGTGAACTTTTACTTCAACCATTTGTACAAAGTATTCAGAATATTATTTGTAAGAGCACCACACCTTCTAAGGAAAATGTGTTCTGCAAATATATCCAACAATGATTTTTAGAAGACAATTCTACTTCATATTAAAACACATGAACGCAAGAAACAAGAGGCTGTAGCAGTAGACTATAATCTCATTAATTGTGAAGTCCCCTGTGATAATATGGCCACTCTTCTTAGTCTGCTGAACCCACATCTGAATTTTCCCGGCTCATCAAGATGCATCCTGGTCTGCAACGTGAGTAGAACACAATTTATAAAACAAGTCTTAATCTGTCACTTCTTAATGCTCCTTGTGATTGTTTGTCCTCCCTGTTTAAGTTGTAGAGAAAGACATTTTCTCTTATTTTTCCCTGCAACTTCTCCATACTTCCATTTGGTGTATATTAAATATTTATGTAGCGATGTCATACATGATTTGAGTCAGTGTCTGCTGAACTGTTATATGGCTCACTGACATTATCAAACGGAGCAGACTCCCTGTTATCCTGAAACACACAGACACAGGAGACACTACGTGTGTTCGTAAGTGCCAAATCTGGCTGTAGGGGCCATGCGAGGGCAACGAGACATTCACAGACACTGTAAAATAAAATTATTTTAAGAGGGGTATTTTAAAAGGTTACACTGGATAATGAAAAGAAACAGAAGGAAAAACATATTTTATTACTCTGAATGTAAGCTGTGGAAGAGCTGCTACTGCATTAATTCTTCCTTAGGGAATTTATAATCCTCTTCAGTATTTATGTAGTTAAGTTTTTCAAAAATCAAGTCACGTAGAGCAAAGATATCTTCTCTTTTAGATGTTACATTTAATTGAGAATTTGCTTTTTCTAATGTTGTTCCATTGTTACATGACTCTGAGTGGTTACAAAACCTTGGTGCTTTGTTAAGTTGCTATTCTCAAGCTGTACTAATGTTTCTGGTAGTTTTCAAGATTTTCAATGATGCCTGGTGATTTTGCTTCCCCAGGTTGCAGTTCTTGAGGTGCCATAACTAGTCTTTCATGGCATACTAAGACATTTCTGAAAATTTGCTTGTTTGAGTGTCTCAAATACCAAATAATTAATCATTTCAAATCATCTACCAATTTAAAAATTCTTGTCTATAATATATTTTTTATTGTAATACGTAATCAAAGAAAATCCTTTATAGTACTAGATGTTAAATTCAAGGAGGTCCTTTGAAAACACGTGGCATGAGTGAAACAGTATTTGTCACTTTCAGGAAATAGCTAGCATCTATTAAGGATATCAATTTTCTTATTCTTTTCTCAAACATAATGTAATTCCACAAGCTTGCAGCTCCCATTGCAGATGACATATATTTGACTTCAGCCTGAGGGCAGCGATGCAGTTTACATGTTTATGGCAGCCACAGGGATACAAACAGAAATGAAAACACCTCTGAATCTTAGGTTGCACAGTTCAGCACTGATAACAGCAGTCACTGTATATCTCAAAGCCTTCCCTCAAAAATATGTCACACCCTTTTTAGATACTAACAAGCAAGACAAGAGCAGCAGTTCATCCATCTTAGTTTGTGATTCATGTTTGGTAAATATCAAATTTGAGGGAGAATGAAAGACCTCAAAGACTCTGTTTTACCTTTCTCCAGTGGAGGCTAGATTTTTTTGTGTTCTTTTTGTTCCCATCATCCCACTAATCCCCACACCCCTCCCATTACTCTTTTTTCTCAGTAGTGTTTTGCAGAGAAACCGTGGGGCATAGAAGTCTGTGCATAATCCACCATTTGTGTGGTGAACATTTATATCTGTAGGAGCCTGAAGCATCTGGGTTCACTTTGGGGTGGCAGGAAGGCCAATCTCCTCATGAGGAAGGTTGCAATTCTGGCGGCCCACCTACTTCCAAGTTCTTCAGCTCCCCTTCTTCCTTCCATGCCACTGCAACCTCACATGCCCTTACACTCTAGCCAGGTCCATCTTGCTATAAACTCTTTAGCAGAAATATCTTCCTAATCAGAATGGTTTTTATGTATCTGAAGTTATCTATTTTCTTGCCCTGACTCAGGAGTCACTGGCACATCATGATTCAATGCGGTCTGTGAGTTAGAAGATAAAAATGCCATAAAACAAAGACATTACTACACTTGAAAGCTTCCTGATTTGTACATCTAGCAGGTCACTTCTGCTTTAAAAGCCTGCCCTAGCATCCTTGAAGGCAACGCTGTTCCCCTGTTCTTGACTTCACTGGCAGCAATCAAGATTAAGCTTTCATGAAGGTTGCTGTATGCCAGTGTCGCAAAGCTTAATAAAATTACTGAAGCTATTTGATGTTCAATAGATGCCTGGGGTCAGGCTGCATCTCCGAGTAAAGTTGTGGTGTGTTACAGGAACCTGTTTCTTGGACATACCTTCCCTTAAAAACCTTTTTTTAATTATTGTTCACTTCTAAGAGTATGGCTTCTATCTTGTTTAATTCAGTTACAGAAAGCGCAGTAGTCAAATCAATGTACAAGGCATAAGGTGTGAAACATTAATGGGGACACACAGGTGCCGTAAGGAGTAATTTTTAATGCTTCTAAAGAAAGTTTCTCTATTTTCAGAGTTCATGAGAGAGTGGAGAAACATAAAATTTTCAAAGGTGATATTTTTAAAAAGATACTTTTAACTGCACATAAGTAACTCTTCTGAAGTAAAAATACCATATGTCAGCATTGGCTTGTATTAACATCACTGAGCTAAAAAAAAAAAATCCAAAATACATCCAAAACTCAGTCTCTCACTCTCTTGATTAACAGCAATATTACTTTATGAAAAAGCCTTCATGCCCTTCAACAGAAACCTGTTCAGCATAAAGGTTTTGAGGCAGTACATCAGAACAAAATATATTCGTAACTACTTAGCAAGTAGTCCACTAAAGCTGGGAGAAATCTGTATCCAGTTAAATTTTTTACTAGTTTTTAAACCTAAACCATGCAGAAAAATGGCAGAATTGAGTATTTGCTGTCATCAGCAAGAAAAAACATTGCAACGCTATCTCAGCACTTGCAAGTATAAAATGTGCTGGGATATCAAAAAGGGGAAAGCTACTAACTAGGTGAAGAGGTGCTTTATTTGCAACTTTGTGGGTGATGAAATATAGTCTCACTTGTACAAATCCAGCAGATTCCCTTCTTTCTGGCATATTTTGTTGGGTATTGTTTCAATTACAAATTTTCTTACACTGAGTACAATGTGATTTCAATGAACAAATGCAGTTGCTCCCAAACATTTTTAGAGTAATTTCCTCTCTCTAGATACATTTATCACTTGCAGAATGGACTTTCCTGTCCGCATTCAGGAATATTGTGTTTTATCCACAAAATTGAGCAGAATAATGTAGACTATCCCTTCAGTGTCCCCTTAATGGACTTCTACTTTAATATATTGAAAAAACAAAGAGAGTGTGGTTCGTTTTTTTTTTTTCAACAACATATTCAGCATATGAAATACTTTTGAAAGTATCAAGTTGTTTAACAGAAATTCTAAATGAGCACAAATGTTTCTAGTTGAGCCTGTTCTCACAGGAGCACCTGAGACAAAAAACTCAACAGACAGAGCACTAAGGCTTCACTGAAATTTTCTTCATCCTGTAATTTATTACATTGTTAATTACATGCCAATCTGAAACTGAGAAATTTCTACTTTCTGATCAATCCTTAAAAAGCCCACCAAGAGAAAACCCATCAATTTTCTGCTCAATTTGGCTTTTTGTATGTAGTGCTAAAGAGGAAGAAACCATTGTAATACAAAAGGACAGAATACAGAATAACTTCATCATTTATAACATTTCATGATGAGGCAAGAAATCTGAGTTGTTCGTTAATCTTCATGGTAATAAAAAGTTGCACTATAGTTTCTCTATTAGATAAATATTTGTAAAACAGATGCCTATAACAGTATTTCTGCCCCTTCAGAATATTTCAGCAGAAACATTGAAACAAGACATTTCAACACATTTTGACAATTTCGGGTTTGGACTACATTTTGTGTGAACTTACAGTTTGCCTAAAGTTTATTGCACAATGCAATAAGGACAACCAGCCAATTAGCACTTACAGTGCAATGGCTGGAGTTCAAATTGTTAGTAAAAAAAAACACAAAAAGCCCTCTGCTATCATCAACGCCTAGTGCAGATGCCTGAAGCTGGAATTCAGACTTAAGCAATCAAAAATAAAGCCACACGGAGATTTTAGGGCAGGAATCTACAAAAAACCTGAATGAAGAACTGATTTTGGCTCAGTTCTGAAAGTCTTTGCTAACAAGCTCTCTAAATACATTTCATCAGCTGTAAAACAAAGATTCACCCCAAAATAACTGCTGCAGCAGAATAGTGACTGAAGCAGTGATGTCACAAATCAGCAGGTAGAACCACAGAGGTGAATGTTCAAAAACAAGGTTGTTGCATGATAGATGATCTCCATCTGATAGAAAAGTGGTGAGGCAAGAAGTGGCTTGTAGTATACAGAACTAACTGATTTAATAAATGGGTGCAATGTACGTGCAGCCATTCATGCTAATATATATTCATAAACATATTGTTATAGCTTTATTGTATGACACGTGGTAAAGCTTGACACATCAACATCCTCAGAGTTGCCCTACACTTTGCCTCAGGTTTCTTTCTACTGCTGGAAAATTTTGAGATATTTCCAGAGAACATTTTTTTCTGTTTTGCCCAGATGACATTTTCCTGGCAGCTCTTTTTGTGTTATTGTCGGTGAACAGTTGGAATTCCAGTTTATTCATTCCAGCCATTCCTCTAGAAGTAGATTTGTGACAGCATCTTGTCCTTGCACAACACATTTCTCAGAAAGGCCAGCTGCAAATGATAGTTTTGGAAGTAACTTTGATTTTGCACTGCCACATGTCTTCAGGTCAGTGAAGATATGCCTGAATTATGTGGCTACACCAGATTGGTTTGAGGTCATTCATTCCCACTGGACTTTCTGCTGTGTACTTATGGGATGTCTCTAATATGTTATTTAAATTGTAGTGTCTAGAAACTCCAGCATGTTCAGGGCCATATAATATCTCTAGATTTATCCTACCTGGTATGAAGGCTTTTGCCATATTTGATGGCTACTATGCTTCTGATCTCTCTTATACAAGGACAACCTACCATTGCATGACACCATTCTCCTACACAAGGGGAATAAGTCCAGAATTAACTTTTTAAGTTTCATTTTTCAAGTGTCTTTCTGGGCCTAACTTTAGCAAAATGACAAAATACGCTTTCCAGCATTTTTCCCATTGTTTTCACTGAACAGCAGCTAAATTTTCCTCCTTTGAAATACTGTTTCTTCATCAACAGCTATTACTATGCTGTTTAAATAGCAGCTAGCTTTAGTTCATAGTATCCTCTTTCTGAATTTTATACTACTTCTCATTCATTTGTTTCAATTTCTTATATTTTCTTACATTATTTTTCTTCCATCATTTGGATGGTTACTTCTATTGCCTTGCCCTTCTCCGCTGCAATTAAAACCCACCAACACTTACTGTACATCTCAGACGAGTACACCTGGCAGCACTCACTTCAAAGAAACTGCATCATCAATGAAGTCAGAGCAGCTGAGTCTATCCATGTAAACAGAAACAGAGCATATGTATCTACACCACAAAACAAAAACAAACCCCCAATCACAATCCTTTCATGTATTCAGCAGAGCAATATGTTCAGATAAAAAAGACCATTAGCGTTTCATCACTAATGTTGTCAAAGCCTTTCATGGGAAACAAGCCCAGAAGAGTTTCTGAGCAGCAACCATACCAGTAGAGCTGGAAAAATAATTATTGGAAGCTGCTGATCTTGAAATTGCAAGCAAGGGAACAGGAAGCGGCAGAATGATTGATTTTCTTTATTAATAGTGTCAGAGATATTGTTTTAATGCATCTTATCTTTATCCTAACCTTGGGATGTAGTGCAGTACTCACAAAGAGCATTCAGTGTAACTGTATCATAAAATGTGTATTATATTAGTGACATGTAAGGTCAAGTACTAAAGATGCATAGTATAATAATATAGCCAATATATCAGAAGACAAGTTAATGTATGCCTTTTATTTTTGTCTACACTATTTCATAAAACCAATTTTCATTTTCATACACATGACGAATTGCATGTTCTAAAAGCATTCTGACAACATTTAGGAGCATCTCTTCTTATTTTCTGTGAATTAGGGAAAAAATTGATTACTATTTAAAAATATAACTCTTGACTGCAAGTGCTAACATTCATAAGTTACGTTAAACTATTACTTATTTAAACTGTGTCTTGACCAAAAAAAATGCTATGTATGTTCTCCTCAAGAAATGGGGTTTTATTGCAAATTATTTATTCAAAGCTACTAATGAATGACTACTGTTTACTACTGTAATACCCTGCAGAGTATCTGTCTTAGCAGAACAGAGTGCCTCAGTCTTCAATACATCTCAGCTTTGTGCATGTTGCTCTGAAAATAACAGTAAGACAATTTCATGCCCCTTTCTGGATCTCAGAATAGCAGTGCCACGTCTGTACCATAGCCAGTGGTGCCACAGATAAGAACTGGCACTGCAGCTCCACAGAGCTTGCCCCTGGGCAGCTTCTGTGGCTGGCTGTGGCCTTCTGTTCCTCTGAAACACCAAGTTTTATCCAACTTCATCTACATGTTCCAAAGAATTATAAACTAAGAAAAAGCTTGCCACAAGTTTATTTTACCCAACAATGAAAGACATACAAACATAACTTCTCTAATAATAATAGGAAGGTGGCAAGATCAAGGACTCACTGAGGTCCAAGAGTAAAACTGAACTCTCAGTTTTGAGATACGGCGACCATCTGCCTTTTCCTTCAGATGTCATCCCTGTGAAGTGGAGTGTGAGTAACCTATCAGAGTCATTCTGAAGAACGGGATTAAAGAGAACCTGTGGGTCAAGAGGGATTATACATATCTGGGAAACTACGGGCAGATCAAAGAGTCCTCAAAAGAATTAACATACTCTACTCAATGATGCCACAGAAGTCAAATCCTGACTGCTTAAGTGTAGAATAAAAATATTTTAATAACTTAAATGAAAAAGTTTATACCATTAACTTCCTAGTATAAATGCAATTCTTTTCTACTATTACTACAGAATTTATTTATACTGGATATATACTACTGCTTCCTCCTCTCCTCCATTTCTCTTTTAATTTAATATCTCTTAGTGTCAAAGTAAACGAAGGCACGAAACATGTTCATCCACTGTAGAGCAGAGGCAATTTGCAAACTTTTATTTTTCAGTGCCACCATTCTTGGAGACTTTTGTAAACACATATGGTGAGCACAACAGGATTTAAGATCTCTCTACTGTACCCTTTGAATCGGTACCATAGGAATGGGAACAATTTCTAGGGTAAGATTCTTAAGGAACATAAATATTTCACAATGCCAAGTTAGTAGCCAGGTATGTCATAGTGCCATCTCTTCACTTCTTGTAAAGGATAAAATCAGAATTGAAACCACTTTCTAAAATACATTGAAAATCCAAAAGGCTGTTACAGTTTACTGTACATGGTAAGTTTTATAAAATTAATTTCTTTTTCTCTCCTTTTTTTCCCCCCAAACACTTATTTTCCTAAAATTCTGCAAAATTACTGCAGAAATACTTACATAGGATACTAAATTTATCTCTCAACTTCTTGGAAAGAGATGCTGGTCTGTTCATAACAACATATATATAATTAAGAAATGCTTAACTTAAATCACTGCAATTCCACCAACAGAACTGTCTGAAGACCAGACTGAGCTCTTGACCTTGTTCCATCCACATTCTGAGCAAATAAAGCATTATTAGGGGACAAGAAACACTGTCCCTCACTACTACATCCATGTGAATGAACGTGTGAACTGACAGAATGCATAGCTGCAGACTGGTAAAATTTCAGAGATATTTGCTTTGTTCTGTTTTGCTTGGGTTTGGCTTCTACCCATTGAATTGACACTACATCTGCAGCACGAAAATTAATCCAGTTGAACAACATTCAACTTCCTAGAGCATAAATATCTGAGTAGCAACTCTATTATATATTCTACTCAGTTATTTTTCAACAAGAACATAAAGGCTTTAAACTGCTTGCTACTCAAAAGAATAAATGTGACACCAAAAGACTATTTGACATTTGGCTCAAACTTGCTGCTAAGTCATTTGGGATGAAAATCTGAGATGGTGAGAAATTTCACTTTTTTCACAGAAATTCTAAAGATCTTTTTTTATGTTCTGAAATTATTACAAAGGCTATCTATTTCTAAACATTTCATTACAGAGCAATGGGAAAGGACTTGGTTCCCAGACCTAAGTCCCTGTCAGACCTCTCCATGTGCAAGTCTGTCTGAGGAGTTTTTACTTTGGCTGATACATCAGGCTCCCAGCTTCACACAGCCAAGATGATAGTAAGGAAAATGAAATCCTCTTTTTTTCTCCCCATAAAAAACTGCCAGATGTGGAGGCCCGGGGGCCTGTGGTGCCCTGCATGGTGCCCAGGAGCATACACGCTGCTCATTTTGGCAGCAAAGACTAGACTATCTGAGACAAAAGAATAACCTTAAATGTATTTTCCAGTGTGAATCTGTTCCACATGGATAAGTGACATTTATGATCCCTACAAATGTGGAATGTCTGTAAAATGCTTTAAGATCAACAACCTGCTGATGCAGGATCTAAACAGAGAATGAGTGGAAGTGTGAGGAAGACACATCCTTTAAAAAAAAAAATGGAATGCTGAGAGTCTCTGGTTGTTTCCTCTTGCATTTATTTACATTCACATGTGTGTCTCTAAGAGAGGGAAGCAATATTGCTTGAATGTTTCCTCATTGACAGAGGACACAGTGCCAAGCTGACTAAACATCTACCCTCTAGCAGGGACACTCTAAAACCAGTTTACCTGGAATAGTTGAGATTATAACTGCTATTTCAAATAATTATAATAAAAATAATGGTCCTCAAAAGCAACTGGCACTAAACATACTTTGCTATGCTTAGCTGTACATCAGTCATGCATAGCCCTAGTTGTCAATTATTAGGGCAGTGATAGTAACTCTAAAAGGTAACAACTGTTAGGATGTTCTTACTGTTCTGGATAACCTGAAAAATATAACCAGGTATTTTCTTTGACCTTATGGCTCTGAAATATATACAGATAAATAAAGAATGGGACAAACCTTCCTTGTCCTTCCTATTAGCCTCATCTTCGGCCACAGAAAGTAAATCATATATATTGCAGAACTCTAAAATACATTGAAAAATCTTCTTAGTCATTTAATCCCCATTTATGTTCAAAAGAGCCAGTCTAAAGCACAAGCTATAGAGACAATCATCAAACAGGAAACGTACAAGGAAAACATTAGAAAGAGTGAATAGTTGAGCAACTTGCTCCAGAGGAAGAAAGCAGATGATAGAGTAACACAAGTCTCAGTATTGAGAATGCCTTTGTTCATGTCTATGTATGAGGTGATCTGAAAGAGCTACAGGGTGACAAGATGATAACGCAAACAGGAGAAAATGCAGGTTCAGAAGCGGGGGAGTACCCTCAGAAAAGAGAAGACAAACACAAAGAAAACCCCCCAAGGCCCTGAAGCATAAGCAGGGAGAAAAATATTTCAGATAGGCTAGTGATTAGGGAAATTGCTGTATGAACATTAACACCTGCTGCAGTTTAGTAGTTAAAGACAGATGTCAAAGAGAAGAAGAAAGTAAAGCTATACTGTGGCATGTACCTTTTATTCTCATCACAGAACTTTTTGTTTCCTTTTTATCTAAGTTCAGCACTACCTTACATTTTTCTTCCCCTTTTACCTGTACAGTCTTCCACAATATCTGAAACTGTCAGTGTGTTATTCAAACATCTGTATTAATTTTAAAAGAAATAAAACCTTTTGTAATACAGCTTGTAAAAAAAATAGTAAGTAAGCCTCCTAAGTTAAAACCTTTCGACCATTTATTCTTGAATATAGTCAAGTACATGTTTATGCACTTCTAATTTCTTGGTTGTCATACAGTGCTTCATGCAACAATATTTATTCTATGTACTGTCTTAGACCTCAGCAATGTGTCTATTTGTGGACTGTTGACTGCAGAAGCCATTCTCAGAACCCAGCCTTTCCATGTCCAGGCTTAATGAGAACTTCCAAATCTATAAAGCGGTGGTTTTATTAATTATATTAAATATATTATATTATATTTATAAATACATCATATAATAATATCTTATATATTAATACATATAGCATAATATAATACAATAATTTACAGTATAATGTTGTATAATACAGCATATAATACAGAATATGATATGATATAAGTCAAGGTGCTATCAGTGAGCCTTCTACCAGTTGCAGTTAATTCACATTGAGCTGCATTTCTTATCTAGTTGGTTATTTCTTGAATGCAATGATCTTTTGTATACTCTCTTTCAAGATTCATTGAAGAGCTTTTCTCTTCCAAATAAGTGCCAGAAAATGAAATTCCATCCTTCTTTGGAATGAGAAAACATGAAATGTGTGTTATACTGCTGCCACTCATTATTTTCTCTAATGTTTTAAAGAAACCTTGCCCTTGAGTGTTAATTGCATTTCCATTAGGAAACATGCACAACTCATCATTATCCCTGCCAGCCATTAGCTGTCATGATCAGAAATGAAGGCTAATGCTAGTTATAGCATCTTAAAAACAGCAGAACACTGCCACAGCCAAATTAGCATATAAGGAAAGTAATTTTAACTTGAAAGACAGCTTTTTATTGTATGGAATGGTGATACAAGTGTGATCAGATTCTGATGCTGATTAGTTGCTCTCCATTCACATTTATTTGCACTGGCATCATAAAAACCTCATTTGAAGATGCAACAGCTTATCTTAGGAAAGAAAAGATCTGGACTCAGGCATGGTCCTAGTAGACCTGGATTCTAGACCCTAAAACTGTATCTTGGTCTTTTATATATTTATATTTTAAAGAAATATAATCTTCAAAACCCACTGTAACCACAGGAAACACAAAGAATGGACTCTAGTCTGCAAACTCTCTGAAACAATACCAAAAAAAAGACACAGGAGAATGAGTTTTTCCATTTAAAAAAATCGCAGACTGCTAATTCAAAGACCAAACTCCTCATTTCATTCATGGAACAGGGAGGGGGAAAAGAAGAAGGAACAAGGCAGAAGTTTCCAAATGCACATATACACATTTTGCTTTCAAAATGTAAAGGGCTTCATCACTCATACAGGTACCAAAGACTGAATAAAAGAATCTGTCATGCCACTTTGCCTCCTATTAAAGGTACGTAGAATGTCCACAGCCATGATGCTTTCCCTGGTAGTGGACTTGTGGCTACTGCTAGCCCAAACAACGGAAGGACAGTAAGACTCCTGGATGGCTTATACAGCTTTAATACCATGAACAGACACCTAAATGGTGTTAACTTCTGTTCACACCAAAACTGGATGCATGAGGTAAGTTATATGCACTGGCCAAGTCCTACCTTAAGCTCTTACTACCAGGGAAGCTTAGCTGGTGATTTTTAATGTCTCTCATGAGATGTAAGAGTAATAGGCTAGATTTTTATATTTTCATATGTTTAGCTACAGTTCTTTTTAGATAAAAGGAACACTAGACACCAAAAAATAAAAAGTAATAGAGCAAGAGCTATCAGTCCTTTACATCTGATTAGACTAGAAGACCCTGGAACAGAAGTCTGGGCAGCAAAAGGGGAGCAGAAATGGGAAAAAGGGCAGAAGGCAGTGTCAGTTTTTGCTCTGTTTACTCACTCTTTAATAAGTTTCAAAGAACAATAGAGAGTTAAAGTAAATCAGAAGTGCAGGCATGAAGTAACATTGATGTAAAATTTATAGCACAAGTCTAACATCTCTGGAAAAAAATCAGCTATGAGGCAAATAAACTCTGAAGCCTTAAGTACAATCTAATAAAGAATATTAAAAAAATTCCAGTGGCATGTCTAATTTTTTAAGCTTTCAACAGAAGTCCAGCTAGATTTAACTTCTGAGTTGTTACTTAACTTCTATCAAAAGTTTGTTTTTGAATGAACAGTTACATACTTTATTTCTTAAGTTCTAGGTTCAACTATTAGACTAGATAAAATATATTTTATCTTGTTTGAATTAAAGGAAAAGAAAGAAAAATAAAAAACCAAAACCAACGCCAAAACCAAACAAAAATCATTTGCATTTAAGATTAAGTACAGTTCCCTCAGCTCTTCCCATATTAGTGCTATCCAGGAAAATTATCTAGTATTCAGTTGCACTACTGAAATTGTTGGATTTTTCAAGAGGGTCTGACTTTTAACTACAAGTCTACAATACTCTCTGCAATTGTGTCTGAAACATTTAGTGATATCTTAACCTGCAAGCAGCTATTGAGAGAAGAAACACTATAAACATGAAGAAGTCATTTAAGTCAAGATCAATAGAAATAAAAATATATTAACCTTGAAGTGCTATAAAGAACTCTTTAGTTTCTAAACATTTTCAGATAGCGAAAATAATTTGCTTCATTTCAGAGGAAAGATTTCTGAAAAAACAGACCCATGACAGTTGTATCATAGTCTAAATGAAGCCCTTTGCTCAAGCTTGCATCCTCTTTGAAGCTGTGCAACAGTTTCAGAGGAGCTCATCCTGCTCTTTCCTACATGCACACCATTATTGTGCCACGTTCCTTAAGAAAGTTTTGTCAAAATGCAGTGGGTTCCATGAACATCTATAGTGGAACATCTCCAAATAATAAAGTACATTATCACAACAACTCTTAAAGTGAAGCTGAATTATACAGTTTTTAAACATAATTTTCCTTGTGGCCATGTGCTT
The DNA here is from genome assembly GCA_013398275.1 of Promerops cafer. Classification (NCBI taxonomy): domain Eukaryota; kingdom Metazoa; phylum Chordata; class Aves; order Passeriformes; family Nectariniidae; genus Promerops; species Promerops cafer. The sequence continues at coordinate 830,386 of VZSE01012491.1, read as the reverse complement.
TCTTATCTACACAATACCGTTGTAAGCCTGCCACGTGCTACATAAGGACTCTTGGCATGAGGAATTTCCATTTGAAGTCACCTTATTAAGGTGTTGTAACATGTCTGGATGAGCACGCTCTTCTCTAAACACATTTATGGTGCTTTCAGGTCGTAACTCCAACATGTTACTGTCATTCTTTAAAGACGTCCTAAAATGAGCAATATGTTCCACGTTCATCACTGTCTAGTGAAAAGAGAAAAAGCTTAGAGGCACTGGATTCTACACAGCATAATTGCTCAAGGAACAGCACAGGTCACAGAAAGCCCTGCATATGTTTCAGATAATACCACACAACATTTACAACTTAATTAGCCTAAACTATAATGACTACAGATCCCATCTGCTTTTTCAAAACCACACCGATCAATTAGAATTCCTTTAAAATCAGATTTCTGTCATCTCAACTACCTATACTTCGAGAATTGAGAGACTACTAAGAATTGTTTTAATCAAGACTGCTTAAAGAATCCAGGAGTATTATAGTTTGAGAGATTAAACTACAGATAGTTGAAGCAAAGGACAAAAAGTAATGCACATTATTCTAGAACTACAGAGCAGTTAGATTTGGAAACTCTTGGAGAAGAATAATTAAGAGTGACTTTGTTTACTGCTTATTTAGGAGTTTATTGCTTCATTCCTTGTAGATTAAAGAGATTAACATTGTTTCCTTTTTAAAAAAAACCAACTGTTTACTTTCCAAGTAATCATTCTTTCAATCAATACTTATAGCAGCAGCTTTTTCCTCAAGGAAAGCAAATCAAACCAAACTTTAATTATTTCATACAGTCTCTTACACAATCTTCTGAGGCATTTTTCATTTAACAACTAATTATTTCTACTGGAATTTAGATGGTGTAACTAAATATCTTTTATTTCCATTTGGAAATACATGGTGGCTACTAAGAATCACTTTTTCCTTTAAGAAAATCTCAGTGTTATAGATAGAACATTTCCTAATTCAGAATTGTTTTTGTTAATTGTCAATCCTACAAATCCTACCCAACAACTGTTGGTTTTGGCAAACCTTTTCTGTGCCAGTATACGTAGTTTCATTTAAAGTATAACCTTATTTTACCTTCAAATACTAACAGAAATAAAAATACTAACAGATGGTGTATCTATATCTATGTATATCACAACTTCAGAGTTTTGAACATAGAATCATAGAATAATTAGGGTTTGAAAAGACAGCCAAGATCAACAGGTCAACTCTGACCCATACTACCATTACCACTAAACCAAATCATGGAGTGCTATGTCTACTTTTTAACCAGTGCCCCAGGTTGTGTTTGAAAGAGCTTTTGTCATTTATGATGTGAAGTTTCTTTATACTGAAGATGTAAATTTTTACTCAAGAATCTAACATATTTTAGAGAAGAATTTACTATAGGTGTTAATCTTTTCACCATGGATCACTCCACAGTCATTATTTGGATAAAGTTTGAATCAAAAATAATGTAGTCACTTAAAGGTATAGCTATTTTCTGTTAATAACAAATTCCAGTATTGGTTTGGGGGTGGAGTAAGGAAGAATGTGAATGTTTTTATACAACCTGCATTAACAGGTGTCCCTAAGACTTAACTCTGCAAGCTCTCCTCTGTGCACCCTGCTCTTCCCAAGATCTGTACAGGCACCCTAATCTCTTCATAAGGAGTATTTAATAAAATTAATTTCCTCCATATTCCTAGATTTGAACAATAACTAAAAAACCAAAAAAAGCTTATGTGCCTGCTTTTGTTCTCTTTTAGTATGCCAGCTTTTTAAATAATGAGTTCTAGAGAACAATAGTACTCCACTCTCTTTTGGAGACAGCACAACCAGGGATGCCCTAGTTTAATACTAGAAGTTAAACCACATAAGTTTCGTGGTTGTGGAAATTCTTCAAGGGAATCAGTTTTGTTTTTTCCCCTCAAAGATTAGGCATAAAGTAAATTTGAAAAACTCAGTGCTGAGAGTACAAATTCGAATTAGGAATGAATAGCTATCTCCTACCTGTGGTATAGCTTTTTCCTACTTGCAAGGAAGTGGAAACAAGCAAAATTGTCTTATAGTAGTATATTAGTTCCCACATCATCGGTAATTGAAAAGTAGAAATGTGGAAAAAGAAAATATCCACTCAGCAGTGCCTGAAATAAATGGGCTTTCTATCTCCTTATGCTTCTCGTTACCTTTAAATTTGGTTTCCACGCATATCCATCATTGTGTTATTAGCTATTCAGCACTGCAGTGAAGTCCTGTTGTTCTGACCAGACATTGGAGGTAGACATCAGGAGTTTGGTGATACTCGTGAAACATAAATATGTAAAATTCCTGGGCATGTTAATACTTCAAAAAATAAAAAGCAATCCCATACCAGAAATCTAGCTGCTGCCCTTTCCTTGAAAGAGTTAAGAAAAAAATAAACCCATTTTACAAATTCCTGATGCTTTTGTACAATAGTATCTGCAAGACTGATTTGTCACCTGTGTGGGCTGAACATGATAAATTGCTTGCTTGCTAAAATTCAAGACTACTGACAAGGAATTTGGCCTAAGGACATTGTTTATTTCCTACAAAAGCTTTAGAAGGTCTTTGTATATGCTTTGTCAATCAAATATGGGCCAGGAAATCATTGTGCTGAATTCTAATGAAGAAACTAATCCTTTGCAAGGAATGTGTGCACCACCCCCAAATTACCTATCCACTACCTATGAGTCTGTTGAATTTTAGCTCCTCGATAGCATACATAATTCTGTCATCTAAGGCCCAAACCCATCCCTTTTTGTGAAAAATTCTCTTTTACACCAATGGCAATATCTCTGGAAAGATTAAGACAAGATCTTCTGGTAATAGTTAAACATATCTATGATTTTTGTTGCAGTATTTGCTAGCCAATAGTAAAGGTGTCAAAGGTTTTTACACCCGTTTGGACTATGTTCCTGATGAATCTGAATATAGATTAGCAGCACAAAAGCCTGGGAATAATACTCTAGTGGCAACTAGTCCTACGCATTTGAAACAGATATTATGAATATTCATAATACAGAAAAACTATGCCATAATCCACAGGAGAGTAGAAAAGGTATAAAAGGTGGCCTCCAAATCATCCTGCAAAACATCTCAAGATACCAGATTTTAGGGTACATGAGGGACAGCAAGGTAGAGAGAATCCCTACCACTAAAGCCCCTAATATTGTAAATGTCTTCAGATTAAAATAAGTCCGTTTTAGGCAACTGAAGGAGTGTTGATTGAGCTTCAATTAGGTATTTTTTTATTTTAATAACTTTCAAAGACTTTTTCAAAGCTAGAATGGCCATGCATACCACATAATTAGATTTCTCATATTTCTCCTAATCACCTGGCTATGGCCATATTATTGATGGTTAAACATTAAAAAATCAGTAGAAAGGTTAAAATCATAAAGAACATGAAGTATTATGAGAATAAAAAGCATAATGGAAACAAAGGATTGGCCACAACAATTGGTTTTAAACAAGACTGAGATTGTGGGCTAAGGCAGTTTACCATCTGTTTTTTGCAATGTGCATAAGAAACATGTGATAGAAGACAAAAGATCTATTGGCAGAATTGCAGGTACAGACAAAAATAAAAAGACCAGATCTCACCACTTGCATGCAGGAAAAGTAATACACATTCACACAAGGACATCCTTTCTAAAAAGAGGAAGAGGGGAAAACCCTACTGCAAAGTTTTGACCATGGTGTGTGTATATACATAGACAGAAAGAATGATGTTTAAGCTGTCACTTGATCTACAGACTTGGGTCAACTGGAAAGGAGGTCATTCTGGTCAGTATGGTACAGGAAAGAGCAAAGATAAAAGGTTACATTGCTGTCTTTATAGGGAGGCAAACACTACAGACAGGACAAAGTCTTCATTATGATGTATGACAGAAGAAGATTCTGTTAGAATAAAAGAAGTCAATGGCCAGGGTGATGTGCCTTAGCTGGGATAGCACTTTAATACACTAGAGTGGAGCCTGGTATTATGAATCTCATGCCTGAGGAACACATACATTAATAGTGTGAAATGTCAAATAGCAATCTGCCAGGTGTGAACCATTAGGTCTCTGTGATTTGGTGCACTCTGATACATCCATTTGATGCAGGGTGCAAATGTAATCAACTTTGATTATGATGTGCTACTGTGGGCACAATGGGAGAGGCTGATTTATTTTTAGATGACTGCATCTCTTGAACCGTTTAGAGCTCTCTTGCTGAAAATCACTGTATAACTACTACTGGAGGGCCATTGATACATAACCATCATGTGCTATTTCTACATAGGAGGCCTAAAACAGGCAGTATTGATGTGCTTCAGTTTTTCTGAGGGCTCCACTAGAATAGTTTTATAACCATACAGGATGGATAATTAATTCATTTGCATAATGCATCTGACCATTCAATGTATCTTTTAGAAAGGAAGGGAAATTAATATAAGTAGCTCTGGACCAAACTAATTCCTTCACAGATCCACAGGTAACTTTGCCAGTTTTACTGGCAATTTGCTTGGCTTTATTTTGAAAGGACCTTGCAGTATTTTTAATAAAAACTTCATATCTGCTTAGTGGATTACATAAGAAAACCTTGCTGCCCAGTAATTAGCCCATTAAAACTCTCACTAACAGACTCCACACCAAGCTGTGAACAGAAGGCTGCTTAAGGTGTTGCAGAGTGCTGAAATTACTCTCTGCCAGCTACTGCAGTGCCCCCATGCAGCAACCTGTGAGCTGGATCGCAGGAGAAAATGGCAAGGAGATGGTTTTGAAATCACCATCAGACACCAATCTTCCAGCTTGGGTATAAACTGCCCGTGGCCATGAGCCCATCCCACACACTCAGCTTTCAGAGCAGACCTATTCTTAGAGAAAAAGGTGTCAAAGGCCCATCGCTATTTGTTCTTTGAGCCTTCTCCTGCCATGCAGCAGAACTACAACAGGTGTGTGTGCCATCACATAGGGAGGCAAAAATACCTGCTCTGCAAGCTGTATGCTACTGTGTAAAATACTCATAGATCTCTAGGAATTAGCTCATCAAAAGAATCTGAGGCTTACGTTCCATTTTGATCTACTCTTCTATAGCTCACATTTCAGATCAAATTAAAACACAGCATCAAATTAAAACTAAATAAAGGCTCTTGTGATTTATGATTCCTGAACCAAACAGGGAATCCGTGCTTTCTGCTCAGCCAAGGATGATCATGATGCATGCCCATCTTATCTGAAGAGCTTTAAAACTAATAAAGGATTTTTCATCAAGAAAAACCCAAACTCGTCTTTCTCTGGAAGACAATGAAGCAACAGATTTCAGCAGAATTTTGTACTTCTGTAAAATAGTCAATCCTTCCAGTTTACTCTTGCTGAGCACTGAGATACATTTGCAAACTGACACTGCAAATTCTCATCAGGTGAAAGGAAACAGTCTTTCTGATGCCTTTCACAATAACACAACTATTTTTGGTAGAACATGATGTTAGGAAAATTTTGTCACTAAAAGCCAACTCTAGCACGATAATAAAAAAAAATTTAAAGTTACATTAGTTCTAGGCAGAAGATTCCTGGAATTTTTATCTTTTATTGTTCGGGTTCCTTCTACCATTTACGATTGTCAGCTTGTCTTTGCTATTCTCACTGTAACACCAGCCATGGCTTTGTCCAAGGGCTATGATGAAACAGCAAGCTAAGTGCTCATGCTTCAAGACCTCCCAGAAGACATCCAGATATGGGAACAAAAAATTGGTCTGGTCAAACCTCAGTGTCAGAAGCTATCCAGGAAAATTTCCATAGGCTCACTGATATAAATTTCTCAGGACCAGTTTTCCTTTCCCTTCAAGTAGGATGCTGTTGAGATCTGCTTCCCCTTAAATAGTACCTGCTGAGACTGCTGTTTAACAACTGTTTTTCTCTTTCTGAACTTTCCTGTCCTTTTTGCATTCAGCTCACCTCTCAAGAGGACTTCCCTACATTTCAGGGGAAAAAAAAGTGGTAACAGGTTTTCAAATAGGTTTTAAATGTTTAGTCTGCTTATATTCTTAAATGTCACAATTTTAAACCAATTAAATAACCTCAGGTAGTTATTAGAGACTCAGGTAGTTATTCTTATTTTGGTTCAGTTATTAATTCCTTCTAGATGCAGTTTGTGGACAGGGTCTTTGGGATTTATTATAAATTATCTGCTATTCTTTTTCAGGTTGGCTCACATTTTATTTGTGGTTACCCCAGTGCTTCAAATAGTGGAAGTAGATTGGTGTTAAGAAAAGTATAACTATTTAAACATTTAATCTGCCCCCATACAGTTCAATGATTTGTACACCAACAAGGCTGATCTTTACATTGTGTAAAGGGAAACCAGTATCCCAGTGAACCTCAGTCTAACTGAGGAAGTAGCCTAATAGGACAGCTGGCACATCCTGAATCAAGTAACTTCCAGCTGGCAGCATCCTCCTACAACTCAATGTTCAAAGTTGTTACTCATTTTAATAGTTTCAAAATTTAGAATGGTCCAAGTTTTCAACCTAATCCTGATTCCGAATGTGTCAGATTTAAGAAGAAAGACAGAAAATTTTTTTAAGACCTCACCATCCACTTTCTCCTGGTGAAGCATTGTGCTTTTCTCAGAAAGCTGTAACTAAAAAAAAAATCAGATTTATCTGCTTTGACAGCCAACAAACAACAGCTTCCTCAGGAAAACTAAAAGCACGTTTGCAGACCTGCATTAACCACTGATGCAGCTGGCTGTCGTTCACTTTGTTTCTTTGCTAGCCCAGTTCCATAGAGTTTGTCCAAAAGAGAAGTTTAATCTGAGATGTAGATGCCTCGGACTATTTAACAATGAAAATAAGGTAGTTAAGGACTTTAAATCAGAGGTGATACAAATGGCTTGTTGGTTGCATGACACTGAGTCAGTGGCTCACAGGCTGAGGAACTGAAGCAGGAGGTCACAGCAGGGATGGGGAGAGGACAGGATGATTCTTATAGGTCCTTTACACTGGAGGGGGAGGGAAAAGGTGAAAGATTAAATGCTACCATAGCTTTTTATCCTCCTGAAGCTGTTAAACTGTCACTTTTGGACAACTCTAAACTCTGCCTTATTTTAAGGTTTTATGACTTTGTAGAACAGAGAGGTTCCAAAAGAAAAAAAACCCCAAAAATATCCTCCATTGCCTGTTCATTTAAAGCTCATCATGTCAATATATAGACTCAAAGGTTTTAAAACAATATCTCAAACAATCCCCTACTAAGTAAGCAATAATATACACACAACTACATTTGTCAGGGAATCCTACTAAGCTGTGAATAATTTTTGCCATGTCATTTGGAAATAAGATCTTTCAAATCAAATTAAGATCTCATGCTAAAAGCTGCTCCGGGTCTTCCCAGTTGAATAGCATTAAGAGTTGCCCAGTAGTTCACACATTGTAGATAAAACACATTCATAACTGTCATTATTGATGTACCTTGCTCATCTCAACTAAGAACCAAAACCTTGTTAATTTTTTTTATCTTTTTCTTGTTATTTGCAGCTTGCACTTTCAAGACTTATCGACACTCAAGCCTAAGTCCCCCTGGATGTAAGTACTGCCCTACTTCTACTACACATGGATAGTCACTGGAAACAGGTTAACAGCACTCTTTGCTGTAAATCAGTAAAGATGCAGTGCCTGGCAACGTGTCTCTGCACAACCTTCTACTCCTAAGAAACAAAATGCTTTACTTAAAACACCACCAACCACCCCCATTTTAGGATTCCAAGCGCACCATGCCAGAATTCAGCGATACCAGTTTTCTAAAATCAACTATAAGTAGTCAAAATCTGCTACTAGTGGCAATCTCTCTGTATGCAGAATTCCTAAATCAAGTATATACATTTTTCAAAGAGAGTAAAGTGCAATTTACTGTCAATAAATGGGTCAGAATCTGGATTTGAGACTCCAAATCAACTCCTCTGAAAGTTGACAATTTATATTCTGCAGGATACTGAGAAACTGTCAAAAAAAAAGCAAGTAAAGGGAAATATTTATGCTTTTTTGCACACTGTCAAATATCCACTGTTTCCCATATCCAATATTAAGGGCAACATTAAAGTCCCATTATTGAAAGAAAAAGGAACAAGCAGGAAGGACCCTGCTTGCTTTCAGCCTTAGGCAGAAATCAAATAATCACATTTTCAATCTGTGAGCTCAACTCTTACTGACCCCTGGCATATATTGAAGCCACAGCAATTGCAAGGCTGAAAATTTAGGACAAAACCTTAGTAATCTTTGAAAAGGACTACAGTTATCCACAGTAACACCTGCATGCCTCAGTTTACATCAACTTGCTACAAGTGGGGGCCAGCCCATTTTGATTAGGCTTCAAGAAGGAACAGTTCCTACTTGGAAGTGATTTATTGTGTAAGTGGGCTGACAAGACAGTGTGTGGGGGAAAGACAGCAATATGACCTCCATTTTATAAATGCTGGACAAAGCCAACAGGAGATTTTTAAAAACCCAGCCACCTGTCAGGCATATAGAAAATACATGGATGAGGTGGCTCCAAATTCAGAGAAAAGACAAAGTGTTGCTTCATATTTCAGGGTGCAGAAATCTTTGGCAGTTTGGCTATTCAGGCTAGAGAAGTGGGACAGGGTGAGAAAATACTGTATGGTTTTCATTCAAACGAGTGTGAAAGCAGATGACATTGAAGTTTGTTAATTTAGGAGAAATTTCCAAGAGTAGAGTCACAAAATTGGAAGAGGAAAATATCCCAGGAAGTGTGACCCAATTCCCAAGATTTAGAACTTCTTCAGCAATACACCTTCTTCAGCAAGTGAAAAACAATACTGAACTCAGGCTTTTGACCTCACAGGTGAGTTCTCACTAAAGTATCACCTTATTGAATAATTACTCTGGGGCCATGGTTACTTTTTTTTCTTTTTAGAGCACTTCCATATTGTAATAAATTACATTAAATGAAATTATTGACAGAAAAAGAGGGGGTCAGATTAACTGTTTTAGTTAATGATTCAATATCAATGTGGGAAGTGAGATACTTGGACTGTACTATTTTTATTAAATAATTAGAAAAAATTTCAGTAACACAGACTGTCACAAAATCACAGAACCAACTAGGTTGGAAAAGGCCCTTGGAATCATCAAGTCCAACCTCTGACCTAACATTGCCTTGGCAACTAAAGCCCTATAGCTTGGTAACTAAATTTATTATTGGCAATATTCTCCATTTTTTTTTTTTAATTGAGCTACTGAAAAAGCAATGCTTACTTTATGTTGACAGGACTTCTTTCAAGGGAAAAAAGAATAAACAATTGTTAGTCCAAGAAGGAATAAACCAAGTAAGCTCAGCTGCTTTTCATAAGCAGACTCCAGACCCTTCACCATCCTCATGGCCCTTCTCCTGTACTGCAGACAAAAAACTTGAAAAAATGTATTAACGAGTATTAATTTCACAACAACATAAGAGGTCAAAAGAAGTAAAAAAGCAAGAGTAATTGTTTCTGTGATAGAGGGATATTACTAATGGTGCTTTGTTAATGGATCTGTTGAGCACATCCAATATAGCAAACTTTGCATATGGTACAGAATTTACTTAGGTTAGCCAGCTCTAAAAAAGCCTACGAAAACCTGAAGTCTTTTATTATACTTATATATTTCTGCTGTCCTCATTGCACTTAGAATGTAGGTGCCTAGTTCCAGAACCATGTCAATTGAAAGGAACTTTGAAATCCTCCAATTCAGCTTCACAGAACCATAACCTCCCTAGAAGAAATTACATTTGCAGGAGGTAACAACATCACAAAGACAAAAAGATTGAAATACTAAGAAATCAGATTATTTCTAGAATAGCAGACTACTGTGGGGAGGGGGGAGAACAAAGGCATTTGGGCTGCTTGACCAAGCATCAGCTTGCCAAGTTTTGTAGCCTGCCTTTTTCCTTTCTTTCGTTAACATTTCTCTTTCCTTCTCACGTATTGCCACAACAGCGAAGCAGGGCTACAGTCCTGTTAAGGAAACTTTCCTGTCAGACCATGCCACCCTGGCAGTCACACCCACACTGTCTATGCTGGGACAGAAGTCCCTTCACAGCAGGTGACTCCACTGAGCTGATGGGTGCCCTGCTCGACTCCCTACACACACCACTCCCAAAGGTCAGACAAGGCGTCCTTAATGGCTTGACCCCAGTTTTCCCAGAACAGAGTCCCAGACATTTGGATCCTTCAGGTAATTTAATCATGGTACAATAACAAAATAACAGCTAGACCTGGGTGCCTCTGGAAAGGGACCCCGAACAAAGGAAACCCTGGGCTTTATACCGTCACTAGTCTAAACACAGGAAAATTCAGGGTCCTCAGCTCCTGCTGCATCTCTGAGCCTGGTCACCTGCCTGTGCCACAGGTCCCCAGGCCCTTTGTTTTATAAAGGGTCTGCACCAGGTCACAGCCTCTTGCCTGGGGCTCCCACCACCCAGAGATCAATCTGTAGCTGGCCCACTGTGCTGCCTGCACTAAAAGCATTCCTAAACAGCCATAAAATTAAAGCATATGGCATCTTTGTGGGAAATGCATTAAAAAGAAGCAGTGGTGGTGGGAAGGGAAGGAAAAAGAAGGAGCCCCCATACACTCTCAGGTTCAGGAATACCTGCCTCCAAATAAAATAACCAAATGTCACTTGAACTAAGTGGTTTCACCCTCTTGTCCAGAGTCACTGAAACTACTGGAGGGGATGCAGATTTAAAAGTTCATTGTCTCTGAAGTTTATAATGAGAAAAGAAGTGCCAGGACCCACACAGAACTTCTTGACAAGACTAAGATTTTTGATGAATCTCAACATGAGATTCATCCCTCACTCACAAGAATTCTTTGCACTGCTCCAACTGTATTCAAGAACAAAATAAATCATCTGTGGGACTGACTACCCAAATCTCTGAATGGTTTTTCCCTACACCAGGTAAAATCACGCACATTGTGTACATGCACAGACCCTTAACAGTTAGTCCCATGCATGTCATTAGGGATACTCACCTGCTCAGAACTAGGGTTTAAATGCTCTGCTATAGCAAGGTTAGATTACTGAGCATTTTATGAGATAATTCAATATACAAGCGACATAAAAGAGAACTTATCTAAACATAACATCAGGCAGTCTAAATATTTGGTTCCAAGTTCATAAGCTCCTGACAGCAGAGTTATGTCCTTGTTTGGTATACTTCTGTACATTATAAAGGACCATTAACAGTTACAGTGCTATACAAATGATAAATGATGACACAGAACACTAACTGCCCATATTTATGCCAACACATTTAGTCAGGATGAACAAGAAAGATAACTTTAAAAAAATCACTGAATATATGTAATTATAATGAGCTATTCACAATCAAAAATATGTCCTTATTAAAATCTGTCACCTAAACCCATATTTATTTTTCCCCTCTTAGAAAAATATTTACAGTTCTTGACAGTTAATTCTCCATTTATAGATTGTGAAGCTGTGTGACCACTCCAAAGCCTGTAGTTAAATACAAGGAGCAGAACTCTCTGTAGAGATATTTGGCAATTCCAGTGAACACACAAATATAAGGTAGATATGAAAACAAGTCACTTTTCCCTTTCTACCCTTCCCAGTCTGGGATTCAGATGATGCACAGAAAAGATGAGAGCATGGTTTAAGAACAAGACAGAAATTCAAAACATTTTTTCCATAATCTGTCAAAGATTTTCTAGACAACAGCAAATCACTTTATAATAAAACACAAATAACACTATTATCCTGCCTTTTAAAAAATTTATTTAATTTACTGGAAATATGAGGCTCTCTGTCCACACCATAGAAAGACCAATAAGTTGTACACTAGAAATTAATTCTACTATTACTGATTTCCATTTTTTCCTTAATTTTTTAATGCTGCCACTACAGGTCTGGTAATTAAAAGTTTGAATGGACAGAGGCAAGCAAAAAGGGAAACTGATAAAGCAAAGCATTTGCAAAGTGGTGGCCTTGCTTGTACAGACAACATTATTGATTTAGTAAAAGAATAGAATTTAGAATGGAAATGAGGAATCATCTATCATCCTTTCATCAGTCATCACCTCTTCCTTACCCTAAAAGGTGGGTTGCTCATTTTAGCGCATTTTGGTAAAGCACCTGCCCAGAAGGACTCAGCTCAAAGAATCTGGTTTTCAGTGGGATTCTACATTTAAATCAGTTTTGCCAGCTAAGATAGAAGCATGCTTTTTCCCAGTTTTAGATGGAAGCATGAGGAAATGATTTGACCAAGAGCAGGCTGTAAAGCAGTAGCTCTTTGTGAACATGAAGCCAAAACCTCCCTGGCTATGTGTGACACTAACCTTCACCTGCTCCAGAGCACTTTTCTGGGTGGCACAGGGAACTTAACATACTCCTTCATTATGTAAAACCTCAGCAGAGCACTATTTTGCATTCTTGACACTATGCTGAACTGTGGCTTAAAAATGAATGATAATCAAAATGAATTGACGAATGAATGCCGAAAAGTGAGATCACCCCTACTTCTGGACTCTTAGTTCATCATTCTCTGCAAAGAGTGGGAAGGGGTAGGAGTAGGAATACTCTGACCTTCCAGGGTTCAGATATACACCTTCCTCAATTCTCACAAAGGTTAAAAAAACCTCTTGGTTTAGATCTACTGATAGCACTTTTGTAGATGTCTAGATGTCTAATAATTTTTTAATCTACTGTGTCATGATAAAGAATACACAGTAGGATTCTTAGGAAAACCAGCTGATGGATTCAGCTTTGCTAGGTCTTTTACTTACAAGTGGTGCCCCAAAGCATACCAAAAGGCATTTACAATCAGATATAACTTGGTTTTCTTGAAATTAAAATCAGGATACTTCATTCTTTAAGTCCTAACTTGAAGTGACTACATGAAACCACACCAAAGTGGAAGCATTTATGAAAAATTGCTTTCCTGTCCACAGGGTGCTTGCAGATACATCCATGCTTTCGGGCTTGATTTGAGTTGACTTACCAACTGTGTGAGCAGCAAAATCCATCCACATTCTTAGACAGCTTAGACAGTTTCTTCTGTCTATTCTGAAATCCGCTTATCTGCTTCTTATAGAAACAGGACACTTCCAACTCAGCCACTTTTTGCCATTTCCTCCAAAATATAAAAGCAAAACCCAAACAAATCTCCAACAAGGACTCAGCTACACCAATTACCTTAAGATAAACAGCACAGATGTTAACAATTGGACTTAGATTGTTTCCTTATGGGCTCCTAAAGAGACACACAGCATTTGGTTCTATTACTGCCTGAAAATACTTGCAACTCCAATTTACATTTCTAAGTGTAATAAAAAATATTCATACGCATCTTGACTGGGGCATTTTTTCTTACTTTAGTCTATTTGTGATAAGAGTAAATTTATCCATGCTGTTAATTATTCATTTTGTATCTACATGACTTGGTGGAGATGTATGTCTCATGTAGAAAACCTAACATTAACTTTACACGAACCGTAATTATAGGTTGAAAATAAACATTACTTATTATCATTTTTCAAATATGCTTTAGCTGCAGTTCATCATATTTAAAGCCCCACTATTAAAAAAACTGATCTAAAAGTACATTGGAAAAGGGATTATATTTCATTCAGAAAGTAAAAATGCATATTTATTGTAGAATACATTATAATGAGCAACCCAATCACATCTAAATTATTCCTGTCATATTTATGCTCATGTTTGGCTTTCGTGAGCAGAGTTCAAAATATTCTTATCACGCTGGCAGAGTGACTGACTGATCATTTTTATATATTATATCTTTGGCAGTATACTTCTTATAATTCAAAATTCAGAAATGAGTCTTTGGCAGTTCTTCCACATCTACTGCTTAATATTCAGCACTGATGCAAACAAATGCAGCAGTAGTTCAGAGGTAACTTGTGCTTAATGGCTATTTTTGTTGGATTGAATATGATGTCCTTTTGGGGTTTTTTCCTCCCTGTTAGAGAAGTACTCTGATTACAGTACTAAAATTGGCCATTGTGCAGTGGCATTGTGTTCCACACCAAACTAAACCCCTACAAACACGTGCTACTTCATTAACCCAAAAAAAAAAAAAAAAAAAAAAAAAAAAAAAAAAAAAAAAAAAAAAAAAAGGCAGGGGGAAGTAATGCAGAAATCCTTGGAAAAAATTCTCAGCTATTGGTCTCACTGGGTACAACTGAAATAAGTAAATCTTTCCATGATACTTCATTCATCTAACATGTGAGTTCTTCTTTTTGAAGGCTTAGCTGGTTCCAAAACGAGTTCTTTTTTTTTATTTAACGCTCATGCTCAAAGACTGTGGAGACTTTGATAACTGAAAATAGGCTGATATGTATATACATATTTATTTAAAATATTTGAAAGGGTACATGGAATATCAAGTGCCATGGTGTGATAAAAGGCTTCAGTGTTTTCTCTTGAGGACTCTTGAGCACCAGTTTGCTCAAAGCACCCCCTTCTGGTAGAAATCCATAAATTGGGTGCAGATTAGCTAAAACATAAATTTGCACTTTGCTTATACATGTAGAATGACTATAATTCTCTTTGGCAGGCTAAGTTTCCTATAAATTCTGAAAATTGTGTGGAAAATTGTGATCATATGTGCATCTAGAATTATCAGATGGATTTCAAACAGTTTTTATCTTTTGCTCACTAATAGTATCTTTCATGAATGTAAATCTTGTAAAAAAAGCCATAAAAGATTATATTTCATAAGAACTGTTGCTACTCATACATTAAAAATTATTGGACTTTTTTTTCTGGGAAATCTAGCTCGCTGAAAGAAGAAAATTATTTTGCTTGCATTTAAAACTAAGTTTTCATTGAAATTTAGATTGTTGACATCTTGCTAAAGCATTTCTTCTGCAAAAATAGAAGCAGTATCTTGCCTAATTTGCCCTAAAGTTGAAAATATTATGCAGTCTCTACAGTAGTGATGAATATGATTAGCTTATAATGAGCATTCATGCTACCAAAGTTCCAATACTTAAAAGAGAATCTTTACATTGATTTTGACCTACAGCTTTTACTGTAATTTAAAATAATTGCCAAAGCTCTTAGTTTTTTGTTTTTTTTTTTTTCTTTTTCACTAATGGAGACCTATAATTCTTTTTTTTTTTTCCAAAACCCCACCACTTATACTGCAAGCGCTATTTGCATTCAATATAACTATTTCCATGGGCATGTGGTCTGTTGCATTCAAACTGCAGAAGCAAGATGAGAAAACAGAAGATTCTAGTTCAGCTTCTAGGGGATTCTGCAACAGTAGAGAAGCATCCAATGGGTATTCCTTTCTTGGGTCTCTTGAAGAAACCTTGAGCAGCAGGGAAAAAAAAAAATGCCACACAAACAACTGCTGTTACCTACAGTGCCAATCAGCAAAAAAAGGCAGAGAAGTGGGGCTGGGTGACTGTGCACACACATCCTGAGCCAGCCAGGCAGAGCTCAGAAAATAGAAAAACAAAACTACTTCTCTTGAGGAATTGTGCATGATTATTCCAGAATTATAATTTTTCTCCGAACTATTGTATGGAAAAAAAACAAATAAAATGAGCCTGAGGTGTGGCCAAAACTTTAGCCAGTGTTGTTTTAGTCCACCAGTTCAAACAGACTTGCTGAGATGAGATTCCTTGACTGAAGATTTAGGTAAGATGTGATACCACCAATTCCTGCACAAGGAGCAAGCTATCTTCTGCAGGTAAACAACATTGCATTTTGAGGACAGTATCAAAAGGTTCTGGGGATTTTTGACTCAAAATATTTGAATTCCCCATAAGAATTTCTCTGAAAAGCACTCTTCAAAGATCTTTTCCTGAAATCACAGGAATCAGTCATAAATGTTTCCTTAAAACACTTTATGAATATAAAACCCCTGACTTTTTTCATGGGAAAGTGTCTCCAATAAAAATATGTGAAGCCTTTGATTCCATTAATTTAAATTAAAAATAAAGATATTCTTAGCTTCTTCTGGTAAATTAGATTCCTGAAATGAAGCTGAAATAGTGTAAATGCTTTTGAAAATCCTAACTAACAAATATTTGGAAGTAAAATAATTTAAAAAACATTTAAAAACACAAATCACAAAAGAGCAATGTTTTATTCTGAACAACACTCTCCATTTCAAAACCACAGTCTGTCCAAAGTTCTACTTGTAAACAGGATTTCTTATATACAGTTTCTGATTAAAGATGAGCAATATCGGAATAAAAAATGTCACATATATTTAAATAGAACGTTACCCTGCCAGCAATCTTCATATGCCATGCATGACATGTACAAGCCTCAAATTAACCTTATGAGTAGCAGCATCCGACAATGGCAATGTATATTTTTTGTATCTGCATGTTCTCTTTCCATATGAGGCAGTGGAATCCCACTGTGCTGGTAGAGAGATCATTTCCAGTTCATTCCATGCCATAAGGATATGCCAAGTAATGTAATAACGCTGACAAAAGTTTGCATAAAAAAAATTCTTTATGAAAGAGGGAACTGACATTATCCTGTCCATAAACCTGTAGGTGTTTATCCCCTGTAGGGATCTCAGACAGGAAGTACTTAACAACAATATGGTTCGTAATTCAAAAACATTTTGACAAGCATTATACCTTAAAAGAGGATAAGCTACAGTGGATTTTTAACCCATGTTGTTTCCATTGCCTATCAGCAAAGTGGGACTCACAGCCTGGTCCCCTGGTTGCTCCCTGGGATGGCAGATTACAGTGCTGCAGGGGTGAGAAGCATGGCTGGCAGAGAACCAGCCTGCTCAGTTTGGTACCTGCACCTATGTGTTCATCCCCAGAGCACTGGCAGAGCCCTGCAAAGACATCAGTGAAGCCAAGTGCAGCAGAGCACCGAGGTTATGACACTCTGTGCTTTCAGGAACCTGTTTCAGCAGTCCTGCATTTCAACATGTGCCTGCAACTGCATTTCCTGAACATGGACAGCCGGGTATTGCAGTACCTAAGGACCCATGCAGGAAATGCTTGAAGGCCAAAGCAATCAAAGTTCAGAGCCGGGAATAAAGTATTCAAGAGACACGTTAATCTGCTGTTGACCTGGGAAAATGATTATGGATTTTGTGGGTTATTTCTGAGAATGTGGGAAGGAGACATACCTGCATGGTGGAGCCTTCAGTTAGGGGCAAACTGTTCTTGATTTCATCAAGTTTTGAATGAGACACATCGTTTCCCTGTGCTACTGTTATATTCACCAGCTACTGATACTCTTTTATAGATCTCTGAACTGACAGACACAGGAAAATACCCTGTAGTGTAGGTCATGAAATGACTAGGAATACTGACATAGAATAAATGCAGAATTTCTTAACTGTGAGAAACTGCAATTGAAAATGCACAGATATAATTAGTCAGCCAGTAACACAGAGGTTTATGTGCAGTAAAAAAAAATGTAAACCCAAATAAGACACAAGTAACTCAAAAAAGGAATTTTCTTCAGAAATAATTCCTACCACCCTTCCTCTGCAGTCTCTCTAAAAACCTAATCACCCTGAGTGTCTCCAAAGTGAATTTAATCAGATAAGCATGGAAGTTTGCACTGAAGGGCAAATAGTCTACTTGCAACGAGCTATTACGCAACAAGATGTTTTAATGTTGCTTTTGGAGAGAAAATAATGTTTTCTACAGCCTGTGTACACTATAGCGTCAATAAAAGTATCTGATGATGCCATTTGCATTAGACTTTCTTCTGTATGTAAATGCAATCAAGCTGCATTGTATATGGCTAAATTACTGTTAATTAGTGCTTCCTGAACATTTTTCTAATACATCATCTCAAATGAACTTTAAAGAATATGAAGTTATTTGACACTTTTTAGCTCATTGAACCTAACCTAGGAATAACCTCAAGTGTAGTAAATACACTCAAAATAATAATTAGAGATAAAATAACTAAAAAATATTTTGCTTTCATAAGGTAGCCTATCATACTATAAATGTTTAACAAACAGAAATACTGAAACCAAATGTTACTGTTGAATGAGGTTTCCATATTTTCAAACAGTATAAATCCATCAAATAGGTCTGTGTTTCAGCAGTCTGTTCTTTTATTCATTGTTAGTGAGAGCATTTTCAGGAGGAACTTCTACATTCAAACAGAAAGCTTTCACTTCAATACATCAAAAGTTATTTTTCCCTTTGAAGAATGCCCTGGTGCCTATTGAAACAATCCTAGAAGAACTTTCTGCAATGTGGTGCACATAGGGACAGACACTGGTACCAAAATCAGTGTGACTGCTTTCTCATCTTTGCCACCAATCTGCTCTGCAGTTTCTATAAATCAGGTCACATCTCTCACAGTTTCTCCCACAACCTTTTCCTTAAAGTGTATTCTTTAAAAGCTCAGTGGGATTTCAGGGTAGAGCAGGACGGGCTAGAGATGAGCTCAGCTCCTATTTATGTCTCCCTCTTCACCTGGCAGGCCTGTCTGTCTCAGTGGGACAGGCACATGCGCTCATTGCCACAGTCCTAAAACCCAGTGAGAATGGAAGCAGATGCAGAGCAAAGGAATGTACAGATTATGTCCTGTAACTGTGATTCTGCTCCAGTAAGGAAGTTATTTTCAGCACTTTGAACTTCTTTTGTGTAGATGGTGTCTGCTGTACCTCGGTCATCAATATTAAGCTTGCTAAGCCTAGAGCAATTTATGTTATCCTTCTCTTGAGGTGTCAAGATTTTGTATTGCTAATTTTGTTACTGCTAAAAAACTTGGAGCTGATCTTGAACTTTCCTATGAGAAAAGCAGAGCAGGAGTAAACAAAAAAAAAAAAAAAAAACCAAAACAAAAAAAACAACAAGGTATTCAAGCACCACAGGAGAGACATTTTTCTTGCCCTTAATTTTTACTGCACAGGAAACCAGGGGACACTGGTTGCAGCATCTGGGACACAGTAAGGCTTGTATCAGATGAGGAGTGGCTGAGGTCACTCGGTCTGTTCAACCTTTAGGAGAGGAAACTGAGGGGGAGACCTCACTGCAGTCTACAACATCCTCATGGAAGGAAGCAGAGGGGCAGACACTGATCTCCTTGTGGTGACCCATGACAGGACCCAAGGCAATGACTGAAGTTGTGTCAGGGGAGGTTTAGGTTGGATATCAGGTAAAGGCTCTTCCCTCAGAGGGTGGCTGGGCACTGAACAGGCTCCCCACGGGAGTGGTGCCAGCACCAGCCTGACACAGTTCAAGGAGTGTTTGGACAATGCTCTCAGGCACATGGTGTGACTCTTGGGGTGTCTTGTGCAGGGTCAGGAGTTGGACTCGATGATCCTTGTGGGTCCCTTCCAACTCAGCAGATTCTGTGATTCTGTGATTCTGTGAAATACACAAAAATTATGATGATGATAATGATAATAAAAATGTATGTCTCAGCTTAGATCCCCAATCAGTAAGTCTTGGAAGTCTATAGAGCTGGAAGCATCTGTATGATCTCACTGAATTAATATACTTGGTTAACAATCAAGCTGAGCTGGGGTGACAAGCAGCTCATAAATTCAGGACAGGAATTTTTGCTGAAACAATGAACTTCAAGTGAGCATTAAAAGTTTTTCATGGAAAGGGAATTTTAAACTCAGATTTATAAAACTGCAAAGGAAAGCTGCTGAGAAACAAATCTTTAAATAAAATAACAGAAAAATATGTGCATCCAATCCCAAATATTTATGCAATGAAAAACTGTTTATGAATATCTACTAGAGGACAAAAGCTCCTAATAGTTCAGCAAATGCTTTTTCTTCAATAATTTAGACTTCATAGTCCTCTCCTCACATTCCTTTCAGAGAAATGAAGACATGAAATATACTGAATATGTTATTAGAATTCAATTATTTTACTAGATATGGTAGTTAACAACATAAACAATTTGTTTAGTAGTTTGAAACAAATTATGGTTTTTATTTTTTTTCTCTTAATATTTAATCCTTTTTTTGCCCCAGCTGTCCATCTCAGGTATTCTAGTTTCAAAATCACAAAAACTGTAGTAGCTTTGTCTTACTGACTTGTTGCTAGGACTTTTTTGTTGGTTTGTTTAATTTATGGTTTTTTTCTCCTAGAAGATCTTGTTTGATAAGAAATCATTGTATTCCTTGCCTGTATTAAGTAAAATTGTCATGCAGTAGTCATACCTCTTTTTTATAATTTATTTATGCTGGGATCAGAAACAAAAAGTGGGGTGTTTTTAAAGCCCTCTCCCTCAGGAAAAAAAAAAAAAAAAAAACAAAAACAAAAAAAAAAAAAAAAAAAAAAAAAAAAAAACTTAGGCAAAAGTCATATAATCTCTTCCCTGAAACAGGATATATATGTGAATTGGTAAAGAATGCATGTGACTAGAAATAGTAATTTTTCATCTAAATAGGTTTATGTTGGAAAATGGTGCCTTGTTGAAGTCAAAATTGTATTCTGAAATGAATTAACAAATTGTATGTAAGAGGAGTAAACTTACTTAGGAAATCCTTGTCAGAACAGGTTTCAGGCCAGAAGGGAATTTTGAAAGGCGTTTGCTAGGTCCTAGCTATTAGGCAAGATATGAGGCTTTTAACTCAGATTTGCAGAAACACTGAATCTCCTGCAGAATGGTAGATGTCCTACTCACCTCACTATGGAGTCTTATGTTGTAGCTCCCACTCTGGGTTAGTCAAGCTGCAATTTGTTATTATAAAAATTAATGGCACTGTAAAAAGAACTTGATTCTGTAGATGGTGGACTAAGCTCTCTGCCTGAGAAGAAATCTAGTATTGAGTGTTTGTTCAGACTAAAGGTACAACAAAGATTTAGTATGCCAGATGAGTGTCATCACCACTAAGTTATTAGTAGCCACAAAAAAAATCTCACATTTTTCAAAAATTCATTGTTTGGCTGCCAAAAAAATTCTGAAGCCATCAATACTTTAGCATTTGATTCAATAAACCCTGATGGAAATCATTGCCTTATGGTTCAAATAACTTGGGTTGGAGATTGGGCTTTTTGGGAGGAGCTGGGTAGTGGGGACTACCAGGAGGAGGGGTGAGCAGAACCGTCAGAAGTGACTGAGATGTGCTCAGTCCTTTGAAATCATGCTAAACCTCACAGAGAGAAAAACCACCTCCCAGTTCCCCCACTTTGTACTTCAGTTATCTCTTCCTGCCTCCCAGCTCCCCCTGTTCCTATCCTTCCTCTGTCTGAACAGGATTTTCCTCTTGTCATGGGAAAGTGTTGCAGTCGGTCCTTTCCACACTGAATCTTACCTCACCTCTCCAGTTTAAAAAGTCACTCTGCTACACATTTGAAATGGATCAAAAGTGCGAACTAGAATCACGTCAAAGATTAAATTTTTATGTTTTTTAATACATTACCCCCAAAACATACTGTGAAGAAAATTATTTTCTCTCACTTTTCCAATTGCCTGCCTTTGATTATTTGCAGAATGTTTTGTACCTTTCCACAGCACACAGACTGATCTTTTCTAGTCAGCTAATGATCTGCTTCTTTCTGGTGTTAGTGGCAGTGAGATAAAAGAGGCCAAGGTCATCTTAAATGTTGAAAGTAAAAATGTATTAAATGTATATTTAACTCTTTTTTCTCAGTTCTGTTTTCAGCCATCCATGCAGAATGCCTTTTCTCCATCGAAGGTTCATGTAGCTAATGTGCATAAGGTCTTAGGAGATGTTTTAAAGTGTCAGCGTCTTCCTTGCAGTAGGTAAAATTAGAATTTCTTTTCATTGCTGTGAGCTATGGATTGGGGAGAAATTTTTTAAAAGTATTACAAAATGTCTTAATTACTCAAATAATAATGATTGCAGAGCAGTATTCTTCACAGACTCTCTCTTCCCCTCTAATTTCAAGGAAATTTCTGAACCTTAGTGGAAACAGAACACTCTCCTCTATTGTTTTAGCTCTTGCTTTTGTAAACATTGCTGTATTATTTCTAGTGAAAGTTGAAATTCTTTTTATAGTATCTCCAGCTATGAAGTACATACTTAGCATATCTTTTACAGTCATCCTCTTTCTACAGCAGCTTCAGTTTTAGATTTTTCTAAGAATCAAGAAAAATTTCTAAACACCAAGACAGCTGAACTTTGCAGTAGATTTCCTGAAGATACCCCTAAACCTCTATTAATGAAGGTTTTAAGAAAAAGGTTTATAAATTTATCAGGAATGATATAGTCCTGATGCAGGTAAATAGACCAGCAGACTTCTTGAGAATTGTACCAGTCAGTCCTAGTTTTTAATTATTTGCTTTCATCAAGATCAGAATCCAAACACGCTTTGTATGTTCATTGTACATTCCTTCCTGACTATATATCCCAACAGCTGAAATAAGTGACTTCCAGGGCTCAGATCTCACTTTTCTGTATTTTATGTAATCCCTTCACTTTTCCCAAATCCATTAAACATATTTTTTTCCTACATCAACACTACTTCCTTGACTCTTATTGAATTTTTAATTGGTCCTTTCTCAGTAAAATTAACCATTATCACCACTTAAAAATTTTCAGACTTTCCTTTTGAACTCTTTTTACACCCTGTTGTCTGACTGCTTAGCGCACATTCCTCACTTTTTAAAGCATGCTTTGATTGTGGTTCTTCTTTTTTTGTATCCCATCTAGATAGGAATTGCTTTTTATTTCCTCCTCAGTCTATGTAAGTGCAATTTCCTTGAGTATTCCCCAGCACAGCTGAGCACATATTAAGTTTTCAATAGACACTTAAATGTCCTTGAGTTCAGTCAATATAAGCAAACACTCAACCTTAATTAAATAGAAATTATCTTGAACAATATTTTATTACTGGGCATATCTATTAGCATTATGAAAAATCTGAACCACAGTGTTTAACTTCTATTTTTCCAAAAAGATTTAGAGAAAAATTTGACGCACTAAGCCTGAAATACAATGATAGATTATTTAGTAGGGTCCTATTGACACATATAACTGTGGTTATCCAATGCCATTGTTCAGAGGCATCAACCTCGGACCTATAGATGAGATATGTCACCCAGTTGTGACCCACCCTGCTGTAGCAGCAGCTGATGTCTGCATGCAAGTGGCAGTAGACACAGGTTTTTAGGCCTTTTCACCCACAACACCTTTAATTGTGTCTGTTTTCAAAGCATATTTCAACACTCCTACATATATCCTGATAAAAAAAGCCAAGAAATAGGGTTCTGGCTCTAGTTTCAAACATCTGCAAAAGTCATGAAGGTCTGCACTGTAGTACTTATTAAGACCAACACATGGGCCAGAAGCACTGCATCCCATACTCGTTTATTTAATCAAAATACACATTTCATTTGTCTTCTAAGACACACAGCCATGCTGAAGTGATAGAAAGATACCTATAACCTTGTCTAAATTCAGCAGCAGACACCATTCTGGAACTACTCAGCTAATACCAAAAAGCAAGCACAATCTCTACCCTAGAATAATACTCATTGCTCCATTTTTCCCAGTGGCAATTTTTTTCCTTGTCTCCCTCCCAGGAGTGTGTCCCACATGGCCCACACTTGGCTCTGCTGATGGAAATACATGACAAACAGAAGACATGAGTCTATCAGAAGATTCCAAACCATATTCCTATGAAAATATCTCAATTATGAAAATGTCTCAATTGGTCTTGCATACTTGTTCAGTTAAAGTGAAAGGTTCTCTTTATTTGTTTGAGCTGATGGCTTCTCTTTACTGTATGATGTAGTCAAATTATTACTTGTATGTAAAGAAGTTGTATGGATATATCAATTACAGAATAAGAGTAATTTTTCCCAATTTTTTTAAGATCAATTTTAATATTAATCCATACTGTGGTTGATAAAGACTCTTCTGGAACAGATCATTGGTGTGAAATCTATACTGAATTAAAAATTCAGAATTACCAGAATAGCTGCTTTCAAAGATCAGCCAAACATTTGTATTTTTACATTTCTAAAATATCTTATAAAATCTCCACATTCCTGTGAAAAAGAAATCCTTTGGGGTACAAGTTTCATAGTTCAGAAAATTTGGAAGAACAAAAATAAATTTGGACTCACAGAAATGTGAAATATTTACCTGAGTTAAAAGAAAAAATTGTTTAGAATGGATTCATGGCTAAGCAATAGTATGAAAGAATATATGGTTTTAAGTTTCAGTAACAAAAATATTTTTTACTATTTTAGTGTTAATTAATTTCCCATTACTTTCTTCTATTTTACAGAATTTAGTAGAACCTTAGAAAACAGCTAGTGTGCCTTTTAGACAGTATTAAGGAGCAATAAACTTATTGAAGTTATTTATGCCTAAACTGCTTATAGTTATAGAAAAAAAATGTTAGAAAACATGGTCATATACATTAACAAATTTCAGCATATGCTTCTTGAAAATTCTAAATTTTATTGGACAATATGCTTTTAAACAGACATTTTCTTAAATTCCTGCTCTCAGTTACATCTTTTCTGCATGAAAAATTCCATTTCACTGCTGTCAGAAAAGTAATTGAATCTCTTACTGCCTAAAGCATCTACTCTCTTCTGCCTGCACTGATATAGTTCTCATCCACATGAATGAAGATTATGCACACATGGGGTGAGAAGAATTGAACTTTTTTCTGCCATTCCATGGCAAAGAATGAGGCAGGATGTGATGCGTATGCATCCTTCCTTCCATCCCCCTCAGAGGCTAAGAACTTCCACATGCCCTCTTTTCACCTGCAGACCTTCAAGTGCCCTCCATTCTTATAATGTGGGCAGGGGTTACTGGGTTTGGGGTTTGGGGGGTTTTTCTTTATGTGTTATGCAGTCACTAGAAAATGAAGTTAAATAAGCCAATGCCGAGGTGGTCTGCTACCACGCCTTTCATGACTGGGAGAGAAACTGCTGGAAAGTATCAGCTTAACCATTTCCATTCAATTTATATTTCATGAAAAAGAAGCAAAACATATCTTTCTGTCCAAAAAAGAGCTGGAAAGCTGAAGTACTTTCATATTAATCTGAGTGGTGGACTAACTTGAGAGAATAAATTGGGTAAATGTTAAAACCACAAGAAATGTTGAAAAGACGTGTATTCATCCTCATTATTTATCTTAGTGCTCTGGAGAGCACGGCAATCCTACAGAATTGTAAAGAAAAAAAATATCATAAAATCAATCTAATTGGTTGTCAGTTTCTGCTACTGGAATAAGCACCAATCCAACAACAGCACTAACCCACAGTACTAGGTAACAGTAATTATAGGGTATCTTGATTTCATCCACACAAATTAATGGTAGTTTGGCTCCAAGCCAAGAATATGAATGATAATTTGCAGATTGTCTCTGAATGAAAATGCTTCTGCCAAGCATCTCCTAAAAGAAAGCTAAAGAAACCCAGCTTAAAGCAGAAAATTATAGACTACTAAAAACACAGAAAGATGTGACTCAGCAAAATCTGTAGTAACTTTGGTTGTGGGAATCCACGGTTAAATTTTTGTTGCCTTTTTTACAGTGTAGATTGAAATGCATCCAAAGAAAAGTCTAGAGTTTCACTTTTTGTAAGTAATATTTTTATAAATTCTAATACAGAATGCATTTTCTGACTCCAGACTGTCAAAAAATAAAACATAAATGTAGTCAAGTAAAGAAGTATATGAATAAATGAGCAACAGGAACGGACTCCTACTTTTCAAAATAGAACAAATAACAAATTATTGATGACTTAACAATTGATCAACTGAACTACCTGGCATTCCCAGGTATTTTTTAGAACCCTAACACAATCATTTAAGAAAAAGTTACCTAATAGCTATTGTTCTTGTTTCTCTTTATAATGTAAGGCTCAATGAGTTCAAGTCATTAACATTTTTCCTCTCAATGACAAGAAGTTGATTCTCTGTGCAACTTTGATCATAACTCAGCTTTAGTGAAAATGAGAAGAAGCAGACAAAGGACAACTTTGGTAGATACAGGAGTCAGATTTCACCAACAAATTGGTGCCCTAAAATTAAAAGACATTTTCCATACCCCTTTCTGGGACAAAGATATAGTTCAATTCATTATGAAAAAGGTAAATTATTGAAGAATTAATGGCTATGTTTTGAGAAATTCCAATTGCTATCATATCTCAGATACAGCAAGTTCAGATGTGTGTATGCGATGCTGAAATTTACAGTGACAGATCAGATTTTATTTATGTTTTTCCAACAGTTTGGGTTGGAAGGGACCTTTAAAGGTCACCTATAGTCCAATGCCATCCTGCAAAGAGCAGGGACACCTAGAAGATATAAAAGATAGTGCAAGATACAAGGAAGTATTTTAAAAGTATGATCAACTGCACATGATGTGCTAATTCTGAAATGGTAATTACAGCCAGCTAGTCAGTTCTGAATGAAAAACATATTGCTCCTCCTTTCGGCAAATTACCTCACATTATGTTATATGAACAAGTATAATAAAAAAAAATGCAAATGATGGCTCAGCTTCTCAGTCCTTTGGTGCACAGAATTCCCTGTGGAAATTTTCCAGGCAGACCACTGGAACCAGCAAATTTTTCTTCTCTTCCTTTCACACAAAATTTTAACTATCTGAGCTTCCTCCCTACATAAGAACTAAATTCCTCTCCAGATTTCTCACTGAAATTAATTTACATATATAATATATACTTGAACAAAACAGTTTGCGCTTATGTCAAAATGTCATATCTAAAATGATATAGCAAGAAAGAAATCCAGGTTTTCTGCAGAGCAAACAAAATGACATT
Source organism: Promerops cafer (assembly GCA_013398275.1). Taxonomy (NCBI): domain Eukaryota; kingdom Metazoa; phylum Chordata; class Aves; order Passeriformes; family Nectariniidae; genus Promerops; species Promerops cafer. The sequence continues at coordinate 803,624 of VZSE01012491.1, read as the reverse complement.
ATAAGTTACATAATATGCAACCCAGAATGGTGTTTAAACATAACAGATTTGCTATGAAAATAAAAACTATCCCTGAATGCTTTAATTTTTTTTCTTTTATTTTCCACATGTTTTGTAGACTCCAGCTATTTGTTTCAGAAGCTAGGGCCCAAACACCTTCTCCTAGTAAGTATAAAATTACCTGTCTAGAGTTTTAGAAGGGATTCTTTGTAGGCTAGTCAACTATTAATTTTTTTATAGCTTTTAAATTGCATATTTCAAGCATTTAATTCCTTTTGGATTATGACAGAATTATGAACTCGCCAAAAAAAGTAACGCACTTTCAGAGACAAATATATCCCTCAGTGCTTGATTAATGAGGGAAAGAACAGAAAGACACTCATAATGCAGCGTAGCCACCCACCTTTCATCTTTTTCTCTTTGCCTTATCAGGGCACCTCACTATAAAAAATCAACCATCCAACCAAATAAACAATTAAATAATTAAATAAATAAATAGATCAATAAATAAATAAATGAAGTCACCACTAAGAAATGACCATGAAAGAAGGCTTTACCACCTCGCAGTCACACAAAAACGCTGCCAGCTGAGGTCACTGGCTCCCAACAGTCGCAGCACCTGACCTTGAATGACTTTTGACAAGCCACTAACAGCACTAATGACATCAAACAGGACTTTGTGGCAGTTTTACTGGATCAGCACTTTCACTGATGAGGTGATGTAGCTCTTAAGCACTAATTTGCAACGGGATGTTGCTCAAATTACTGTTTGCGGGGTTCCAGTACACAGGGCGGGAGGGAGGCTGTGTAATAGGCATTATGGACTTACACCCAAAGCATTAAATATATGGGCTGTATTTTCATTTACTCTTGAAACGTGGCTACGGCTGCAGGTAAAAAGAAAAAAAAATATGAACAATAATAAACACAAAGGGAAAAAAATCAGGTATTAAATTGCGTACTTACACTAATAATGCTCAGGAGCCTCCTTGCTTCAGACTTAGTCGTGGGAAGCAGTTCCCAAAGAGATAAAAGGGTGTCAATGGGTGTTTTACAGGAAGTTCTGCTGCCTGCCACTAAATAGCTAATACAGATTGAAATTGTGTTAGCCATTTTATGATTTTTTTTTTGCTCCAGGTGGTGACTCTTAAGGGACTGATTCAGTGGCAATCACAGCCCAGGTAGTTCTTAGCAGCCAGTTCCATCAGACTTGTTGTGGCAGTGGTGTGGATAAATGAGCTCTGCAATGAATCATCCAGTCCTAGAAAAGACTGACATCCTGCTGTGTGCTAAATCAACTTCTTAAATTATTTTTTAAGGGAAATCTCTCTATGAAAATGAATAATGTGACTATGTATGAGAGTACACATGAAAAGATTAATTCTGGAAAACAAAAATAAAATTTCATTGAAAAACTCCTAGTCCTAACCATATTTCTTTTAACTGCTCATTTCAGGGTTTTATTAGAGATTCATATTGTACAGGTAAGACATTGATGTTTGGTATTATTAAAAACTCTCTATGGATTTTAAATATAATTTGTACCTGAATAAGTGAAAATTATTTCAGCTATAGTTGCAGGACTGGAATTAGTTTGACATTAATTAGACTAGTATTATTCATTAGTTACAGATTCTCAGGCAGCAATTGACTTCACATGTTTTTCCTATGGTGAAGTCTTAAAATACATTTCATAAAAGACTCAGTAAATTATTTGGTGAAGAAAAACCAGACCTTTCTGACAGAAAATTAATCAGCACACAGCAAGCTACTGACTGGAGGAGAGGATTATCTGTAACCACCTAGCAAAAAAGTTATTAAGTTGGAACAATTTTCCATCAGAAAATGCTGTTTCAATATAAAGAAGAATATTCTGCATATTTGCATCATCAAAAATCTAATGAAACTAAAGAAATATTTTTTCCCTCAGGTTTAACCAATGACTTTTTAATTGTCACTTTATCAGTGTTCTTAATTACAGTGATCAAAATAATATTTAAGAAATGCTACTGGAAATGTTTAAGAGTATAATATTCTGATATTGTGCGGAAGCAAAAAGAAAGATCAAGGGAAGAAACCCTGCACACCACTATTCCACTCTGTTTCTGCTTAATATTAAATGTTGTTTTGACATGTAATTAGAAGTACTCTATTTAGAATATTTTTATAATAATATAATAATTGTTAAGAAACTGAAAATATTATGCCAGTTTTCTCAAAACAAAATATCAGAAATTCTGTTTTACCAGTAAAATTTTACCACAGCTTTTTTGTTAATATTTACATTTTTTTGTTTGTTTGTTTCTATCAAATAGGAATTTCAGACATTATCAGATCAGGTAACCCCTCGTATGTGGCATGTCTATTACACACAAGACTTTACCACACCATAATTCCTTTGGGGTTTTTAGGCTTCAAGATAATGTGTCCTACTGCTTCAGATTACACCCATGTTGGCATTAGTGTGACTAAGACACAAAATGTTCATCTTGTACTTGATCCACCAACATACAAAAGTCACTGTGTGCCAACAACCAGCAGCAAAACATAACAAAACTCTCTACACTCAGAACTATACTTGTTTGTCTGTCAGCATGTCCTTTCTGCAACCTCAAATACACCCTAATTATTGCTGTTACAAGTGGCCTCAGATATAGCTGTAAAAATGATGAAATAAAAAATAAATTCTTTCACAACGCAAGCTAGTTACCTAGTTCTTACAAGTTTTGTAATGGATTTCTTGAAGTTCAGCTTCTTTGAGATAAATTTCTCAAACTTCAGACACAAGTATTGGCAGCTAAAAGCAATAGATCTCCAAGGTTTGCAAATTGGACTGAAAGTGTTATGGAAACAGATTTCTGTTCTGAGAATTTTAAACTGCTGAGGACAACTCAGTATTAAAGATGCAAACTGCAAACAAACAAACAGCCTTATTTTTCCAAGTTAAAAAAAATTTAACATGGCTTGTTTGCTTGCTTGCACTAGGATTTGGGAGAGATGAATGGCAGATTTTTGGTTTATCAAACTCTGCTGACTCAGTCTTTATGCTATTTGTTACTTCTGAGTTGCAGGGACATATTTATTTACCTCAGTAATTTTTTGATGTACCAGAACATTAACATACTGAAAGAAATATCTAGGACAAGAAAAATAAACAGTTGCATTTTGTGTTTTTCTATTGGTTTGTTGTCTCTGCTGCCTTAAATGCATTTTGCCTCAAGTGGTCATATTACTGATTAATATATAGACTTAGTAATTTAGGGTTAGATGTCAATAAGGTTTATTTTACAGTAATGCTTTCATTATATTATGCCATCACTCCTTCATGTGTCCTAAAGGCAGGTAAAACTGACAACAAGGGCTTGGGCAATCACAATCTTTAGAAAAGCAGTTTAAAAAATAAAAGGAAAACAAACAAATAAGAAAAAAAATCCTAGAAAGAGTACAATAAACTCTGTAAGGAAAATATTAACTTCTCTAGTACCCTCCAGAGCACAAAAAAAAACACTTTTCCCCTCCACACCAACAGCCAGTTAACTGGCATGTTAACAAGATACATCAAGACCTAATAAGGCAGCATCATTACCATGATTATCACCTCATTAATAATTCACCTATTGGTAGAAGTACAGTACTTATGGGATTTTAATGCATCATTTTAAACATGAAGAGAATATTATTACAATACTCATTAAGGTGATGTCCGCTGAAGTAAAATTTGTAGCACATATATTTGTATTTTCTTAATACAGCTAAATAGCCTACATCCTCTAATGTAGAAACAGTGCTTAATATAATGTCTTGCTATTATGCAGGAATCTGTGATTAGGTTTTCAGGGCATTTGGAATTGGATCCAGAAAAATCTTAAGTACCTCACTTAAGCAAAATATGGGTGTTTACACCTAAGGAAATTATTCACTCAAATACAAAAAGCAGTAATAAAAACAACTTTCTTTATTTCACATTACAGTGTGGCCTGATAAAATGTACCATCAGTTTTAGAAGAGGGATAGAAACTCAGGACCTCTGCTTTGAAGGATCACTTCAGAACAATCAGATTCTTACAGGTTTATCACTGCTGAATCTTACACTGTTCTCTCAGGGCACTGCTCCAGCCAGGAGAGGATAGAAAGCAGCAATTCAGCTAAGCCAGGAGAATATGGCAAAGAATACAAAGTGTGGGCCTAAACCCACCTTGGCAGTGGGGTGGGGGGGAAGTGTCACATAGTGTTTAATTTAAAAGTAATTAAACTTTAAATACATTTTTTACACTCATTACACATGGTGAGCGGTATTATTGCAGGCGAAATTTATTGCTTTATTTATAATCACCTAGAGAGGTTTTGATGCAAAATCTACTGAAGTTTATAGCAAAAATTTCATTGACTCCATCAGGCTTTGGATTGGGCTCATAGACTTTCATTTGAGAGATGAGTGTGAGAAATTAAGTGATTATCTCATTTGAAGATCATTCAGAAATCTCAAAGAGATTTATTTTATTAAGAAATAGAAGACTCGCCGTACTTTGCAACAGTTAACTCTTAGTTAATTCTTTCAGACTGATAACTGTTGTGGCCAGTTGTGATCAGATGTGAACAGTTATTGGAAAAAGTTTAAAATCTATCCTAAAAAATCACCTTGAATGGGTTTTCAGACTGGGAACTATGTATTGGACCCTGATGGCTTCAAGACATTCTAGTGGGTCTGATTAATACCTCCTCATGCTCTGTTTCCATTTTCAGAATGAGTTTCATCCTAGGCCTACATGTGAAATATTTATGCCTTATGCAAAGAGCCAGTTTATTTGTGCAATGAGTCTATGTTGAAGTAATGGACTATTTCATTGAAAATAGCTGTAAAGTGGCAGAGCACGTAAAAGTACAGGAAAAAATAAAATTAGAACTTGAAAAAACCGCAAAGAATTTCAGATATTCATGAAAGTCCAGTTTGGCACACTGAGGTAAAGGGTCATATAAGACAGATTTTGACTGCAAGCCTCTGGTTAAAATAAGTAGGTATGCCATCCAGGACAATTATTCCTTCATCTTCAGTGTTACAAGTAGCATACATTATTTTTATGTGGTATGTGTCTGGATGAATTGATTTATATATTTTTACTTCAAATGTTTTGGAGCTTTTGGGGGAGGGGGGGAGGTTAAGTCAGTAACACTCACTTTTATTTTGTGAAATTTGAATGGGAAGTTATAATTTCAGATATGGCATTGCTGTGGTTTCAGAATGGCACTCTCCAACCCAGAGCCCCCTCTACTCCGCTGAGAGAGAAAAGAGGCAGGGATTATGGGTTAAGATATGAAATTTTTACTGGAAACAGCAATGAGATGAGTAAATGAACAGGAACAGCAGAAATATTAATAACAAAAGCATACCAAAAAAAGTACAGAGTTCGACCTGACCTCAGCCACACCATCCAAATGGGTCTCTCTGCCATTACCCCACTGCTCTGTTCGCCACACTTGTTCATTGAATGTCACTCACTGAAATTGCTAAATATTGGATATTAAAAATATCCAACCAGTAAAGAAACATATTAGATGTTTCACACATTTTAATCAAATGCTACAAGTATTTAATATAAAAAGCACCAATAATTTAAGGCTATTCTCATGAAAAATATATTCACTTTTAATAGAAGCATGACGGTTGCTTCATAAATTCCCAGCTCACTTTGCCACACAGCTACTGGGTATTTTAAAAAGGTATATTATCCTAGCAGTAATTTCCTTCAGGCAGCACCAGAGGTAAAATAAATCCACTTCCCTAAACTAACTTTAGAGCCCTAACAAGCAGAAATAAGTCATAGTCATCTCAAATTACTTTGTCCACTCTTGTTTTGCCTTTAGGAACCAGACACACATCAACAGCTCTGGAGACACTGACATAAAACTCAGAACATAAACTGGGAGGAATCAGCATGGAAACATAATCAATATATCATACTATAAATTGTACATCTGCACATTCATGTTTTGCAGCTGGTTTCCAGGTAGAAAAGTACAATTCTCCAGGCAGGTCAAAATTATAGTGCTTCACAAAAAAAGAGCATGCTTAGTGCTCCTGTTTTAATATAGAATTGAGCACCTCGTGTACATATATTCCCAGCTCCATATACTCCATACATATACTCCATAGGGAACACCCTCCAAGTCTCCTTTGTGTTTCAAGAGTGAAGGATGACAAGAGAATTTGTGGATGTATAGAAGAAATAGCTCCAGCTCAAACCAATGCACTTTTACTTCCAGGATCATTCCAATTGTTAATTTGAACAATCCTGTGTACTAGTTACTGAAAGGGGAAGTAAGCAGTTGGTTTCACGGCATTTGTAGATTTTGCCCCAGCTGTTGGTGGGCAGAGGCCCTTCATCACTCTAAAGGCAGGTTGCATTTTTGTTAGGTGAAGCCTTGGCCTCCTTTCACATGGCTCTCAGGGATTGCAGGGCAGTTTCGCCATTTCCCTTTCCTAGTCCCATGTGACATGGAGCTCACAAATGGAAGAAGTGCTCCTCTGGGGCTTCAGGCCCATTCTCTGGTGAACTTTGTCACAGCCATTATGTTCCTTATGTCTTCCCTGACTGGCTACCTTGGCTCTGCCATCCTGTTTTCTATCTGTAAGACCAGGTGGAATTCCACAATGTCCTTGTTAGGGAGCTTACAGGTACAGCGCATAGCTATCCCCCGTATGCACACGTAGGCCTTGCTCAGGGGCTTTTGCAGTTGAATACTTAGAATCTCCAGGGATGAATATTCCTTAACCTTTTTGGACAATCTGTACCAATATCTTTCTACTCAGAAATGAATTTTTTTGTAGTATGTTTTCAGAATTTGTATTGTTGTAACTTGGGATTTTTTGCCCCCTTTTCTAATGCTGGAAAGAGCCTGGCTCTGTGTTCTCTGCATTCCATTAGATACTTGAATACCATAAAAATAGCTGCCTCTCTTTAGCTTTCTATACTAAAGGCTTTGCAAAACCATTTCTCTGGGCCTCTCTTCCTACATTGTGTCCATACAGACATCTCAGTTGCTTTCTGCTGGAGCAGATCCTGTAGGTCAATGTACTAGGAAGACCAAAGTTGCACTCAGTTCCCTCCAGGTACTTTTCTGCATTTTTTCCTCCAAGATCAGAGCTCATATTTTCAGAGTCTAAGCACATTATATGTGCTTCACATGCAGAGATAATGTGAAATGGAATTTTTAAGAAGGTAAATGCTCCACAAAAACCACGATTTGGTCAGTTTACTCTCTACAAGTGCACAACAATTTTAAAGGCACAAAAGATCAGAATTGAAAATTAATAATTAGATCGTGGTTGCAGCAATGGTGATCATTAGAGAGAACAGTAATGGATGCCTAGGAAATGTGTGAATCAATTCTGATTTTTATGCCCTTGCTCTCCCTCATAATAATATGAAACATATTTCCTCCAATATATTTTCACCATTTTCTGTGAAGCAAGTTGAAAATAGAAAATCAAATGTAAATTCAGGCATTTATAAAAATCATTTCCCACAAACATACAAATGGAAAAAGTCCTCAAAACACTCATTAAATAGTTTACATTTTTATAACACAAAGATAATACTTTTTAAAACAATTTCTTTTCTCTTTAAGCTGTGTTTAAGGTAAAGATCAACATCAAAAGTAATTTTCTAGAATCAGCTCCCTGAAAAATGATAGCTAATTTGCATGCTTATGCAACAAATGGTGTGTCAATGTTTTCAATGTTTTTTTTTTATTGTACACCTTACAGTGCCATATTCAATGTTGTGAAGCATCCATAAGCATTATGTGAAAGTATAGATAATGACAAAGCTTCTTATCATTGAAAGGTTTGGGATGGAGACACATGTTCAAAGCATCTGAATCAAAATCTAGAACACATGAAGCTGACTGAGAAATACGCAATAAGGTCTGGTGCTGCAACATTTTTATCTAACTCTCAGATTTAGTGGCCAAACACTTGCAGTGGTTTTATTTTTCTCTGAATTGTATAACTGCATTCCCCACATTTACACTTCAGCAGAGAAAAATGCTTTTCTCCTGTAAGCTGTGAATTCTTTTAAGATAGAGGAAGATGGAAGCCTCCTTTCTCTGTCTGAGAAGAGCTGATATTGACAGGAGAGTAGGGCAGCAGCATAGCAGAGCTTGTTCTTGGACCAATTTCCATAGCCCCTGGGAATGTACTGTAAAGAATTTCAGTAAACAATTATGCTTGCACAAACAGATTCAAGCTGCTATAAATCACTTCACTTCTTGTTCTTAAACAAAACTATTTAATTTACCCACTGCTTGTTTTTGACAGGCTGTGGCAGGAGGAGAGAGGGAGAGGCAGCTGTGTTGCAGCTTCACTGTCTTGAAAGCTTAAGAGTTTCTAATGTTTCTGTGCCAGAATCTCTGCATACTTTAGACCACAACTCAATAGATTTTTTTTCACAGAAGTTTTGTAGTAAACATGACATGTGAGTAGATGAAAAGATGGAAGAGTTGGAATTCAATATGGGAGTGGATCTTGAGATATCCATGACACATTCTTATAGATGTTGAGATAAGGCAATAAACTGAAGAGGACTCAAAGTTTTACTACGGCCCAAGACATATCAGTGTATCTGAAGGGAGGGTGTCAAAAGGATGGATCCAGGCTCTTCTCAGTGGTGCCAAGCAACGGGACAAGAGGCAACAGGCAGAATCTGATGCACTGGAAATTCCATCTGAGTATGAGGAAGAACATTTTAACTGTGCAGATGACAAAGCAGATTGCACAGAGAGGTTCTGAAGTGTCTCTCATTGGAGATATTCAAGAACCATCTGGACACAATCTTGTGTCATGCTCTAAGATGACCCTTCTTAAGCAGGGAGGTTGGACCAGATGGCCCACTGTGGTCCTTTCCAACCTGACCCATTCTGTGATTCTGTGATAGGTACCGAAATCCCATTACCACTGGATTTTTAAGTTTAATACCATCATTGATCCTCCACAACCCTAGACATTGAAGAGCACAAGTCACACTGAAATTCAACAAAGCATATACTTCTGTGCTATGCCTTATAGGTTTTACTGTTTTACTATCATTTCTCCATAACAGAACCACCCTCAAGAAATCCTACTTCTTGTAACGACTAATGAACTTTTAAATAATTCATAATCCTTGAACTGAACAAAATCAATTTTGTCTGTTGACATAATTTGAGAATGGGGAGATATTAAATCTGAATGTAACAAAATCTTGGTAGCATCTAAATATGAAAAAGTAATCTGTCCTGTTTCTTAATTCCTCTCTTCTTACATTATAGCACTCCTCTTTTTCCCATTTCTCCATTTTTCCATGTGTTCAGAAAGATAATTACTTTATCTCTTATGCCACTACAGTGGCTTGAAACATCTAGATAATTTTCAGCTCTAGAATAAACAAATTAATTAATTTGCCCAGGAAAAATAAGGAATAGAACTGATATAAATTCAACACCTAAAAGAGGACTAAACAGAGCTGTGGATGTGCTTATAATAATGCTGAGGATACTGCTAGTCCTTTTCTTAGACAATGTTAGGTAACAGAGTGGAGATTTAGGACCGGCATTGTCTTAACCCAGTTTGTGTCAAATACATTGCGACATTTGTTAATTTGCCATGAATTTAGTTAGAAAGTACCTTTGTGACTCAGTATTTACAATTCAGTTTCAGGTGTCACAGGACTTTGCTGTCAGGCAAATGGAGCTTAAGGTGAATAATAACATTAATAGGGAGCAAGGCAAGGTTTGTACAGAGAGAGAGGGTTTTTTTATAACTTTATATGCTATATATTACTGGGAAAAAACCTAAACAAATCTATAGATAAATACTTTTTCTAAAATCTGAAAGAGATGCCAAAACTATCAGGATTTTAAACCATTCATTAAAATTATTTTTGGGGGTTTTGCACCTCAAGTATCAGCATTTTAAATGGTTACTCTCTGAAGAAAAACATTTCAGCTCCTTTTTTCAGAAGGAAATATTTCATCTCCTTCTTTCTGCTTTAGAAAGTAAAAGAAAAGCTGCTTGACAGTAGGAAAATAGGTTTTGGGGCAAAAATTATATTCTACAGCAATCTGATACAAAATGGACAGTGCGAACGAGTCCACTTGACTTACTGCCTCATACCCCTGCAAATCAAGTACCTCCTTAATCTCTATGCACTCTTTTGCTGCGTGCACATAAAAAGCCTTAAATAGTGTAAGAAGATATTATGATTAAGTAATGCATGGATTTGATCCTTCATTCCTTATAAATGTAGGTAATTTCTTATTTACACAAGTATGGATGACTTTGCAGGTACTGCTTACTTGAGTAATGATTATTGCTTTGAGCACAATGTCTGTACATTATTGCTAGATCCCTAATCATGGAATGCTATTATTCAGCTATAAATTATTATTATGACTTATATTACATACATACTAGGTAGAGTGTAGTGCAGTTTTCTTTAAGATTGATTTGGTAGATTTCTACAAAAATAGGAATGGAATGCGAGTAATATTTTATTTTAAACCTTAGAAATGTGAAAGTAGGTCAAGTTCTGTGCCAAAAAATATGTTGAAAACTGTTTTAATTATATGCTAGAATGCTGCAGAAGATTGTATTCACTTCATAAGTCAGCATCAAAACTGTGTTAGGTACATTAAATAGTGGGCACCCTGAAGTTGATTCAATGATTGCTGTAACACTCAACACTTATTCACCATGCATCCAAACTTTCCCCACTGCAAAACAATCGGATGAGATCGTGAACATCTTTTAAATCAAATGTCATCTATCAACAGTAAAACTGTGAAGACTGTATATTTTGACGCTACACTATGCAAAAGAAAAAAACAAAGTTTGTTACAATTTAAAAATAAAAGAAATTCCCAGATCATCATCAAGTTGAACATCAATATATGGTATGGATATCAGTATGCTGAAGATAAAAAGGAAATAGAAGAGTAGGAAAAGAATCTCTGTCTTCCCATACAAAGTTGGAATCTCTTTGGCTATAAAGAAAAAAGTTACAGGATACCAAGGCACAGTTTAGGCTATTGAAAGATCGGGGGATTTAAAGAAATTGATTTTTGACAAATTGTTTATCTGAAGAGACAATTTGTATAAAAAAGTGTGGGGATGGGAAAACTAATAAAAAAATATTCAGATAAGATCAGCTTCCTTATTTGATTACAGAGGAATTTTAAATGAAAATATTTTCAAAGTTTATCTGATAATGTGTTACTGAAAAGTAGTGTTCTTGTTTGATTTCTAGTTGATTTTTGCATGATTTTATGAACTTAAATATTATATGCCTTGGGATTGTAATGATCAGGTATAATTTAGTAGAAATATGACAAAAAGGACAAAATTCCATGATGCTCAGCAATTAAGAGAGGTGAGGAATAAGAAGGAGGTTGGCTTACTATGCTACTATTTTTTAATTAGAATTTTCTGATCAAGAAAATAGTTCAGTTGTACTCAATAGGCTTCTAATTTTCTATGCTTGTTTACTAAATTATCTGTTGAATGCAAAGTAGGGGTTTGATTAATCTTCTGACTTATTTCTTGTACAAAAACTGATCTGAAGCATAATGTTCCTCTTGTCATTTGAAAGAGAAGCTTTCTTTCATATGTTTGTTCTAAAAAATAAGTATTCAGATGAAAATTAACTTCTAACCGCCTGGGGGAAAATGTTGTTTGCTGTATAAATAGCTATAAAGTCACTCACAAAGAGAATTTTTAACACAGAATTAAAAAAAAAAAAAGCACCCAAAGCTATGACTATGACATGCTCAAAGATGGCATGAGGATTTAATAGCCTACAGATGCAGTAAAAAAATAGTCAAGAGACAAACATGGGTATTTATTTGGTGACACCTTAATTAGTTTGTGCAGCAAATACCCAGATAGTCATGGTTTAAATCCCTCTCAGTTTAAAGCCCTGGTTTAAAGCCCATGGTTTAAAGCCCTCTCAGTTCAGTCTCAGTCTGGGGTTAAACCCCCTCTATGAATGTTAAAAAGATGGGAATAGGAGACTTTATTTACTGTGCATCAAAGTAAGACCACACCTGAGAAAGCATTAAGTTAGGCAATCAAATTGACTTCTATTTCTGGTTTATTTAACTCTGGTTTGTTAGGATGTCCTCAGGAAAGACTACATGCAACAGTTGCTAGCCAAAAGGGGGTGACTGAAGTGAGCTGACTGAAGTTAGTTGACGTTCCCAAATGCTTGGTTTCCTTACAGTTAACAATTCCCTACGTAATATCAGTCAATGCATGCATATCCAATCTGTGATCAAATGAGTCTATCCTTAGGGTTATGATCAGTTGTAGTATCAGCTCTAGCCTTTATGAAGGGAGATAAAAATTCCTCTTGTTGTTCACAACTTTCTTCTCAATCTTTCTTCTTGTCAGCTGGACAACTCACTGCCAAAACTCTCACTGAAGCATTTCATCCATCTTACAATCACCCCTGGAAAAGGTCCTAGGTCTGCCCTAAAGCTCTTAACAATCAGCTTAAAAATTCCCAGTTCCTTGCAACAAGGTCTTTAAGGCATCAACCTTTGCACTTGCACAGAACAAATCTTTACACTTCTAAAAAAAGTCAGCTGCTCCACTGCAGCTAGATCCAAGCAGGAACCTCAACAACAAACGAGCAGCCTCTTGTGATGGGAATGAAGAATAATATGCCTGATGATTCAAACTGCAGCTCTCATGAACTGTTCCCTTGCTCCCAGAAATTGAATTAACAATGAAATTAGTAAAGTCACCCAGTGGACTTGGATCTGTAGTTGAGAAATTGAAGGTTTCTGTCTATTTCTGTGTGCAAATGAATGTCAGCAATCAATGAGGTATATCTCTTAAGTTTTAACTGATCTTATGAGGAGTCACATAATCCAGCAACAATCTGAGATATTCATATTTTCAACCTGGCTCCCTATGTATCATTGTGTTCCCATCAAAATAAAAGTGGCCCTAATAATTTTTACCTTATTTTTTAACTGATTTCTAGATTCTTTTTTCACTGCCCAGTGGACATTTCAAATGGACATTCCAAGTGGACTTTTATTACTCCATATACACCAGCCCAGAGCTGCCTCCTCAACATTGCACAGCACTGAAGCTCTGGGGCAGTTAACTGCCATGTTGTGCTGATACATCTCCTTGCCAAGATAGTCTCCAATATTTTGTTTTTTAAAACTTACCAAAATTTTTGAAATATAAGGGATTTTCAGAAACTATATCTAACAAAGATGCTCATAGCAAGTTAGTCATGTAGTGTATGAAACATAAAACTTGGCACAAAATACAGTAATATTTGACATATGGACGTGCAATCTATTTCTGATGTAACAGTATGTCTGATGGTGTTAAGATCAGATTATTAAAATTATTAGAGATGCCTCTGCCCAAATTAAGGTGCAAACGAGACCATATGCCAAAGGCAATAGCACAGATTTTATTTAGCAGTAAATGTGAGGGAGAGAAAGAGAGTGACTCTATCCCCAAGTGGCAGGGGGTAAGAATCCACAGAATGAAAAATATATTGGGTTTGTAGTCACTCGGGTTCAGGTGGGAATGACCAGGTGCCTCCCCTCAGGCAGGCAGTTTCACACTGGATGATGTAACGTTGTGGGTCTCGGGACATTTTATGAATCTTTGACATCTTCTGAGATGCTGCAGTTGTCTCTCAGTGTAGTTGAATCAATCATGATGCATCAGCCAAGAGAAGTATCTTCATCCTATGTCTCAATGTCCCCGTCTCAATTCGAAGGGAAGTATTCACAGCTTAGTGATTATGTAAGAAAGGACATTGGCATAATAAGGAGGACTTATTCCACCTCTCAGGATTTATCTCTCATCAGCCTCTTCCCTTATCTGGAAACCAGACTTCCAGTGTGACTGAAACAGGCCCAAAACATCCCTTGAACCTGTTACAAGTTGCAACACTTTCAAGAAATCTCTGGAGATTCTGTCAAGTGTAACATTATTTTAAATTACAAAGATACTGACGGGGAATCCATTGTGAAACATGAGTACTTTGGACTTCCAGATCAGTGACTGAAATGTCTTTAACTGAACATGTATTAATAATTATTTTAAAAAAATGCTAGATGCATATTACTCTGCTGGTTTTATGGACTAGAAGTGGGGATGCTTTAATGAACACTAGAAGGTAATTAATTCAAAGTTTATCTGGGAAAAGATATTGGCTAGGATTTCAAATTATCTAAATATGTGTGATAGTTTGCTTTCAAAGACTGAGATATTCTGATACAAGATTATCATACTCTAAACTATCCATTCTTTACAGATTAAATTGCTGATCAATTATTTTAATTGGATATTCTATTTTTTTAAGCTCGAAAATTTTGTAAAGTCATCTGAAAAGATGTCAGCTGAAAAGTTACACTTAATAGTTAAAAAAACCCCAAACCTAAACATAATTGACAGTTCTACCTTCTATGTGTCATTCAAATCACTTACATTTCATGGCCTAATTTGCTGCCATTTTTAATGAACAGATTTTGTGTATTGTGAAATTCAGTGCTCAGTACCAATTAGATAAATTAGTATCTGTACTTCTGATTTCGGCAGAATGTAACATTTGGAATTCTAAATCCTTAATATTTAATTAATATCTGAAGGGCTCCTCCTCTCTAGAAATAAACTTGATAACTAAAAAAAGGTAATGATTTTTCAGGAAGATCAGGCATAAGTCAATAAACTCTTAACTAACCTTGAGTAAGGTTGCTGATATGTGTTTATTGTTGTGTTCCTAGAAGGCAATGTCTGTTATTTTCACATTATCTTTTTTTCCCATCCTCACTAAGTCTATGAGAGTAAGGTGCCTTCTTATTTCAACCATAAAATTATTCAAGCCACAGAAATTACACTAGCTGAGGAGTTATTATTCCCAGAAAATCAGGCTTTAGGTATGAAGTTGTCTTGGTTTGAAAGACAGGTGTCTGCTAAGGAAGGCAGGAGCCTCTCTTGGAATGGAAAATCTAAACCCCTTCCCTCCAAATTACTATAATTTTGAAATTAAGGGGCTCTCAGGCAAAGATATAATAGGAATAGCAGTTCTTTACTAGTATGTGCAACAAGGCAAACGAACAACAGCAGCTATGGCATTAGCCCCAAGCAGAGCCAGGAGCCCGGTCCCAGCCTTTCGGCCGCGGGCACTTTCCCCTTGGTGCAGTTCCGGGCACAGCCAGCAGGGGCGCTGGTGGCTCCCGGTGGGCAGGGCAGGTGCGGTGATTCCCCCGAGGCTGCAGGGGGCGCTGTGGCGCGGGCTCGGGGAGCACGTGGCGGTGGCGGCTTGCCAAGACAGGAAGGGATGGAAGAGAGGCTTTGGTTCACAAACCCCTGGGGCAGCCAATCCCAGTGCCTCAACAGGACCCTCTCAAGCAGCAAGCTGGGACAGCAGGACATCTCGGCAGGCAGGGGGTGTGGGCCTACAGTGCAGCAAAAGCTCAGAGCAGCGTAGAAGAAGCAGCAGGGGTGGGGCAGAGGCAGCCTGGCTCCCAACAGGACATCATGAGGCAAGCTCAGGATCGCGGGCACCCGAGCAGACAGTGATAGGTCCCTGTTTTTGTGAGGCAGGTGATAATAAGATCCCAGTTCCGTGGATGCTCTCACAAGCAGAGGCTCACCCCCCAGGAGAAGAAGCAGCTCTGGGCTGGACTCCGGCGGCAGCAGCGATTTCCCTCTCCCAAGCAGCAGCTCTGACCTCCTCCAAAGCCGAGAGAGAGAGAGCCAGCAGCTGCCCCAGCCCCGTCTTTTATCAGCCCAATTCTCATGGTATCTCTGCCCCTTGGAGAGAAACTCCCAGATAAGAGATGTGCAACCAGATGCCCTCCTCCCCTGAGCTTGGCCACTTCTTTTGTTTTTCTAAGTACCTAGTTGTTAGTGTTTCCTAGCAAATTATGGGAAAAAGTTCTATAGGTAAAAAGGAACAAAAGGAAAAAACCTAACCTCCAACAGAAGTCCATTTAGCAGACTGGCTGATTATGTGTATTAAATTTAATTTAAACAAATCCAGAACAATGCAAAGCTTGTATTTTAAGAGCAATTCTGCAGGTGAATCAGGTTCCTTTTTTGAAAGTATTTGTGGTGCCTTTCTGCTAGCCAGGTTTCATAAATGCTGTTTAGAAACTGAAGGGATGTTTTACTGTATAGAATGTGGCTGGATTATTTCAATATGGTTTATGAAGATATTACTGTTGCTAAAAACAAATTAGAGACCTAGCACTGAAAAATTTTACTGCTATCAGTTGTGTTATAAACACACCGCTCTTCTTATTAAAGGCATAGATAACACACAGTCAGATTTACATTCGAGGCTAATTCTTTCAAATAGTTTGAATATTTATTCTACTTATATCCACAAAAAAAGTAGTCCAAACATGCAATGTGCAACAAAAACTGCAGGGAACTAGAGAACTTAACCAGCTCCAGGTTATCTGTCTCCTTCCACAGCTGCTGAACAGTTTTCAAGGAGCTGAACATTTTACAGAAGGAAGTCTTCATTCTTGCCCTTATGGTCTCCACATCCCTTCTATCATAAAACATCCCTCAGGATCTATTCACATCTTTCAACTCTTGATGGATCCACCTCAGATATTAGTATGGATTTGCCTGCAGGAATATACAGAAAGATGTCTGGTTTTTCCTTCTTGCTCCTCTGCCAAAATAAAAGGATAAGAATCTTCTGGAATATCACAGAAGTATTTTTATTTGAATTAGTTGAAATGTGTGCCTGGGGCAGAAGGAAGATGGAAGGCAAGAAAATAAAAACGTTTTAGGCATTAAACACCAGTGCTGAAAAATAACTACATTCCTCATTAAAACTGACACCAGAACAATTTTTCTTTGATATATATAAAGTTTGCGTGTTATTAGAAGTATTTATATCTTTATATTCTGAATTACTATGAGATCCTTCATAGCTTTATGTTCATTTCTTTCTGTAATCAGAGTTATTAAAACAAAGCAAGGAATACACTGATTTATAAGTACAAATTACAGGCTATACTTGCAAATAATTTTCTTCTTGGGAAGCAGAGTATTGTGTTAAATGTATGTATAACAATAAAATGCCAATCATACTTCTGAAATTGCACCAAAAATTCTCTGAGAAATTCTCAGCACTCCACTAATCTTTATGTCTCTGTGTAAATGAGACACGTGCCAATAAATTCTTTTCAGTCCTACAATCAGACTTGAAATATTCATTGTGGTTTCTCAAAATTATGATACGATTTTATTTATTATTCTGTTGAAAATTCAGTATTATTTTTCTTTGTTTTACATTTATCTCCTTTTATTCAGTTGCTCATGCACTTTTCATGTAGCTGCTCACTTGAAAACATGCCATGTTACAACATTTTGGGGGATGCATTCCTACATCAACATGATACAGGGTATATGATAGAGAGAATCTTGAGCAATCCAAAGGGACACTGCATGTGCATCCCCATCAGTAAAAAAAATGGCCAAATAGATCCTGATATAGAGTTTGAGGAATATATGCAGGGACATGACTGATCTAGAAAGACTGACCTCTGTCCACTGAATTTTGAATCTGAGTTATGTCCGAAATTTCAGTACTTACTTCCATCTCAAGATTTTTCTAATTTGGTTCCATCTTTCTATTTTTAGACTTAGTCAGAAGAATTGAAGGAAACTTTCAGTTCATAAATTTGAGGACAGAATTCTCATTCATTAGACAGTTTCTTGATGTGTCTGATTTTGTGATAGGCCTGTAATCTGAGTGTCCGTGTTCAGCACATCAAAATTTATTTCCCTGGTCCTCACTGTCTGCAATTATATTTTTCAGGACTCAACAGCTGTACAAATAAGAGAAATACTTCCTAGTGACGTATTCGGGTAATAACAGTTTGAGCTACCCCATTTCAGATCTAATATAAAACCGAAAGCAACTTCCTTTCCCAGTGAGGAGAAAAAAAAAAATCAACTTCTGTCACTGCACACTCTTCACAAAGGACATAATGGTTTTACTGATATTTCATAAAAGGTAAATCTTCAGCAACAGAAGAGAAGTGATTTTCAAATTCAGAATATAAATATTCTCTATGACATCAAGAATTCTGAACTAAATATTCGTTATAAATATGGAAAAATATGTCAGTGAAGACTGATAGGAACATTTCTATGAGACTGGCCTTAGTGATATGGCAAGTTGTTAAATTAAGAATTCAGAGAATCCCTAAAATCCAAATGAATTTTCTCTTCTGATTTGAAGCAATAGTAAGGACCAGGACAGAACTGGTCAGAAAAGATTATATTACTTCCTTCTGCCTGAAACCAACAACCATGTTGCTCTAGCCTCTCTAAGGCCATGTTATTTGCTGCTGTATAGCCTTTCTAGGGGACAGATTGAGATTTGATATAAGGAACCCTATTTTAGCAAGGCAAGATAACATCCAGCAGTCCCTTACATACTCAACCATTCTGTGATTTTGCAAAACTGAATTTAACAAATACATTAAAATTATAAGCAAAAAGATGTAGGGTTTAATTTGTCATTCACAGAAATCATAAGAACTATAATTAGAAAAAAACCAAAACAACAAAACCACAGGTGTGGGTCTTGGGCTTTGTGTTTTGGGGGGTTTTTTAAGAAGTGAAATAGGAGTTGACTAGCAAAAGGAGCCATACCAAAAGACTGCTATATATAAGTGATGAATTTGCCAATCACGTAAAAAAGACAAAAACACGCAGTTACAAGTGTTTGCTTGTAAACAAACAAGACTGCATAGTTAGATCCCAAAGTGGCAAAAAAGCAATTTACATTCTAATAAAAGCTGAGGAAGATGTTAAACAGAGGTTGACAAGGCTAGACAGTTTCAACCAGCAGGGCAAGCTGTAACCGAAAAGGTCTCTGCTGATTATTGCTGATTTCCAATAACCATTGAAACACCAAGGAAATTCCAGAAGGCTGAAAGAAACTGTGGAGTGCAAATACTGAAAAAGATGACCTGCACATTTACAAGCCACTCCAACTAACATTGCTGCTAGACAAAATGATAAAACCTGATTAATAAAATTTTAAATCCTGTAAATGCAATTACTGAAAATTAACATAGTTTTTTTTTTAAAAATCGATCTTATCAAAGTATCCTGATCCTGAAACGAAGGCTTCGTTTTTTTCTGAGAATACAAAAGTAGATGACAAGAAATTTGTAGATATATGCATTTATGACTGTTTCTGCATACATTGTAACATTATGTATTTTGAATTCTGACGGCGCTTGAATGGCAGTCTACACTATTTTAACCAAGATTCAAAATTATTGTAAATGTGGCACTCTATCTCAAAATGTAATCATAACAAAGGAAACGAGTGGTTTCTAGTAAGAACCAATGGAAGTCTGATTTTCAGTCCTTTGTTGCTTAACATCTTTATTGTTTGAACTGCAGAAAAATGAATAGTCTGTGAAGCTGAAGATGACCTGAAGTTTACATGTCAAAAGCTTGGGACAACTAGGCCAGCTGGTAAAAGGGATCATTAGGCATTTCAATGTGACCATGTTTGAAGCAATGAACTTAGGGTAAAGTGCATAGCGCCAGACCAGGACATTCAATGCCAGGAGGAAATGTGTCAAAACCCTGACAGGTATGTGATTTGGGAAAGGAAGACAAAAGAAACTGTACCCCTCTGATAAATGAGACAGGGGATCAGATGACAGCTGAAATGGAGAAGTCTGATGTACTCAGCAACATTTTTCCTCAAATTCTCCCTGCCAACTGAATTTCCCACATCTCTCAAGTCCCTGAATATAAAGGCAGAGACTCCATTGTAGGAGCAGACCAGATTCAAGGCCATCTGAGGAACCTGAACATAGACAGGTCCATGGAAGCTGACAAGATGCATCCCAGGGTCCTGAGGGAACTGGCAGACATAATCAGCTCTCTATCACTTCTGAAAAGTCATGACAGTCAGGCAAAATCCCCAGTGTCTGGAAAAGGGAAAACATTTTACCCATTTATAAAATGTGTAAAAATGGATACCTTGAGAACTGTCAACCAGTCAGCCTCTGTGCCTAGGAAGTTCATGAAACAGTTTCTCCTAGAAGCTATGCCAAAGAATATGAATGACAATATGACAGTAAACTTGGTATCATGAAGGGCAAATCATACCTGACAAGCCTGGTGGCCTTCTACAAAGGATTGACTCTATTGGTAGATGAGGGAAGAGCTTCTGATGTAAGCTGCCTGGCCAGTGACACAGTTCTACACCACATACTTGTCTCCAAATTGGAGAAATATGGGTTTGATGCATGAATTGTTAGATGGATAGGGATTGACTGGATAGCCATGCTCAAACAGTCAATGGCTCAAAGTCTGAACAGTGATCTAAATGGAGATGAGTGTTGTCCTTCAGGGGTATTGGGACAAGTACAGTTTAATGTATTTATTAATGACCTAGACTGTGGGGTAGAGTGTACCATTAGCAAGTTTGTGGAACAAAACCAAGCTGAGTGGTGCAGCTGGTGCATATGACCGAGGGAAAGGACATCATCCAGAGAGATGTGGACAGGCTTGAGGAGTGGTCCCATGTGAACCTCATGAAGTTCAACAAATCCAAGTGTAAGGTCCATCACCTGTGTTGGACCAGTATACAAAGTAATACAAACTGGGGGATGAATGGGTTGAGAGCAAAGAAGGGCTTGGGGTTATTTGCAGATGAAAACTTATGTAAGAGCCAGAAATGTACAGTTGCAGCCCAGAAAGCCAGTAGGATCCTGGAATGCATAAAAAGCAGCATGGCCAGCAGGTCATGGGAGGTACACTGCCCCTTTACTCTGCTGTCCTTAGACCTGATGTGGAGCACTGAGTCCAGCTCTGGGGCCACTCTGAGTCCAGCTCAGCAGAAGAAAGACATGGACATGTTGGAGTTTGTCAACATGAGGTCCATGGAAATGGTCACAGGGCTTCTCCCTTTCATAAAGAGAAGCTGAGAGGATTGGCATGGTTTATCTTGGGAAAAAAGTCTCCAGGCAGACCTTATATAGCTTATAGACCTTATGTAGACCTTTTCCATACTTAAAAGGGGCCTACAAGAAAGATAATGAAATAATTTTACCAGAGCATGTAATGATAGTATGAGAGGAACATTTTTAAACTAAAGAGGGTAGATTTAGATTACACAAAAGGAATGAATTCTGGAATAGACTGCCCAGAGAAGCTGCAAATATCCCATCTCTGGAAGTGTTTATGGTCATTTTGGAAAGGGCATTGAGGAATCTGTTTTGGTGAAATGTGTCCCTTCCTGTGGGGTGGGGTTGGACTACAGGATCTTTAAAGGTCTCTTCCAACCCAAATAATTCCCTGGTTCTTTTATTCTATGATCTGTTGCCCTGGGGTGACTTTATGATGCATGTATCCCCAATCATCTGTTCTGTTTATGGTGGATACTTAGTTCTATACCCTTAAAACTAGATCTGAGAGTGAAGAGGGGGAGGAGGAGAAGCAGTGGAATGGCTGATGTGGTTGTTTTCAAAATATAAAGATAAGAGTTTCAGCTTTCTCTTCTCCCAGACTGTGTTGTCTGCAGCACTGATGGACAGCAGGAGAGAGCTCTCCTTTGCTTTTAGTTAGTTGTTTTTTTAGTTAGCTGAGGCAATGAAGTTCCCTGGACCGTGGTTTTTCTTTTTCTTGGAACTGTTCAAACCTGCTCTGGAGTGAAAACCCAGAAGAACACCGGGAGCTCGCATCTGTGGCCCACCGGCGCCTGGGATGCGGCATTTTCCGGTTCCAGAAGGACTGGTAACAGACTGGGTGAGCCGAGCTGCACCTCACGACAAGGACTTTCTGAATTGGCCATCTCTTCAGAGCAGCGAGAGGTTTTATTGTTTAGTATTATTCATTTTTTTATGCTTGTGAATATTTGTTAAATGAACAGTTTTTTCCACTTTTCTCCAAGGAAATCTTTTCCCAAACAAGTACAGGGAGGGGCCTTTTGAGTCTGCTTTCTAGAGGGACCTCTTTGGAAGTTTCCTCCCAAATTTACCCTAAACCAGGACATCTGTAAAGCAGAAAAAAGTAGTAATTCAATCTACCATATCACTGTAGCTGAGTTGGATCCTTTTTGGCCTTATAAGTTATGAATATGTAGATTTGGAAGCATAATTCACTCACAGAATTCCTCTGACACAATTTTTTCCATATGAATAAAACCTATGCACTGTACTGACCTAAAGTCTAAAATCGCATTCTATGAATAATTATAAACAGAGGTAATAAAAGCATTCCTTATAATGATATTCTAATAATTGTGTTTTGAAAAAATAAATCATAACTTCATTCATAATATCTGATTATCTGATTTAACAGGCCAGGATTATGGCACAGCAATTAAGCAGTGAAGGAATTTCAATTGAATTATTACCTGTGTACCTAGCTTTCACAAACAGATGAATTAATCAGGAATCAATGAAGACAATCTCCCTTAGTTTCAGGCTCAGCAAATTACTCAATATGGTAATGAATCAATGAGAATCCAAGAGAAGCCAGTGGAGTCAGTTTATTGTTGGAGGAAAGGGTAGGGAGAGGGCAGAGAGTAAGGAGTAAGATGATTAATAAAATCAGAAAGGATGCATGTGAGAAATGGCAAATGAATTAGGAGCAGAAGCAAATGGGTGTGTGATCTGGTGGTGTATATTTTTTGGAAAAAGTTCGGAACAGGAAAGGATACCTTCTCTTATCTAAAGAGAATTCTGCTATCATTTCTAACAGCTTGGCTGTACTAGGGAAGAAGCAGGTAGGACATTCATCATATAACTGACAGTATGCCCACTAGCATAATTTTTTGGATGTAAAACCAAAGGAAAGAACATTAGAGAGTACAGCTTGCTGAAGCTTGGGAGCATGTATGCAGCAGAGCCTGCCCTGTACAGGATATTCTTTTGACTCCATTTCTCACAGAAGCTCCCTCTTTTCCTAATGCAATGCTAATGCTGTGGACAGGGCAAGCTACTCCCAGTGACTCCATTCCTCGGCAGAAAATATAAATAAGTTACTGTTATTGTGTGGAAGACAACCTCAACCTCTGTTCAGCACATCTCTCTCCCTTTTTTTTCCCATATCCCAGAACAATGGTGGATGCCACTAGCTTTAATCTCTGACTGTGTTTTTAAATTCACTCATTGTCCTTATTTTTCTTTTTTTCTTTTTTTGTTTGTTTGTTTTTGTTTTAGATATTTGAATTTTTATCTGTATTCAGGGAAAAGAAATATATATACAAGCCCTTCCTATGTTTCACTGAAAATGTGGGCAGAGTCTAAAGATTTTAGGAAGGTATCTGTGTTTGAAACCTGAGTCAACAGGGCGTAAATTTAGGTTTTTGGTTTTCCTGTGTGTTGGTTTGCTATTCTAGGGTTTTTTTTGTTGGTTTTGTTTTTTTTTTCTTTTCTCGAACCACAGTATTCTTTCTATTCCCATAAACTGAGTAAAATCCCAATTTAATTGCATTTCAAAGCGTGTTCCAAGAACTTTACACCAATGATACTTAAAACCAGTATGTAAAACATGAAAACCTTAAATATATTGAGGTTGCCTTTCCTGCTGTGTTTAATCCCATTGTATTATTCCCTTTGACAATAATTCTTCCTTTTCTTCTCTGGCAAACCTTCCAACACAGACTTTCTGCTGCCCCTTGTGGAAGTGGACTCTTGCAGTCTCCTCAGCTTATCTGCTGATCTTCTGTATTACCTCCCTATAAATTCCAGGTTTTCATTGGGTTCTCAGTAAATACCAGTTTAAGTATACAAGATGATTAAGCAATCAATAAGAGATATTTTTATCAATATTTTGGTGATTTAAGAAACCTAGACAGTGGCACCCCCTAGATTTGATGTAAAAAAAAAAAAAAAAAAAAAAAAAAAGCTTATTTTATTCAGTCAGATTATTCCTACATTGTAGAAACAGAAAGTAAAAATGTAGCATGTGTATAGCGGAGTTCCTTGGGCAAAGGTTACAAAATACTAAATGATATAGCAGTTTTACAAAATCAAACAGAATGTTCATGTTCATGTTCAACAGTCATTAAATTTCTACAAGAAAAATTACTTTCCCTTTAAGCTGGGACTTAAATATTCTAGATACAAATAACAAATGTTCATTCTAAAACATCACATTTTTTTGTGAGATGGAAAATCCTTTGTCTAGAACAGTTCAAGTGCTTTATGGCTTCTAGAAAATATTTTTAGCTGCTTATTTTATTTACACATTGAAAGTTGTAACCCAACTTGAGCTTTTACCAAGACAAATGCAAAACTGGCAACAAAGTTCCTAGATATGCTGAGTCGATTTCAGTCACTGATTTATTTAAAACATATTTTTGGAGTGTATACACAGCTTAAAATAAAATATTTGATAAATATTTCAAATGGTGATAAATATTAACACCAAATACTGAACCATAAGTGTAAATAAGTTTGCCGGTCCCTCAATGGACTTAGCATGACTGCTTGCTTAAGTTAAATGTCTGAAAGAACCATCTCTCCACCAGGAGATTGTAAAGTCAAAAAATCTCTAGACTTTTTTAGGCAGAGGAAAGAGGTAAATGTGAATGTCAATATCCTTTTCTGCTCTGAATTATCTGCTGTTCAACCTTAAAGACCCAATCGGAAAAGGCTGGCTACTACTACAGTGAATG
The DNA here is from genome assembly GCA_013398275.1 of Promerops cafer. NCBI lineage: Eukaryota > Metazoa > Chordata > Aves > Passeriformes > Nectariniidae > Promerops > Promerops cafer. The sequence goes on along the minus strand of VZSE01012491.1, from coordinate 778,929 downwards.
AATACTGAGACAATTTCTGAGGTAGGAAAGGTCTCAGCTTCGTAAAGCTGTTTTAAAATTGCAGGGCTATCAAAACCAAGTGCCCAGGTTCTTTGTAAATGTTAAGCATAGGAGTTGGGAATTCTTTTATTATATCTATGATGATATATCTATAGTATTATATATATGATGTCTTCAAAGTTGGAAATGCAAGAGGCTCAAAAGAATTGATTACCGATTCCTGCAATTTTCTACATCACCAAATTTAGAGATTTAACATGTTCTACAATTAGCTGGTGGTCTCCGATTATCTACCTATGCAATGGCAATGAAGTAGCTGGATAAAAGAAGTGCAATACCGATAAAATCAGTGTTCATTCAAAGGCTGAAGTCTGAAGAACATTTTTAATAATTTCTAGTATCTCATACCAATGGACTGAATCATGAACTCACGACAAAAAACATAACCACACTGTTCCTAAAACCTGTGGCACAACTTCCATTTCCTTCAGTGCAAGAAATCTCAAGTTAGCAGGCTGATCTTCTTATCCTACAGATCTTCCTGACGTTTTAAAGAAGGATCTCATCTCTATGTGGATTTTGGAAATAATGCTATAATTTTAAATTATTTAAAGTTGCAAAGACTAACAAATTTGCAAAGTCACTCATCATTTAATCTGATGAAGAAGACTCTGTTGCTTCTCTAACATTTCCTAGTTGAAGTCTCCTAGTTGACTGGAACATATTTGCAAGTCCATATGCTTTTGTAAGATGAGCATGACATCTATTCAGGACATAGACATGAGCAGGGGAACCTTAAAATTTAACCAGTTATCTTTTTTTGAGCTATGAGTCAGATCACTCAGAGCAAGATCAGTTTTTGAAAATCTAGAAAAAGAAAATGCAGAAACTCCCCATGGTTTGTGCACACTTTGTTATTTTCCAAACATTAAAAATATTACAGTCTTAAAAACTCCTAAATATTGTGATAAATACAAAACAGTAAACATGAGATCTGACAATTTTAAAGACTTAGAGATCCAAGTTAAAAGTTCTGAAGAACTTCTATAGGAAAATCTACTGTCTATAACAGATCCATTGTAATGTGAGTTATTCAAGAAGAGGTACAGTCTGGTGTCAAATACATTATATATAAATAATTTCCTATCACAACTGCAGCAACTGAAATAGTCTCCTGTGTTAAAAGTAACTGAGTAAAAAAAAAAAAAAGAGAAAATAAAAAAGTATTTCTCATCTTCTTGCAAAAGAAACAACCAATACTCAAAAACAAGTTTCCAATTCATAGTCTTTAACTTCACCTTCAAACTTTCTTTCAGACTGGACTACTTATTAAAGAACTTTTTATGCCTTATTTCATATTATTGCACCAGAATTTACAAAGAAATAAACTAAACACACAAGCAAAAGCAAAACAGCCCAAGCAAAAGCCAGTTTTTAAACAGTAGTTCAATGACATTTGCAATGCATTCAACGCCCACTGACAACAAACTTTGAAACAGACTTGCTGTATCTAGATGAATGCCTGCAATCAGGTTGTGTGCAATGTTGCATACACAAAAGTTAAAGACTTTTTGAAACTTTGGATTTTCAGCACTGACACTGTCTCTAGCTGCTGTCACCAATTTTGAAATTACAGCAGACTATTTGATACTATTTCATTCATTCACGTATAAGTTAACATATTGCTCAAGAAAAAGCCAATTTATTTAAAGAGTCATGATGAGCAACTCAATGCAATGGTGTTAAATAATAACAGTAGCTCAGTAACAGTGCAATGCTGTTAAAACTGTCACTTGATTGTTGAACATGAATTCTATTATACAGTGATGAATAGCACCTAAATAATATTACAATTATACAATGATGGATAAAAAAATTGTCCTAATTTCTAGCTAAAGTGTTCTAAAAGAACAAAAGAGAAAGCACATATTTAATGTTAAGAAACTCCATGAACTGAAAAGAAAGCTAGGCCCTCAAATTAAAAGTTTAGTATATTTTTAAGTGCTTTGACCCAAAAGTAAGAAAAATTATTAAATGTTAAATGTACATGAAAATGGTTTGGTATACTTGATACTAAATTTTGTGGGACCTCTGAGTTAACCTCAAGACAACAGGACTCAAGACAGCAGGACCTAACTAATAAATGGTAATCAGTTATTACATTAAAAAAAAAAAAAAAAAGAAGAATTTATCGGGATTCCAAAAATATCATTATGTCTGAGGCATTATCTGGAAGAGAAGTATTCCCCAAGTGTGAATCTATGACACCTCATACATGTAACATAGACATACAACTTTCACCAGGCCAGATTCCTCAGAGCTCCATCCAACCTGACTTCTTAAAAAGGACTTTCTTGTACAATGCCTTGCCCTTTCAAAAGGGACATTACTCCTTTTCAATACTTTGCCCAGGAAAATCTGGGTGCCATGCAGTCAAAGGTAAAAGATGCATATTTTTTTCTTTTACATATCTTAACGGTTTTACTATACATGCCCTCCATATGATTTCTGCACCAAGTCTTGTAAAATGGGTTCAAACTTCAACTTGAGCAGTGTTATGGGACATACTACAAAAGTATGACAAGTATCAGAACTAGAAGTTTTAATAGTTCTGTACTGATCAGGTTTGCATTGCATTAAAAAGAAGACATGATGAAAAAAACCCAAAAAACCCTAGCTGTGAAAGATAATTACTTGTAAAGTGAATTCCTTTCACAGAGGAGACGATCCTGTAATTAATACCTTTAACATTCTTATTAAGTAACAGGGTTGCTGCTTTGTGTTTTTGCGTTTTTTGTAGGAATACAAATGAGAGGTAGTCTACCCATATTCATATTCTTATCATTCCATCTTAGCCACATAAAAGACAATAAAGCACTAAATTTGTATTTTCCGTGTTACTTTTTATCTTGTGATGACCTCTCCTGGTTGAGCTGTTCATTAGCCTTGATTCCAGAAGGGTGTTTTCATCCCTTCATGCTTAGTAAAAAAAAAAAAAAAAAATTGCAGGAATATGAAGAATTTATTGACAGGGTATGAAAACATGACCATAAATAGAATTGTCAGTAAGATCTGAGCATTAATATGTGTGATATTGTATCACAGTGTATGTTTGTTATACCACAGGATGGGCTTTCAACACCCACTTCATCTCGAGATAAAACTGAATGAGATTAAAAGCTTTCAACACGATTTTCTGAATCAGTATTACTGAGAGATTCAATTTTAACGACAGAGATAGGTTTACTTTGCAAAGTAAACAAACATTTCAAATACAGTATATTCACATAGGCAGTGTCCAATTCTATTCTTTCTGAAAACTGTATCTTTTTCTATGCCAGCACAAGCAGGCTGTAAGAAAATACTGAATAACAAGCTCATATATAGGGATTTGTAATTCACTGTACACCATAAGACTTGCATACATTCTAAAAAATACTGTAAAGAATAAATTTGATGTTGTTAATTACTTCAAAGCCAAAACATATAGTAACAACGGAGGAGAAAATGAAATAGTGATTTGAAATAAGTTTTACATCAAAGTTGCATTTCACACAAGTTTTAATTCTTTCAGAAGTATTATCAATATGAGGTTCAAAATCTACAGAAGAAAAAAAAAAGAAGAAAAAAGAAAAAAAAGAAAGATAAAACTAGGTACATCATATTGTCAACAGAGAACAAAATTCTCCAATCCCATTCAGATTCAGTTGCATACAAAGTTACAAACAACCCCAGAAAATAGAGCACAGTGACAAAATACAGTACAGTGACCAGTTTCTATAGGAAAGCATGCTACAGAATAACCAGCAAAGTGGTGCACCAAAACACTGTGACACAGCACTGGGGTTCCCACTGTGGTACCAGCTCCCAAGTGCCCGTAAGCTTTTACAAGAATTTTCAGCATATGCTGCAATGTGAACAATCCTTTTGTAAATTTAAGGCTGACGTGTACTTCTAGCTATATTTATGTTTCCAGTAAACAAATCTAGCTCCATTTCACTTTCTGGAGTGAGTCAGAAATAAAATGAAATGCTACTCACTACATAAGGAGTATAATGTATAAGCTCTTGGAAGGTGAATGAATATAAATAAATTTTTGAATATCTAATCATCAAGATGGGAATGTATATGGGTAAATTGTAATTAAGATTATAATTATCCTCTATTCCTGGAATTTCTGGTTATAGTGATGTTACTACGACCATTAACTTCTCAACAAACTTCTTTCAAAAGTTAAAGATTTGTTTGTTGGGAAATCAGATAACTCACTGCAGGTCCTTTTCAAGTTAAACTACAGCCATTAGTTGCTGAGTGACAAAAACAAAAAAAGTTCCAAAACCCTGTTAGAGAAAAGCAGGGACTTTGTTTTCAAAGAACACATTTCTGAGAACCTAAATCATGATTCCTCTCCCTCACACATTCCTGTTATGCAGAGACTGAGAGATGACCATGAAGAAATAATATTCCCAAGAAAAATTATATAGGTGGTCAAAACTAAGAAGTAAACCTCAGGATCAATACTTCTCCAAAGGTAGGAAAACAACTGAACATCCTACAGCCTCTGAGACCTAGATAACAATGCAGACGCTGCTGTGCATATTTGTTGACACAGAAACAACTATACAAGTGCAAGTAAATCCTGGAATAACACTTGTTTTTCAATAGGTATTAGATGATAACAGATAGAAACCCATTAAGAAAGCATAACAGTGCTCCAGTTCCCTAAGCATTGCATTGTTCATTCCTGTCCCCAAGGAAACAATTAAGCAAATAACTAAACAGAGTGATCTACATAGATTTCTATATAGTATATACATTACATTCTATGGCAATTCCCTGCCTGGTCAGTAGAATCAACCCCCATTCACATGTATACAATCCCAGCACATCTATCCTTAACATTTCAGGACACTTCCTTCCTCTATAAACAGCCGATCAAGCCAGGAGTATGATGATGATACTATAAAAATGCACTGTTTCATTTCAGTATGCATTTCAAAAATGCTTGGCAATTGGCAAATGTTTTACACGGTGTGAAGAGAAACAACTAAATACTTAATACTGACATCTACTTGCAAAATGTTTTGCTCAAAACAGTGCAATATTAAAGACTTGATCTAATATCCACTGAAATCAATGAATATGCTGTCATTTTGATATTGATAGCAGAATCGGATTCTGTAGAGATGCTCTACACTCCTCTGGTCTAAAGTTCAGCATTTCAGCAGATGTTTGATCATTTCTCTAATATTTCTGCCTCGCTAGGAGGGCAATTGATGGTCTTCTCTAAAATACCTTTGCTCATTCTATTATGGGCAGCAAAACTTCACTCTCAAGAAAAGCTGTCCTGGCTCAGTTCCCTCTCATCAACTCACAATCATTCTTTCCTCTTCAAATGAGACAGAATTTTCTCTTGCTGCTCCTCAATAAAACACTAGTTACGGAAACTGCTCACATCTCCTCTTTTCCCTCACAAAACTGTGAAAGTGAAGTACTTCCAAATGCAAATTGCATCCCTTCTGAGGAAGATGGGAAAAACCAAACCAAAACAAACCGACCAGCCAAACAAAAACTATCTCCAAACTTTGAACAGCTTCTGATTCCTTTCCCCCTCTGTCTCCATTGCAGAACCAGGATTATATCACAGAGCCGGTCTCTTTCAACTTTCCACACCAGCTACCGCTGAAATCACCAAGGAAGATCTGATGGGGAGCACTGCAAACAGTATCAGACCTCAGTGCACACATACGCATACAAAGAAAAATCAAACACGATCAAACACAATATTCATCAGTAAAGCAAAAATAACCTCACAGAGTTGTGGGAATTCCCCTCTGATTAATTCAGAGCTGATATTGTGCATGTTTCTTAGAAAAGGGTACTTACGAGATGCAGGCAGAGCCGTCCTGGCTCTGCAGCTAATGCTGATGAAAATCCAGAGGAAGAGAGCTGCCCTGCAGCCAGCTCGGGTAACCACAACCATCCTTCACTTCCTGGCTCCCTGTACTCCAAATGCCAGCCGCAGAAGACCTGCTTTTCTCCACTTTGGCCCCCTTCGCTCTCTCTCCTTCTCTTCCTCGGAGGAGGTGTCGAGGAGGTAAAGGGGGCAGGGCTTTACCTTGGGGTAGAAGCCAAACCCCCTCTTCGTCTGCTGTCTTTGGGTTTGCAGCAGCAGGATAAGTCCCGGTACTTTTCTTTCTCTTATTTCTCTGTGTTTGTGCGTGTGTTTCTGTGCCTCCTTCTCAGAGGAAGGGGGGAAGAAAAAAAGAAAAAAAAAAAAAGCCACGAAGTATCAAATAACAAGGATTGTAGAGTAGAAAAATAAATAATAATAATAAAAAAATGAAGAGCAATCCCCCAAAAGACGTGGGAGGAGGGAGGGAAAAGGGAGATGGAGATGAAGGGAAGGAAGAAAGGCGAATAAAGCAGTTGGTGCTGCTAATGCTGCTGTTGATGCTACCACTGCAGCTGAGCCCGTCTTCCTGTACAGAGGAGCGCTGCTGAGAGAAGCTTGCAATAACCTCCCAGCTCAGATATATATACACAGTGTACACGCACACACAGCCGGGCAGCCAAACACACACTCACACAGAAGCGGGGAGAGGGGAGGGAGGGAGAGAGAGACACTCCCGCAGCACAGAAGCAGGCTCAGAGCCTCTCTCCTCATGTATTCATCATCTTCCAGCAGGAGGAAACGCTGCCACTAGCAGCAGCAATCTTCCCCGTCCAAAANNNNAAAAAAAAAAAAAAAAAAGCAGATGGGAAAATTCTCTCCCTTGCGCTCCCCTCCCCTTCCCTTCGCTTCCTCCAGCTCCTCCTTCTTCCTCTGCGCCCCTCGGGCCTCCAGGACCCCGATCGTCCTCTCTTGCCTGGCTTAGATGCAGAGCCGGGCGACGGCGGCGGGGATCGGGGAT